>OZ005740.1:134554910-134910320 GCA_963930735.1 Dioctria linearis
CGCTTCGTAACAGATAGAATTCATGTATCAACTCACTCAGGATGACGGAAATCCCGCGGGATGCCGCAAGCGGGTTCATGCTCTAAGGAAATTGAAGAAAGGACGGGAAAGAAAAATCCTTCAGGTGAAGGCTAACCCAGAAGGGGTTAGTAACAAAGACTGAGACCATCTAAACTTGTTAGTTTAGAGATAATACACAATATATAAAAAAAAATCGCTAAGACTCCATCCGCACTCTATGACGCTGTGACATTCTTGAATTGAAGAAATTGAAGAAAGGACAGGAAAGTAAAATCCTTCGGATGAAGGCTAACCCAGAAGGGTTAGTAACAAAGACAGAGGCCATCTAAACTCGATAGTTTACAGATACTATAAAAAAAACTACACTCAACTGAGACTTCAGCCACACCAACCACCACTCGGAAACTTTTGGTCGGAAGCAAATTGAAGAAAGACAATAAAGTAAAATCCTTCAGATGAAGGCTAACCCAGAAGGGGTTAGTAAGAAAGGCTGAGAAGGTTATCACCCACCACTGAAGAATTAGTAGGAGGGCTCGCGATAACCTGTAGTTAACAAGTGAAGCCTGCCGGATGCCTTCTTAGGGCTACCGAGATCTAATCGACTCTGATCAGGACTTTATATCCTGACCATGGAAAATTCCGATTGAGAGACCCTTATCATTCTGCAGACGATATGAAACGCGCCCGACTCGTTCTACAATAGTCGCTTTTATGAACTTAGGTGCCAATTTGGCAGCAAAGCGATCGAATGCGATACTTTGCACAAAGTTTCGGACGTACACCGTCTGTCCAGGTACAAAAGCTCTTTCTCGAGTTCGCAAGTTGTAACCAGCGGCGTGCTTTCGATACGCCTCCGCAAGACGAAACTTTACTTCATCGCGCAACAGCTGAAGCTTTTGGTTGACAGGTATACACTCTATAGCCCCATCGGAATCTGCCTTCAAATCTCGCAGAAGTTGACATGAGCTACCGCTTATTACCGATCGATCGATGATACTAAGTAAAAAGTCGGTGTGTCGCTGTAACTTAAGCAGTGGTTTTTAAAACTAAATCAAAAACGAACCAAGAGACCCGACCCACGGTAAGATCTCTTGTTCCCCTATTAAATAACATAAAGGAAAATTAAGAAATAACTAAACAATAAGTCAAAAATAAAAAAACGTAATAGAAAAAACTTAAGTTCTGAGTTTAGACAGTCAAATTCTCAAGAAAGTGGTCTAAATCGGGACTGATGAACTTCTTGCATAAAAGCAACCCCAATCCCTGCAGTATGTTTTTTTGATCCAGCTTTACCAACTGGAAAAAATTAGCAGAGGTAGGGTAATATTTCTTGAAAATTTCTTAATTTTCTTGTAAATATGATGACAGATTTCTTAAATTCATCAATAATTATAAAAAATCTTAAAAATTGATACAGCCTTGGAAGCTGAAGCTGCTTAAATTAAAAATTTTTGAGATAAATGTTCAAATTTGAGAAAAATTTTTAAAGAAGAGTATAAACTTTCTAAAGCGGCATATTACTCCCAGTGACCTCCGCCGGCTGTGAGAGAAGTTTTTCTGCTATGAGATGGATAAAAAACTTGCTAAGGCACAATGATTCAAGAACGATTCCCTCTCATGACGCGCATGTTACTGTTCAACACAGAGTATTCCATTGCTAAAAAATATTACAGATGAAAAGGTATTGAGCCGATTTGCAGAAAAAAATAGTAAACTAATGCGTATTTAATTGGTTCTTGGCGATTTCTGTTATGATTATGGCGATCTTAATTTAGAAGGTAGTGATGGATGGTGACGAATCGAAATTAAACGATAATGCACTGAGAATAAGCTCTGTTCCATGTGTATCAAGGACAGTTAGGCGCGATTTTGGGCTTAGCAGACATTTCCTGGATGTAAGAAAACAAATTGCTTCTTCTTATTCAAATGAATATGGAAAAATTAGATTAATTGTAGTAAATATATTTTCTCAATTATCTCCGATTGCGATGATAGCAGAAAATTTTATTATAGGATATGAGAAAAGGTTATATATCCTCAGAATAGAATTGCTTAAATGTAGTTTACTTTCCGTTATTCTAGAAAAAAATTTATTTTAAATGTTCCAAATTGGATAATTTTTAGTATTTATTTATTATGTTGACTTCATGTAAAATGTTCTTTGTTGAAGCAAGTCAGTTTCGTTGTATAACCGATAGTTTCTTATAATAAGAAGCATTTTTCTCGTGTTTCTACGTATATTAATTAAAATTGGTTTCTACGGTTTTATTGCCGTTAAAAGGAGTTTTCTTCTTTCTATGAAAGTTTTCTCACTCCAGTAGAAATCGTAATACTAGTATAGATTTGAAAAAAATCATATGTATTTTGTATTCGATCTAAAAAATAACGGTAAACACAAAAATAATTTGTTTGATGTAAGGAAACTTGGTGTTAACACTGATTAACGTCTTAGAAACTTTTACACATTTTTGAAAACAATACTTGATTGCAGAATATTATTTTTAATTTTTGTGTCAAACTGGCCCCTACTATGCCCACCCCACAAAAAAACCCTGGCTACGCCCATGTATGGTTTGGCTAAGGAGCCGCTGTGATAATTTATTATCCCTTGTCTATTTTGGGTACGGCAATATATGCCGATGATATCTATGTTTGGATATGCAAATTTATAATTGTTGTGGCAGAGTATGCCAATATTGTGGTTGAGGGAGAGTATGTCGACTTTCAATTTAATATGATTGAGTATGCCACTGATATATATTAAGGCAGATTATGCCAATTTTTCGGGGATGGAAGGTATGCCGATTTTAAATGAGAAATTAGAAGACACATTTCGATGATCAAATATATTCTGATTTTTATGGATCGGTGGCTGATTATTAACACAATTTTTCTTACATAGGAATCGTTGTGTCTAATTATTCCTGGTTTTGGAGGGGGGGGGGGGGGGGTAGTTATTGCAGAATTGCAATAATTGAATTTAAATATCATAATTGTAGTCCCAGCAGTTTTGATCACTAAAATTCTTTATGATTCACTCCGTATTGATTTAGTGAAGCCATGACCTCAGGTATGTATGTATATTTTCATAACTGAACATTATGCTTCCAAAGCGGAATTTGCGTCCGCTTAAATTTGAGCATTTTTGCTTGCTTTTAGTAATCATTCCTTTTCGTTCCGATTTTTATACCCTAGATGAAATCTATAGGGTATACTAAGTTTGTCATTCCGTTTGTAACACCTCGAAATAATGATGGTATAGCAAAATGGATTGGACACCCACGCATAATATTAAAAGTTATTTTGATTTTTGCATGTCCGTCCGTCCGTACGTCCGTTCGTCCGTCCGTCTTTGCGCACGATAATTCGAGAACGCGTCTACTTAGAGAGCTGAAATTTTGTACATGGACTTTAAAAAAAAAAGTAAAACCAAGTTCGAAAATGAGACAAATCGGGCAACTCCTTCGTGGGGTTGCCATACAAAACTTTTGTTTTCCACTATAAATTTGGACACTGCCTGAAAACGCATCGATATTGAGAACTGAAATTTGGTGCATGGTTGTACTTGCAAACAAAATTTCTAAAATGGACTAAATCGGGCAGCTCCTTCTTTGTGTTGCCATACAAAAATTTTGGTTTTTACGTATACTGTGAAAACGATCAGTTCAAGACATTTTAATTGCACTAAAAACTTCTTCAGAATACGAAATCCTATAATATTGATTATAATCATTTTTTCTGTCCGACAAACCGTTCTAGAAATATATGCGAAAAACTACCTCAAAAATCAAACTTGCACAGAAGGGTGACAATACGAAATTTCATACGAGCATTCATCTAGGGTATCTTAAGAATTGGTCTAATTCTATCTTTTTTACTTGTTCGTTCTTTTCTTTCTATGTGGTTATGGCTTTTAAATAGGTTGTCCAAAAATGGTCACAGATCTTTACGTTGCGCATGGGCTCGCCGAGCAATGTTACTAAGATCTGCTATTGATACTAATGTTCTACTACTTCAAATGAAAAAATAAGGAAAAAAGCTAATTTCTTGTAGACCGGTTCGTCGGAAAATAAAAAAGATGGTAAAGAATTTCATAGAATTCTATTGTCTAAACAAGCTTTCAGTATAAGCAAAACGTGAAGGAGTAAGATTAAAAACCTTACATTTTGTATGGCAAGACTCCTTCTAATAGCCATTCCCTGTTTGTGGAATCGCTATTCTTATGGTCTTACTGCTGACCTTACACTGTGTTTTCGAAATCCATTCAGCAATTCGTTTCTCTGCATATTCAAGCCGCGGTGCTAAGGATGTGCTGCTGTCTCACTGTAATAGATACATTAGCTATGTTCTATTGTGTACCTTGTTCTAGAACTCCAATATGCTGTAAAGTGCAAATTGTGCTTTCGATTGAAATGAACTATTTGTACTGTTCGCTTAATTTAAATATTTCTACGAAAATTTATGAGGCGTTCTTTTGTGTATCTTTTGTTCTGCTCTGTTTAGCGTACACTAAAAACACAAATATTATGTCACTAACTAAACAAAACAATAAATAGTAGCTAAAGGAGAAACGATAATAATGTAGAGGTATGTATGTTTTTCTTATGATGGGAATGGTTTAAGAAAAACGACCGAAAAAGTTTTAAATTTATATAACTATTGTTCGGTTCCGAAAGAAAATCAACACACTTATAACAAAAAATCCTGGCACGATGTTACAATATCCTCAACCAATAATCCTAAAAAGAAAAACGAAGAAATTCAAAACAAATAAAGAAATCGTAAAATCTCAGATCTTTTACCACTTACACTCAAATAAAACTAACATAATATTTAAACAAACTCACAAAACTGAAAAAAGAAAGAATAAATAAATATTAATTATTTAAATAACACATTAAAAGCAGAAAATTACCTATGACACCAGCTGCTATCCATGTTGCTTCACATTTCTCCACACAGCTCACTAAAGGTGACATGACAGGAACTATACTGCAATTTGTGAGCCTCACCCATTGCAGGCCGCTAACACGCAATACAAAGTTGCAAGGCTTCATTGTTTAAGTCACCGACAGACACAGATCCCGTTGGCATCTGCCTATAAATAGCGAGCTGCTGGAATTTACCACTCACTAGCGATTCAACCAAGCCACAAGAAAGATTGGCAATTCTGTAGCCAAATTAAGTTATGCTTAACCCAAGAAAATCACGGGAAGAATTTTAAATCCCTATATACTAACCATTCTATATTACAAATTTATTAAAATAAATATTTTCAGCATGCAATACTGGGAGTCTTTTTGAACCCAGCAACGATACGCTCATTCTGTCAACCCACTTTATATTAATTTAATTAACATCCCTTCCTCTTTTACAGACTAAGAGTAAAAACGCCAGTTGAGGCCCAGAATATTCATATTGTTACAGATTTTAATGTTGTCTTCGTTATCTGGGGAAGGCTACAGGATTGCCCTTTTAAACAGGTGGCTTCGATGGTAGTCGCTGACGAGTACGGTTTCTTCGTTAATTTCATACAGATTTTATTGTTGTCTTCGCTATCCTGGGAAGGCTACAGGATTTTCTTCTAAACAGGTCGCTTCAATGGTAGTAATAGCTAACGAATAGCACTTCTGGAAAAGAAAGGCAACAAATCTCGATTAGCTGAAACGAGAGTAATCCGTTAGATTAAGTGGAACAGCGTGGCTGGTCAAAAGTTCCTCCGCGCATACGATCTGCGCAAGTTGGCCGAGCGATTCCCAGAGGCAGTGTCGTGGTTATGTACGATTGTCCAATTGGGCGTATGGAGCTATGCCGTAAGAGCCCCGTTCGGGGAGTCGTCAATTGAGGCGCTTCGGTCCTTGGAATAATAGCGTGGGCGCTACTCTCGACAATTACTAACAAGTGGTAAAACAGATTAAACACACCTTCTTTCGATTCTATAATTCACTTCTATTGTAGGTTAGCAAAAATTATTTACAAGCAAGACTCTTTTTTTGAGTCGGAAAAAAACTTGGCGTCTGCCTCAAAGAGTTGACCAGAACAGGGAAGAAAAAATGGCAGTCTACTATCTAGCGGAACTAACAAATCACACCAATACTTTGAGAGACTTCTTCTCCACATTTTTCACACATTTCCTTCTCTGACAACTCTTTTTAGCCGACCCAGTGACATCTATCTTTGAATAGCCTTTGCGATGGTTTTAAGTTTCCTTATCTAATTACTTTTCATTTTTTTTAAGTTTCTATTATTAAATTACATTTCATTTCTTTTACAGGTTAAGTTTCTTTTAATAATTACATTTAATTTTTTGAAGTTTCTATTAAATTACATTTCATTCCTCTTTCTTTTACAGTTTAAGTTTCTTTTACTAATTACATTTAATTTTTGAAGTTTCTATTATTAAATTACATTTCATTTCTCTTTCTTTTACAGGTTAAGTTTTCATTATTTAATTATCTAATTGCATTTCGTTTCTCTTTCTTTTACTTTAATATCTGTCAAAATGTTTAGCCTTATTTCGATAAATGTCAAAATGTGGTTCTAATACATGTCCCAGTATTTCGCTGTTCTTTACTACAAGTTAAATAATATCTCTTTCATTTTCACCCCTATTTTAAATCAGGTCAAAGAACAGGTTAAATTTTTATTGTTTCTTATCTAATTATGTTTCGATTCTTGGTCTTCTACTTTAATATCCGTCAAAATGTTTATTTTTCCCTTACGCAAATTGTTTGACTTTACCGCAATTAATTTAAGCCCCAAAGCGGACTTGACAGTTCGAATTTTGTACGATGTGTGACTTGACTTTAGTGCTTTTAAATTTTGCACCTCTCATCAAACAGATTTGACAGTTACTCGCTGTAAAATTTGCTATATAACCCGAGTGAGAAATATTTAACTTGACTGTCATTAAATTGTGACCCTCCTGTCCAATAGAAGGGACAGCGGACTTGTTGCAAAAATTTACCAAATAACCCGAGTCAGAAATATTTAACTTGACTGTCATTAAATTGTGACCCTCCTGTCCAATAGAGTTTCACTCGGAGTAGTTCTTTTCAAGTAATTTGATTCTAAATTTCTATATTTCTCAAAGCTTTCGTTCAATTTTATATTGCTACATTTGTCAAAGTTTTTCTTCGGTTCTAAATTGCTATCCGTGCTAAAAAATTTCTTCAGTTTTAGTTATAGAAAGGTTAAAAGTTAAGTCATTATCAGCTTTGGGTGAGCAAGATTGATTTTCTCATTGAGAGATGACAGAATATCTCCTTGCACCTTTCGGCGGTTCTACGTCTAAGTACAAGCCCAGCAAAATACTTCGCCTTCGTGCGGCCACGTCTGGGTTCGCCTTTTATACAGTCGGCTCGCGTGGTGTATTTGTGACCACCAGGTGTCGCGCGAAGTTGTAAGAATGAGTTCTTGGTTCCACTGTGGTTCAGTGTTTATTTCTGGCAGATCAGCGGATGGAAATTTCAAGTCTGATGCAGTGTGTTGTGAAATAAACACATTAAAATATTTCCAGGATGAGATGAGTGATCAAATTTATTGTTTTGAGTTATCCGGAAATGATTGGTCACAAAATTTAGTATGCATTGCTGTTGCAAAGAAACTAATTTTTGGAATAATTAAATTTCTGGAAGAATCAGAATCGGGTTCATTTGAATGGCATCAACTTAAAGAAATTTATCATGAAGGTCGCTGCCATGCAATTAGTTTTGCCCCAGAGACTTCTCTAGCTGTTCTCCCGAAAGTTGTCATCTTATGTGCTTCTGGTGCTGATTTTATTCTGCGAATATGTCGCAGTGATCTAGAGAATAGTGATGCTATTCAGCATCTCAGATAACATTCAAGCTATGTAAATGATGCTGCTTGGGAAGCGGAAGATGAGTTTTTGGAATCCGTTAGTGATTCTGTTACACTACGCCCCCCCTCACAAGCTTGTAGCTCCGTCCAAGCTAACTCATCTCTCGCTGGAGTTGGTAGGCTTGACACTAGTTCATACCACGGATTACCGAAATAATGAAGAGAGGATAGGAGAGTTAAAACGTCCACTGAAGGATAACCCAGAAGGGGTTAGAGCTATAGACGATCACGCAAAATTCATCTACTCATTTAAAGTAGAGATGGGTTCTACTAGGATCGTGTCCTTTTAAATTTTATTCAGCTACCGCGTATTATGGAAGTAATGAAGGAAGGATAGGAAAGTTAAAACGTCCACTGAAAGATAACCCAGAAGGAGTTAGAGCTATAGGCGGTCAAGCAAAATTCATGTACTCATTTAAGGTAGAGGCAGGTTAAACAAGGATCGTGTCCTTCCTTATAAATTGTCGTCAGTCACCACGGATTGTAGAAACGATGAAGAAGAGATAGGAAAATTAAAACCTTTTAACGAAGGCTAACTCAGAGGGAGTAAGTGAGAAATCATCTGCTCATTTCATGCAGTGACAGGTTAAACAAGGATCGTGTCCTTACAATTTTTTCGCCAGCCACCACGGATTGTAGAAAGAATGAAGAAGAAATAGGAAAATTAAAACCTTCAACGAAGGCCAACTCAGAAAGAGTTAGTGAGAAATTATCTGTACATTTTAGGCAGAGTTAGGTTAAACAAGGATCGTGTCCTTATAAATTTTTTATCAGCCACCACCGATTGTAGTAAGGATGAAGAAACGCCAATAAAGCTTTGTCGTACTTGATCTGTGCATGGGGAGTCACACATCCTCGAAGTTACGCCGGTCTTTGATCAGTGCTCGATATCGGTCCCAGTATCGAAAAGCAAAGGCGCACTCGTAGCCCAGCAACCCATAAAATCTGGTCCAGCAGTACGTCTTCGCTCCCCAATACCAAGACCAGTCAGAGAAGCCTGTGCAACCAATAAGCTAACCAACTGATTGCAGGACCTCTCCCGCAGTGGGCATCCCCCTCCGCCCGCGGAGCAACATTCGTTCGAGGGTGTATCCCAAAGTCTCCCACACCCAGATGGAGTCTCCGAACTGGTAGATTACGCCGCACGAATAAAAGCACAGCAGGGGTTAGAATTTCGAAGACCGTTTTTAATGTGGAATTCCTACGGTAGCGCTGGCTACGAAGGGTACATTGTGGGAGGGGCTTTGACTCATTGTCAAGCGTGGAAGTGTGAAAAAGTGGACTAATTAACAAGAGCTACATCGGCCGCTAGGTTGGGTAGGTCCTAAGCGGAACATTGTTATCTTGTAGTTGCCAGTTAAGCTGGCTGGATGCCTTCTTAGGGCTACCAGGAAGTATTAGTGGTTATATGGAAGGCCGTTTTTTTCGCGGTAATGGGCCTGTCTTCAGTTCGCATCTTTCCACCGTGACATTTTTTTATTTTGAACACTATTTCGGTTACCGCGTCTGTGAACTTGTGTGGCCCATTCCAGTCGCACTGCAGTTTTGGACACCGCCCAGTTATGCGTCGTGGGAAATACAACCGAGCCAGTTGACCTACTTGGAAACTGGGTTTCTTCGACCGCAAGTCATAGTATGTCTTCATGCGCTGGCTCGCAGTGTTCAGCATGGCTCGATTATTTTCGTGAATCGTGTTCAATGTCGTGGTTAGGTTGTCCAGGTAGTCGTTAATCGGCATAACTTCGGTAGGTGGACTTCCCAAGACCATCTCCAGTGGCAAACGAAGTTCTCGACCAAAAAGGAGTTTGGCCGGGGTTTGTTTAGTGCTATGTTGTACACTTGGGCGATACGACAGTAGCAGGTAAGGCACATACTGGTCCCATTCCCTTTGGTGCGAATTCAAAAATTTCGCTAGGTAGTCAACAATTGTCCGGTTAAATCTTTCGACTAAACCGTCTGACTGTGGGTGTAGAGCTGTGGTTCGCGTTTTCTCGACCCAGAACATCTGCATTACTTCCCGGAAGACGGCGCTTTCAAAATTTCTGCCTTGGTCGGAATGGAGCTGTAGGGGAGCTCCATGCCGGCTAAATACGGCTGATATGAGTGTATCGGATACAGTTTCGGCTGTCTGATCTGGTACTGGGATTGCTTCGGGACATTTGGTAAAATAGTCCATACAGACTACCAAGTAGCGGTTACCTTTATTGGTGGTCCCAATATGTCTACATCAACTCTTTCGAAAGGTGCATCAACGTTGCATACCTGTAGATGAGCTCGCCGTCTTGGCCGCGGCCCTTTCCGTGATTGACACTGTAGACATCCAGCACACCAGTCCTTTACATCCGTACTACTACCCACCCAATAATATTTTTGTCGAAGCTTACCTAACGTTTTGTCAATGCCGAAGTGTCCTCCACCTAGGAAATCGTGTACCTGATTGAGGACAATTTTTCGAAGAGACTTTGGAACTAAGATTTGCATGATAATTTCTGCTCCTTGACTGATGACTCGAACGGCTATGTTATTTTCTAATTTCAGAACAGACCACATCAACCAATACGCTTTAACGTCAGGGCTAAGGTCTTTGATGCTATCTTTATCCGGACGTTGACCCGTAGCCACCCAATTTCATAGTAGTTTCGCTCCGGGCGACTGAATGTCTTGCTGTGGCATTCCACCACGTGTTCCATCCCGTCATTAACTTGCGAAAGAATAGCTCCCCAAGCGTGTTGACTGGCGTCTGTGTCCAAGATAAAAGGTAAATTTTCGTCTGGCTGAGTAAGTATAGGCGCAGTGGTTAAGGGGTCTTTCAACTCTTCGAATGCTTCTTAACAAGCATCTGACCAGATAAACTTTCGGCCTTTCTCCGTAAGCTCTGTTAGTGGCTTCGCAATAGCTGAGAAATTTTTCACAAACCGTCTATAGTAAGCACACAGCCCGAGGAATGGCTGTATAACTCTTTGTGATTGCCGTTTGGGCCAACTCTTAACAGCATTCGTTTTGTCGGGGTCCGTTGATAGTCCAGAGTCACTGATGACGTGTCCAAAGAACTTCACCTCTCCCTAACACAACTGATACTTCTTCGGTGAAACTTTTAGATTTGCTAATCTTAATCGGGCTAAGACAAGACATTCGTTCAAACGTGGGGCCATGTACAATAACATCGTCCAAATATACTAGACAAGCCTGAGGTGGAATTCCTTGGAGGACGATTTTCATGAGCCTCTGAAAAGTTGCAGGGGCATTGGTTAGCCCAATGGCATAACTGAAAACTCCCACAATCTACTGCCTGTAGTGTACGCGGTCTTTTCGCGGTCTTCTTCTTCCACTTCTACTTGCCAGTAGCCCGACTGTAGATCCAATGTCGAAAACCAAGTTGAACCGGCGAGTGCATCAAGAGCCAGATCAATACGTGGCAGCGGACCTCATTTGGCCGCCTGTAGTCGACGCAAAATCTAGCCGAGCAATCCCTTTTCTTCACCAGGACGACTGGACAAGTCCAAGGGCTACTAGTTGGATTGATAACGCCTTGGGTTTTCATCTCGTTTACTAGATTTTCCGCTTCCTGACGTTTGGCCAATGAAAGCCGCCTGGGAGGCTGCTTAATCGGTTTGTCGTGGTTCGACCGAGGTCGTTTTTTGATCGCATAAACACGTCCTGATGTTCTACAAGTAGCTTTTCCAATATTATTCTCTGCTGATTATTCAGATGTACAGTTGTGGGTTCCAGCAATAAGTGTAATTCAGGCGGTAGATGATTGAAGTTCGCTGTTCCTTCCTCCGAAGAACTGACAATGTCGGCAGATGCTTCCGCATCTGCGAGAGAGGTGTTTGCCTTTATTTCGATTGGGTTATCTGTTACGTTTGTCACACGAACTATCAGACTTCCATTGTTGGACTGGCCGACTGCCGGTTAGATCCACAGGGCAGGTGGGACATTTTTTGGAGATATCAAAACAGTTTTTTGTTCCACCACTAACGGGTTATAAAGTGTTACGAAGCAGGATAACTCAGCTGGTATTATACAGTCCTGTATTGTTCTAACAAAGATGTCAGTACTCTCCTCTTCGATTATCGGAACGAGTTGTGAGCTGTCCTAATAGTGTGCTTTGCTAAGTCGATTGAACATCTGTTTCCTGCAAGCAAATACATCCCGATGATGCAGTCGTCAAAGACATCAGCTACGTAGAAGGTGTGTAAAATTTTTAATAGCTACTGGCAGCTCAATGACCTTGACTAACAGTTATGATAGGTGGAACTGTCTAACGAAAAGCGTGTCAGGCGACAGATCTACCTACATTCACTTGTACCTGAATGTAATGTAGATACATACTGCATCCTACACCTCTTTGTTACAAAATCATAGCGGGATTAGCGTGGGGTGATTCTTGCCACCCACATCCCTTGATGCTTGTTAAGCTTTGCAAAATCGTCAACATAACTGATCAGACAGACGGGCGGATAGTAAAAAAAAAATAGTAGTCGTGACTGCAGACGGACTGACAGACAACAAAAAAAAAAGATCTAATGCAGGCTTCTTTCTCATGGTGGAACCTGAAAGCCTAAAAAGAAGAAAATTGATTTTATTTATATGCTGCAAAAAGAAGGAGAATAGAAGACCTCAGCAACTCCGGAAAAGTGCTAATTCACCCGGAGAGCTTACGACGCTGGCAAATGAACGATTGAGAGAGAGTGAGAGAGCTGAGAGGGGTCTCTGTTGTTGTTGACACCCCGGCTTTGGGTAATGTTGGGCCCAATCGCCCCCATCCACACTGGCTAAGCCACCAAAGCCGTATCGAAATGCTCAGCCCCATATGAAAATGCGTATGCTTCAGGCCTACCTCCAGAAATCGTTCCGCAATACCACCTCCCAAAGTTAGCTACTCTATCACGTTGAGACTATTACCTGTAGCAATGCGTTCCTTGCCCACCGGTATGAGTGGTCTGCCTACCCACGAAGGGTGGACGATAGATAACGGTGGTTGAACAGGGCTACTAGTTAAAAAATGGAGTACACGGCTTCGCAAGTTCACAAAATATTTAATAATAATCTCATCCCACGATTCTCCATACAAAACCAGCTGTACAAAGTAGGTATGCACAAAAAAAAATTAACTATAATATAAAAGCCTTCCTTTTATCACTTCTTCCCTGTCTTTACGTTAATGAGAAAACTATATTCATATATATATATACAGCTTGTTCTACGCTGGCCCTACTACCTATACTTAGGACTAAGATTCATGCAAGAAATACACTATTATCAAACTTTGGACCTCTGCTGGCCACGACTTGAGACAAAAGATACCTTTTTTTTGTTCCTATTCTTAGAATAACATTACGAGCCCTTGGGCCTCTGCCGGCCAACAGTCAAAACCAAAAGATATCTTTTATTTTCAAGACAATATTAAATACTAAACCTTGGACCTTTACCAGGACAGATAAGAGGCGGACGGAGTCCCTCGATGACATATACTAGAGTTGACTGGCTGCAACTTTTCGTTGACAGGACTATAGACTGATCGGTGTTGTGTTTGTAGGTACATTGACCTCTTTTTTTTATTTATTAATATAATTGTACTTATATATTTTTTCTTTTTTTTTCTTTTCTTCTTTATTTGTGTGTGTGTGTTTTTTTTATTGCGCTCTCAGCCTTCAATATTACAAAGCTGTGATATGTATAGCGAATAATGGGAATACGGAACTCGAAAAAGAAAGTTCGCTAGAGTACCTGATTAACCAAAGTTTTCCTTTTGAATTCAACTGTACGGCGTGAAAATTAATGAACCACATTACACAGGTAATTCACGAAAGATCTATCACTATAGTCACTGATTAATTAAATTTTCCTAGTCAGGTACACCCTTTCGGCGTGGAAATTAACGAATGACACCACACAGGTAATTCATAAAAGATCTATCACAAGAGTTTCTGAATAATTAACACCTTATTCCCAGATATGCCTCCACGGCGTCGAAATCATCGAAGAAAACTATACAGGTAAATCATAACAAAAAAAATTATAGGACCAGAGTGACTGACTAATCAAACTTTTCCTTTTTCAAGTATGCCCTCATGGTAGCAAAGTTCCACGAAGTAAAATTTTCACAGGTAATCCATAAAACTACTTATAACACTAGAGTCACTAATTAATCAAAATTTTCATTTTCAGGTATGCTCTCATGGCATGTAAATTTCACATCACGCAGGTAATCCATAAAAACAGCCTATACCACTAGAGTCACTAACTTATCAAAAATTTTCTTTTCTCAGATATGCTCTCATGGCGTGAAAATTCCACAAAGAAAAATTTACGCAGGTAATCCATAAAAATCACTTATAACACTAGAGTCACTAATTAATCAAAACTTTCCCTTTCAGGTATGCTCTCATGGCAAGAAAATTCCACAAAGAAAAATTTACGCAGGTAATCTATTAAAACAACTTTTAAAACTAGTGTCACTAATTAATCAAAATTTTCTTTTTCAGATATGCTATCATGACATGAAAAATTCACAAAGAAAAATTGCACAGGTAATCTATTAAAACAATTTGTAACACACGAGTCACTAATTAATCAAAATTTTCCCTTTCAGATACGCTCTCATGGCATGAAAATTCCACAAAGAGAAATTTATACAGGTAATCCATAAAAAAAATAATCAAAATTTTCCTTTTTTCAGATATGCACGGCACGAGAATTTCACAAAGAAAAATTACACAGGTATTCTATTAAAAACAACTTATAACACTAGAGTCACAAATTAATCAAAACTTTCCTTTTCACGTATGCTCTCATGGCATGAAAATTCCACAAAGAAAAATGTACACAGGTAATCCATAAAAAAAATCAAAATGTTCCTTTTTTTCAGATATGCTCTCATGTCGTGAAAATTCCGGAAAGAAAAATTACACAGGTAATCCATAAAAACAACTTATAACACTAGAGTCACTAATTAATCAAAATTTTCCCTTTCAGGTATGCTCTCATGGCAAGAAAATTCCACAAAGAAAAATTTACGCAGATAATCTATTAAAACAATTTGTAACACACGAGCCACTAATTAATCAAAATTTTCTCTTTCAGATATGCTCTCATGGCATGAACAATTCACAAAGAAAGATTGCACAGGTAATCTATTAAAACAATTTATAACGCTCGAGTCGCTAATTAATTAACATTTTCTTTTTCAGGAAAAGCCATAAACCGGCTGAGAATCACAAAAGTCCCATGATCTGGTCTTTCTTCCACGACCGTTCCGAATCAAAAAATTAACCAACCAAAAAAAAAATGTTACTACTGTGCGGGCGCGGTTCCTCCCTAATTGCATGCTCAGAATCAACTCACTCAACTCTCGCAGTCTGCCTACATTTCAGCCGTACTGTCTTCCTTTCGTCTCGAAAATCCCCAATGCTTGCCACGCACATTCGAGCTCAAATTTCCTAGGAATTTCGGGCGAGAATAGAGTCTCATGCCGGGCAAAACGAGGAATGGGAGAGAAAAGAGAGAAATAAGAGAAAAAAACAAGAGGGTTTGTTGGGGGGGGGGGTGAACGATGAATGATATCTTTGCAGTCGCGCCCAACGTGGGGACGATCCACAAGAGTCTCAAGCCGGGCATACGCCAGACCCTTCGCCTCGCCCAATGAACTGACCAGGAAGAGGTGCAGCGATTGATTTATTGGGTACGGAAATGTTCGGCTCGAGATTACGATTTCGTCGGTCAAATGCCGCCACTTATCTTTCTGTGTTCTGCTGAATCCAGTCGCAACACCCCGGAAATTCCCCCCAATCCCATGAGAGGAAGTCGCTTCGTAACAGATAGAATTCATGTATCAACTCACTCAGGATGACGGAAATCCCGCGGGATGCCGCAAGCGGGTTCATGCTCTAAGGAAATTGAAGAAAGGACGGGAAAGAAAAATCCTTCAGGTGAAGGCTAACCCAGAAGGGGTTAGTAACAAAGACTGAGACCATCTAAACTTGTTAGTTTAGAGATAATACACAATATATAAAAAAAAATCGCTAAGACTCCATCCGCACTCTATGACGCTGTGACATTCTTGAATTGGAAGAAAATTGAAGAAAGGACAGGAAAGTAAAATCCTTCGGATGAAGGCTAACCCAGAAGGGGTTAGTAACAAAGACAGAGGCCATCTAAACTCGATAGCTTACAGATACTATAAAAAAAACTACACTCAACTGAGACTTCAGCCACACCAACCACCACTCGGAAACTTTTTGGTCGGAAGCAAATTGAAGAAAGACAATAAAGTAAAATCCTTCAGATGAAGGCTAACCCAGAAGGGGTTAGTAAGAAAGGCTGAGAAGGTTATCACCCACCACTGAAGAATTAGTAGGAGGGCTCGCGATAACCTGTAGTTAACAAGTGAAGCCTGCCGGATGCCTTCTTAGGGCTACCGAGATCTAATCGACTCTGATCAGGACTTTATATCCTGACCATGGAAAATTCCGATTGAGAGACCCTTATCATTCTGCAGACGATATGAAACGCGCCCGATTCGTTCTACAATAGTCGCTTTTATGAACTTAGGTGCCAATTTGGCAGCAAAGCGATCGAATGCGATACTTTGCACAAAGTTTCGGACGTACACCGTCTGTCCAGGTACAAAAGCTCTTTCTCGAGTTCGCAAGTTGTAACCAGCGGCGTGCTTTCGATACGCCTCCGTAAGACGAAACTTTACTTCATCGCGCAACAGCTGAAGCTTTTGGTTGACAGGTATACACTCTATAGCCCCATCGGAATCTGCCTTCAAATCTCGCAGAAGTTGACATGAGCTACCGCTTATTACCGGATGTCGACCGAAAAGCAAGAAATATGGCGAGCATTTGGACGACTCATGCACGACATTACGGATGGCGAAGCCAATCTCGCTCAGATGTTCGTCCCAATTTCGATGCTCTGTGCCGAAGTAGGAGCGGATGGCTGCCATAACTGACTGATTAACACGCTCAGAGGCGTTTGATTGAGGGGAGTAGGCTGGTGAGAAGATGTGTTTCACCCCATAACGATCTAACAATTGGGCGAATATCTTTGCAATGAACTGACTACCACTCCACTGATCCCGCTCCTCTGAGAGGTAGTTATTTGGGAACGAAAATGAGATATAGACCCTACCACCGCTAATTCGTACGTTCGGAAAACCGCTTGGATTGGAAGTGATTCGCTAGATTCTCTCCACATACGTTTTCTCATGGAATGCGGGGGACGTCAGATCAAGCGAACTGACTTGCGCAGGATAAACTAACTCGTCTGTGTGTTGTTTCGCTGCCTCGTCAGCAAATGACCTGGAAAGAGCATCAGCCACCACATTGTCCTTACCCTTACGGTATTCAATGTGAAACTTGAAGGCCTGGAGTTTGAGTCTCCAACGAGCCAGCCTGCCACATAGATCCCGTTGGTCCATGAGCCATTTGAGGCTGGCGTGGTCATTAATGACCGTTAACTGCAGTCCTTCCACATACGGCCTGAACCTTATTGAGTATAAAATACGGCGGCCAGATACTCTAACTCGGTTATGCTGTAGTTGCGTTGAGCAGCGTTCAGCTTCTGTGACATGTAAGCGATGGGATGTTCATCCCCATCCACAGAACACTGAAACAAGACGCTTCCAACTCCTGTAGTGCCAGCGTCGCACTGAATGAAGAAAGGCTTGGAGAAGTCAGGATTCGCGAGCACTGGTGCGGTCGTCAGACGTTGTTTTAGCTGTTGGAATGCCAGTTCCGCTTGCTCGTTCCACTTGAACTTGATGTTCTTCTTTAGAAGGCCTGTCAGAGGACCAGCGATTGTAGCGAAATGTGGAAGGAACCTCCTATACCAGCAGCATACTCCGAGGAAGCTACGTATTTTATTGGCAGTGGTTGGCTTGGCAAGCTCTGAATAGCAGTGACCTTTTCGGGATCAGCCCGCAAGCACCCCTCTCCAACTACAAAGCCAAGATATCTGACCTCTCTCATACAAAACTCCACATTGATCGTCAGGCCGGCAGCGCGGAGTAACGACGCGACTTGAGCCAGAAGCCTTAGGTGTTCGTCAAACGTGGAGGAAGTAATGAGTAAGTCGTCAAGGTACACAGACACCCGGTCATGCAGTTGGTGAGGGATAACCTTGCACATCAGCTTGCACAGTGTTTGCGGAGCGTTGCAAAGTCCAAAGAAGCACCTTGAACTGGTATAAGGGTCTTCCCGGCACTGTGAAAGCCGTTTCGTCTCTTGATTCCATATCGAGAGGAATCTGCCAGAACGCGTCCTTTAAGTGTATGGCAGAGATGAAATTTGTCTCCTGGAGTCTACTGAGGAGTCCGTCTATAAGAGGCAACGGAAAGGCATCTATGACGGCTACGGAGTTTAATTTTCGAGCGTCCAGGTAGAGGCGCACTTTACCGTTAGCCTTCTTAACTAAAATGAATCGTGACGACCACGAACTTTGGCTCTCCTAAATGACTCATATCGACAACATTCGGTCGAGCTCATCATATAAGGATTTCTGCACTGCCGGAGACACTAAGTAGAAACGTTGTTTAATGGGTTTCGCCAGACCAATGTCTATCTCATTCTCTACCAACGTGGTAAGACCCAAGCCTTGCTGGCTGAATGACGGAAAGGAGGTGATCTCCTCCTGCAAACGTTGCGAATCGTACTTTGACAGATCGTGCTGTTGCGAAGAAGAAGGTGAGGCTTTTGCAAAGGAATGAAGCTCACTTACCATGACAGGTCTTAAACCGAATGCCTTCCAAAAATCGATTCCCAGGTACAGGTGCTGCTGAAGAGAGGGAACTATTGCAGTCTCATCATACGCGTCTTTTCACTATATTTTATGAGGACCCGTATGTGGCCCAGGACCTTTTGCTGCCGCCCATCAGCGGTCGAAACTGAAGACGGCATCGAGTGAAACGAAATCCCCATCTTATCCAGGAACTTCTCTGCTCCAGCACCGAGCACGCTCACATTTGCACCGCTATCCAATAAACCTCGTATCTTTCGTCCCTGAATGTAGACATCGGCGTACGGACGAGGATCCCAAGCATCCGCTTCATCAGATACTACTGTTTCGGCATTGGCAGCCTTTATTATTCTACGCAGGCTGAAGTACCTATGTGTGCGTGGGACAGTCCTGGAGGAAATGGGCCCCGAAGCCGAAGGGAATTCGCTGACACAAAATGATGCCTCCTCTATATCTGAGGTGGAGATTGACGATCTTTCATCCGAGAAGGTGCAACCACAACTTTCTGAAGGACAGTATTCCGAGTAGGTGGTAAAATTTCACGTGCTTTGCGTACTGGGATTCTCTCTCTGAGTGGAAGAGTTAGACATGTTTACTTTAAGACTGTTAACCGGTTTAAAATTCAATCTGGGTTCGCGAGTTTTGTGTTTTGGGAGCGCTGCAGCATCGCTAACAGCTATACGCCGTGGAGTTAACGGTAGCGGTCGGGCTCGGTGTTGGTAGTCGCTTCCTTTGTCGTTCGCCTGAAGGTTTGGCTTGGAGTCAAACGGCGCTGACCACCTATAAAATATTGACCCCTGCCTCGGTTTCCCGACAAGCAAGCTCTGCATTGCTTTTTAATTATCCCCACTGCACCGCATCCATAGCAAAAGATCCTCTGTGGACCTAGTGGACAGTTGATGTAGACGTGACCATCGGCCGAACAGTTTCAACATGTCACCTGAGATCTAGCGGGTCGGTGGATGTCTCTCGGAGCATTAATTTGAACGCTTCGCGGTGGAGCTTCAATGGCATCTATTTGATTGGACCAAGTGTGATTCAAATACGATGTATCTGAATAGATTTCATGCACTGCTCGTCGCGGTGCAACCGCTCCCGGAGAGCCTATGTCGGACCATAATTTTTCAAATTGGTTTCACAGGTCCTTTAAACCAAGCACGTTATGAGTCTGATAAAGGAGTAACGCCTCCTGTGAGGCAGGTTTCATGTTACGTCGCAGTATTTCCCCCAGCTCTGCTTGTGGAATCGGTATGCTCATTTTGGGCACTAACGCGTGAACCGCTAATCGAAAATCACTGAAGGACTCGTTCACTCCTTGCTCCTTGACTCAACTAGCTTGCGAATTTCGTAGTCAGTTTGCTGGCTGCGGAATTCGCGTAGGAGTGTTGAACGTAACTCTTGCCACGAGTGCGTACGCTGATTTCGCAGATATAGCCAATATCAGTTGGTAGCTTTCCCGGTAACGAGTGTATGAAACCTAGCACACAATTCGGAGGCGGATACTTGTTCTAGTACTGCCAGAGATTATACCCGAGATATGAACTCTGTCACATCCAAGCCGGATGTGCCATCAAAATTTAACTTAGAGCGGAAGACAGGACTGTGAGATACGCTGTTATGGTCCTTCGCTGCTGGCTGTCGAGTATGAGTTGGAATATTAAGCGAAGAAACGAACGAGCCCGATAAAGGTGGTACACGAGATCCAGTATTACTTTGTCTCGGCAGCGGAGATACTTAAGTGACTGGACCTCTATTCAAACTTTCCAACCGATCGTTGATCGACGGGATACGTGACCTTGCCGAAATTGGGTCAGCAAACGTGTGTGGTATGTCAATGGGTGCTGCTTGATCCCTCTGCCCTTCGAATATTGAAAAGTGCAGGTACGACTCGGCAGCACCTCTCAACGGGTTGGACCCTTGACTGTCTGTGCTAGTCACAGGAACTGTGAGCGTTAGGCCTCCAACGCACTCAGCCACGGACTCTGTAGTAGGCTGGGAAGATTCGACACGGCTCAGGATATCCTCCAAGGTCTGGACATAAGCTTGCGCATCAGATTGGACAGAGGGAGACGTATTACGCAGCCGCTGGGTTCTATAGAGTACATGGAACACCTGACTGGTATAACGCGTACGATCCTCGGCGGTTCGGATGAGGTCCGAACTCAGGTCAGGATTCAGAGCGTCGACTCTACTGATAATATAGTCTAATTCGCGCGATGGATTTTTATGAGCGTGAAACTTAAAGGGTGCTCTGCCGGATTCCACCTTCTAGTCCTCGTACACTTCTATGAGGTTACGGCGAGCGTTAGCGTCAGCAGACCTAAGGTTGCGTACAACGAATTCGACCTCAAGCTCATCCGGTGATAAGAAGGAGAAGTCCATCATGGTCTGAATCTCCCGACAAATAAAACCAAGAGAAAAAAAAAACCGCGAGGTAATGCTCTGGTGTTGATATCAAGAGAAAAATTCCCCGGAGAACTATACTGAATAATTAAAAAAAAAGGACGCGTCTATAGTAGTGCCGAGAATAGTTCAACTGAAGATTATATCATATACGATAAGGAAAAAATGATGTGACTATTCACGATAATTCAACCGAAAATTCCGCCAAGTATCTTCAACAAACAGCCAAAGTGCGTTTAACGAATATCAAAGATACTTCTGCCGAAATTGTGCCAGATATGTACCAAAAGAACCTGTGTTTAAGCTAATGCTGAAATAATTCAGCCGAAGATTGCACCAGGTATATATAACAAAAAAAAAAAAAACAAAAAAAATAAATGCGTTTATACCGATGCCACCATTAATTCCAAGAAAAATTGTGCCAAATGTGTATATAAATAAAAATGAGATAGTGAATAAATGCGTTTATACTAGTGCTGAATCTAATTCAGCTGAAAATTGTGCCAAGTAAACCTAACATAAAAATAAAATGCGTCTATACTAATGTCGCGATAACTCAACCGGAAATTGTGCCAAGCAAAATTAATAAAAAAGTTGTGCCTATACTAATGCCAACAATAGTTCAAATAAAAATTGTGCCAAAAAACGAAATGCTTATACTAATGTCGCAGTTGGTCCAACCGAAAATTGTGCCAAATATGTAAATACAAGAAAATGCGTTTATGCCAATGTCACCAATAATTTCAAAGAAAATTGTGCAAAATATCTATATATATAAGAAAATGCTTTTACACTATATGTTAACATTTGTAAGGAGCGGTGTTTGCATGACGGTTCGGCGAGGACAGTACGCCCATTCAACACACACAAAAACTTCTTCTTCTCCAGCCCAGCTGGATTAAAAAAAAACTCTCTCTCTCTCTCTCTCTTCACAGAATCTTGCTCATTGATTCACTTCGGTCAGTCCATATTGTGGGCTAACAATTATAGAAGAAGCTGAAATTGTGGGACCGGAGCCTGAAGGGCTACCATCCCATGTTAGGGTGATCAGGATGAACACTCTTTTAAAAAGGATAAATAAAAATCAGAAAAGTATGGATAACGTCCATCAACTTGGCAAGAGACTGAAGTCAACAGATCAAGAAAAGGTGAGAGATCGGTGATCAAATGGCTGCTGATACTTGAGTAAGAAGCCGTAGCGGTGATTAATATAAGAATATAAATCTGTACGGACAACCCAACTAAAACTAAATATCTGTACGGGACAACCCAACTAGAACTAGAAATCTATACGGGAACACCAACCAAAACTAGAAAAGAGATAATACGGGCTTCTTCTCGGAACCAGCAGAAATGAACGGAAATCGTATTCCAAAAGTATGCCTCGCATACAACGCTCATCGACCACTAATCGACTTAGCCTCCCATCATTAGAAGTTAGGGAAGAAGGGTTTGAACAAAAAAAAATCTGGTGCGAGGTTGCACAATAGAACCGGTAAGCTGACACCAATGCCCAAACAAGGACAGCATCTAAAGAAGAACATCGTTCAACAACTTGATATGTTTGCGTCAGCTGACCAGCTCGTCTTGTACGTAAAGCTGTCAAGTGGTCATCTCGGCGTCCACGAGCCGAAGCTTGGCTTCAAAGTTGCGGTACGCCTCGCGCACAAGACTCGCTTGTTGCCGAGGAGATGAGCAATTATACAAAAGGAAACTGTTAAATTTAGGGTAGAAATTAACTTGGACTGAACCGAAGGCAATTTGCCGTCCCCCTTACAGCCAAATGCGTCAGCTTAGAATATACTGTCGTTTTACAAAAAAAAAGTTCTAGTAGTGATAGTAACACAAAAAAAAAATTAGAAAATATCATTGAAACATCAATTGCATTCTAGTCAAGAGAAGCTTGACTAAATGCGGAAAAAAAACGAATTTGGCCGCCATTTGTAATGCAAATGGGCGAACAAATCATTGAAATAGTAATTGTACTTTAGTCAAGAGAAGCTTGACTAAGGGCCAGAAAAAAAACCAAATTGGGTGCCATTTCTAACGAAAAGCTTGTCAGCCGACAGATCTACCTACATTCAGTTGTACCTGAATGTAGATACATACTGCATACGACACGTCTTTGTTACAAAATCATCACGGGATTAGCGTGGGTGGCTGCACAGCAAATATGCCGCTAGCGATCAGCCGGCTTGGGGTGGTTTTTGCCACCCACATCCCCTGATGCTTGTTAAGCTGTGCAAAATCGTCAACATAACTGATCAGACAGACGGACGGACAGTAAAAAACAAAAAGATATTGTAGTCCTGACTGCAGACGGACTGACAGACAACAAAAAAAAAGATTTAATGCAGGCTTCCTTCTCATGGTGGAACCTGAAAGCCTAAAAAGAAGAAAATTGATTTTATTTATATGCTGCAAAAAGAGGTAGAATAGAAGACCTCAGCAACTCCGAAAAAGTGCTTATTCACCCGGAGAGTGTACAACGCTGGCAAATGAACGATTGAGAGAGAGTGAGAGAGCTGAGAGGGGTCTCTGATGTTGTTGACACCCCGGCTTTGGGTAATGTTGGGCCCAATCGCCCCCATCCACCCTGGCTAAGCCTCCAAAGCCGTATCGAAATGCTCAGCCCCATATGAAAATGCGTGTGCTACAGGCCTACCTCCATAAATCAATCCGCCATACCACCTCCCAAAGTTAGCTACTCAATCACGTTTAGACTATTACCTGTAGCAATGCGTTCCATGCCCGCCGGTATGAGTGGTCTGCCTACCCACGATGGGTGGACGATAGATAACGGTGGTTGAACACTTTATTCCCAGATATGCCTCCACGGTGTCGAAATCATCGAAGAAAACTATACAGGTATATCATAACAAAAAAAAAATCATAGGACCAGAGTCACTGACTAATCAAACTTTTCCTTTTACAGGTATGCCCTCATGGTAGGAAAGTTCCACGAAGTAAAATTTTCACAGGTAATCCATAAAACTACTTATAACACTAGAGTCACTAATTAATCAAAATTTTCATTTTCAGGTATGCTCTCATGGCACGTAAATTTCACATCACGCAGGTAATCCATAAAAACAGCCTATAACACTAGAGTTACTAACTAATCAAAAATTTTCTTTTCAGATATGCTCTCATGGCGTGAAAATTCCACAAAGAAAAATTTACGCAGGTAATTGTTGGGTTACCAATCCCTCGCGCTTCCTGATACTTTCAGAAAGATGCGATTGGCGAGAAGTGAAGGTACGGATCAAAGAAAACACCCAGATGAGAAAACTCTAGAATGTTTTTTGAGATTCGTGTTTTCTTGCTGTATCCTGAAATGAAGTTTTCTTTGGGCGAGGAGAAAGCAAACTCAATTTTATGTTAGTTTAACACAATTTCTACTTTATTTATATGATTGGTTATGTTAAGGTTATCACTATTCTTTTCTTTTTTCAGCTTAACACAAATTTCTATTTTATTTATTCGAACGTTTTCGTTAAGGTTAACACTATTCTTTTCTTTTTTCAACTTAACACAAATTTTCTATTTTATTTATTCGAACGTTTTCGTTAAGGTTAACCCTATTCTTTTCTTTTTTCAACTTAACACAATTTTCTATTTTAAAAGAAAAATAGCACAATTTCCACTTTCGGTTTAGAACAAAATGATTTAATTTTTTCGTTTCTCCTTACTTTCCGCTCGGACTCAAAAATCGAACTCCTCGAGGATCGTGCTTGATGGTCCCAGGTACCCATAATCACTTTCAAAAGCTATTTTATCTTTTTATTCTTTTCTCACACGTTGAAAAAACGTACGTGAGAAAATGCAAAAGTTCTTTGATGCGAGCTGTATGCATCAATGCAAAACGGTAATCCGATATGCACTTGTGCGCCCGTCTTGAAATATTAATTTTAAGAGGGCGCGAATAATTTTGATAATTGTATGTATGTATGTACAAACAATAAGATTGGAGGAAGTTTGTAATGTACGTATGTACATAGTACATACGGAAAAAAAGTAAGAAGACGCTGTATGTAGCTAAGTGTGCATACCGTGTGAGTTGAATGTGTGTCTGATAACAAAATGCAATTTATGCTAAATTGCATTTTGTTATAATGTGGGAATGCATTTCTAAATGCATTTTGAATTTTTATATGAAATTTTGAATGAAATTTAAATTGAAATGTTTTTATCAGGGTCAATTAATGGTACATCAATATATCGTATTGGACGATATATTGATGTATCGGTATTATGGATGTGATGCGGGGCAAAGGTACCTGAGTCACAACATAATCCATAAAAATCACTTATAACACTAGAGTCACTAATTAATCAAAATTTTCCCTTTCAGGTATGCTCTCATGGCATGAAAATTCCACAATGAAAAATTTACGCAGGTAATCTATTAAAACAACTTATAAAACTAGTGTCACTAATTAATCAAAATTTTCTTTTTCAGATATGCTCTCTTAGCATGAAAAATTCACAAAGAAAAATTGCACAGGTAATCTATTAAAACAATTTGTAACACACGAGTCACTAATTAATCAAAATTTTCCTTTTCATATACGCTCTCATGGCATGAAAATTCCACAAAGAAAAATTTACGCAGGTAATCCATACAAACCGAAATTTTCCTTTTTTAGATAAGCCTTCACGGCACGAGAATTCCACAAACAAAAATTTACAACACACAACTATAAATAACACTAGAGCCACTAAATAATCAAAATTTTCATTTTCAGGTATGCTCTCATGGCATGAAAATTTCACATCACGCAGGTAATCCATAAAAACAGCCTATAACACTAGAATCACTAACTAATAAAACATTTTCTTTTTCAGATATGCTCTCATGGCATGAAAATTCCACAAAGAAAAATTTACACAGGTAATCCATAAAAAAAATCAAAATTTTCCTTTTTTTTCAGATATGCCTTCACGGCACGGAAATTCCGGAATAAAAATTACACAGGTAATCTATTAAAAACAACTTATAACACTAGTGTCACTAATTAATCAAAATTTTCTTTTCAGATATGCTCCCATGGCATGAAAATTCCACAAAGAAAAATTGACGCAGGTAATCCATAAAAATCACTTATAACACTAGAGTCACTAATTAATCAAAATTTTCCTTGTCAGGTATGCTCTCATTGCATGAAAATTCCACAAAAGAGAAATTTACACAGGTAATCCATAAAAAATCAAAATTTTCCTTTTTTCGGATATGCCTTCATGGCACGGAACTTCCGCAAAGAAAAAATTAATCAGGTTATCTATTAAAAAAATTTGTAGCATACGAGTCACTAAATAATCAAAATTTTCTCTTTCAGGTATGCTCTCATGGCATGAAAAATTCACAAATAAAAATTGCGCAGGTAATCTATTAAAACAATTTTTAACACACGAGCCACTAATTAATCAAAATTTTCTCTTTCGGATATCCTCTCATGGCATGAAAAATTCACAAAGAAGGATTGCACAATTTATAACGCTCGAGTCGCTAATTAATTAACATTTTCTTTTTCAGGAAAAGCATAAACCGACTGAGAATCACAAAAGTCCCATGATCTGGTCTTTCTTCCACGACCGTTCGCAGGTAATCCATACAAACCGAAATTTTTCTTTTTTCAGATAAGCCTTCATGGCACGAGAACTCCAGAAACAAAAATTTACATAGGTAATCCAAAAAAAAAAGCCTACAACACTAGAGTCACTAAATAATAAAAATTTTCATTTTCAGGTATGCTCTCATGGCATGATAATTTCACATCACGCAGGTAATCCATAAAAACAGCCTATAACACTAGGAATCACTAACTAATCAAACATTTTCTTTTTCAGATATGCTCTCATGGCATGAAAATTCCACAAAGATAAATTTATACAGGTAATCCATAAAAAAAAAATCAAAAATTTTCCTTTTTTTCAGATATGCCTTCACGGCACGGAAATTCCGGAAAAAAAATTACACAGGTAATCCATTAAAAACAACTCATAACACTAGAGTCACTAATTAATCAAAACTTGCCTTTTCAGGTATGCTCTCATGGCTTGAAAATTCCACAAAGAAAAATTTACGCAGGTAAACTATTAAAACAACTTATAACACTAGTGTCACTAATTGATCAACATTTTCTTTTCAGATATGCTCTCATGGTATGAAAATTCCACAAAGAAAAATTGACGCAGGTAATCCATAAAAATCACTTATAACACTAGAGTCACTAATTAATCAAAATTTTCCTTGTCAGGTATGCTCTCATGTCATGAAAATTCCACAAAAAGAAATTTACACAGGTAATCCATAAAAAATCAAAATTTTCCTTTTTTCGGATAAGCCTTCACGGCACGGAACTTCCGCAAAGAAAAAATTAAACAGGTAATCTATTAAAAAAAATTGTAACATACGAGTCACTAAATAATCAAAATTTTCTCTTTCAGGTATGCTCTCATGGCATGAAAAATTCACAAATAAAAATTGCGCAGGTAATCTATTAAAACAATTTGTAAGACACGAGCCACTAATTAATCAACATTTTCTCTTTCAGATATGCTCTCATGGCATGAAAAATTCACAAAGAAAGATTGCTCAGGTAATCTATTAAAACATTTTATAACGCTCGAGTCGCTAATTAATTAACATTTTCTTTTCAGGAAAAGCCATAAACCGACTGAGAATCACAAAAGTGCCATGATCTGGTCTTTCTTCCACGACCGTTCCGAATCAAAAAATTAACCAACCAAAAAAAAAATTGTTACTACTGTGCGCGCGCGGTTCCTCCCTAATTGCATGCTCAGAATCAACTGACTCAACTGTCGCAGTCTGCCTACATTTCAGCCGTACTCTCTTCCGCCCGACCGACCGACGAGCGCTTTTCGTCTCGAAAATCCCCAATGCTTGCCACGCACATTCGAGCTCAAATTTCCTAGGAATTTCGGGCGGACCTGCTGTAATGCATAGCGTGATGGTATCGCGCGATGCTTTACAGATAGGCGAATTACCGTTTTCGTCGTCTCGATGTGGGTGACTAGTGGTAAGTTTTGCATGATAAATTGTAAATTGTGCGCGCTTTGTACAATTTAGGATTTTCTTTTTTTTTTTTTTGAAAGAAACAAATATTTCGTTGTTGTTGGGTTATGTACCCTGCAGGTTTTCAGGATTTCTTTATTGATATGGAGAAGCAGCATAGGGTTACTTCTCGGAAATCTCTAAATTTAAAATCTTTTAACTTTTCAGGAATTTTTGTAATATGGAGAAGAAGCATTGGGGCTACTTTTCGGAAATGCCCACATTTTATCTTCACCTTAGGTACCTCTGGGAAATCATGGGGGTTTCTCTACAGTAGTAGAGAAGCCAGAAGGAAAAAGGGTTGCGTAAAAGGGGTATACGCTACAGCGTGGGGACGACCCACCGAGAATAGAGTCTCATGCCGGGCAAAACGAGAAATGGGAGAGAAAAGAGAGAAAGAAGAAAAAAAAAACAAGTGGGTTTGTTGGAGGGGGGTTCAACAATGAATGATATCTTTGCAGCCGCGCCCAACGTGGGGACGAGTCACAAGAGTCTCAAGCCGGGCATACGCCAGACCCTGAGTTGTTGAGAACTAAGATCCCATCTGCGGCCATGATCCCAATTCGTCTTGGACGAGGGAAGACTGATCTACCGATAGACGTCATCTACCAACTCGCCTCGCCCCAATGAACTGACCAGGAATAGGTGCAGCGATTGATTTATTGGGTACGGAAATGTTCGGCTCGAGATTACGATTTCGTCGGTGAAATGCCGCTACTTATCTTTCTGTGTTCTGCTGAATCCAGTCGTAACACCCCGGAAATTCCCCCCCAATCCCAAGAGAGGAAGTCGCTTCATAACAGATAGAATTCATGTATCAACTCACTCAGGATGACGGAAATCCCGCGGGATGCCGCAAAGCGGTGTCATGCTCTAAGGAAATTGAAGAAAGGACGGGAAAGAAAAATCCTTCAGGTGAAGGCTAACCCCAGAAGGGGTTAGTAACAAAGACTGAGACCATCTAAACTTGTTAGTTTAGAGATAATAAATCGCTGGAGACTAACATCCGCACTCGATGACGCTGTGACATTCTGGAATTGGAAGAAAATTGAAGAAAGGACAGGAAAGTAAAATCCTTCGGATGAAGGCTAACCCAGAAGGGGCTTAGTAACAAAGACTGAGACCATCTAAACTCGATAGTTCAGAGATACTATGCAAAAGAAACTACACTCAACTGAGACTTCAGCCACACCAACCACCACTCGGAAACTTTTTGGTCGGAAGCAAATTGAAGAAAGACAATAAAGTAAAATCCTTCAGATGAAGGCTAACCCAGAAGGGGTTAGTAAGAAAGGCTGAGAAGGTTATCACCCACCACTGAAGAATTAGTAGGAGGGCTCGCGATAACCTGTAGTTAACAAGTGAAGCCTGCCGGATGCCTTCTTAGGGCTACCGAGATCTAATCGACTCTGACCAGGACTTTATATCCTGACCATGGAAAATTCCGATTGAGAGACCCTTATCATTCTGCAGACGATATGAAACGCGCCCGATTCGTTCTACAATAGTCGCTTTTATGAACTTAGGTGCCAATTTGGCAGCAAAGCGATCGAATGCGATACTTTGCACAAAGTTTCGGACGTACACCGTCTGTCCAGGTACAAAAGCTCTTTCTCGAGTTCGCAAGTTGTAACCAGCGGCGTACTTTCGATACGTCTCCGTAAGGCGAAACTTTACTTCATCGCGCAACAGCTGAAGCTTTTGGTTGACAGGTATACACTCTATAGCCCCATCGGAATCTGCCTTCAAATCTCGCAGAAGTTGATATGAGCTACCGCTTGTTACCGGCTGTCGACCGAAAAGCAAGAAATATGGCGAGCATTTAGACGACTCATGCACGACATTACGGATGGCGAAGCCAATCTAGCTCAGATGTTCGTCCCAATTTCGATGCTCTGTGCCGAAGTAGGCGCGGATGGCTGCCAGAACTGACTGATTAACACGCTCAGAGGCGTTTGATTGAGGGGAGTAGGCAGGTGAGAAGATGTGTTTCACCCCATAACGATTTAACAATTGGGCGAATATCTTTGCAATGAGCTGACTACTATTGTCTGAATGTACCATTTCCGGAACTCCAAACATAAAGAAGACCTTTTGCTCAAGGGTATTTGACAACACACGAGGCTGTGGCCTCGGGCATTGCTTCCAACAACACAAACTTAGATAAGTGATCCAGTACGATTAAGATGCACCTATTTCCGTCTCGACTACGCGGGTATGGTCCTAAATAATCACAGAAGATGCGCTGCCATGGCAGCTCGGTAGTCCGTATCGAGCCCAGCTGAGGTCTTGAACACACATTGGTCGGCTTGATCAGTTTGCATGTTTCACAGGCGTTTTATGAACTGTCGTACTTCTGAAGCCCGGTAGCCAGTAGTACTGACGACGTAATTTCTCCAAGGTTTTTGCGAAACCGAAATGTGCTGCTATAGGAGGACTATGCTCGGATTTTATCAAATCGCCAGTGAGGACTGTCAGGAACCCATAGCTTCCACTGAACCCGCTCCTCTGAGAGGTAGTTTTTTGGGAACGAAAATGAGATATAACACCTTACCACCGTTAATTCGTAAGTTCGGAAAGCAGCTTGGATTGGAAGTGATTCGCTAGATTCTCTCCACATACGTTTTCTCATGGAATGCGGGGGACGTCAGATCATGCGAACTGACTTGCGCAGGATAAACTAATTCGTCTGTGTGTTGTTTCGCTGCCTCGTCAGCAAATGACCTGGAAAGAGCATCAGCCACCACATTGTCCTTACCCTTACGGTATTCAATGCGAAACTTGAAGGCCTGGAGTTTGAGTCTCCAACGAGCCAGCCTGGCACATAGATCCCGTTGGTCCATGAGCCATTTGAGGCTGGCGTGGTCATTAATGAGCGTTAACTCCAGTCCTTCCACATACGGCCTGAACCTTATTGAGTATAAATACGGCGGCCAGATACTCTAACTCGGTTATGCTGTAGTTGCGTTGAGCAGCGTTCAGCTTCTGTGACATGTAAGCGATGGGATGTTCATCCCCATCCACAGAACACTGAAACAAGACGCTTCCAACACCTGTAGTGCTAGCGTTGCACTGAATGAAGAAAGGCTTGGAGAAGTCAGGATTCGCGAGCACTGGTGCGGTCATCAGACGCTGTTTTAGCTGTTGGAATGCCAGTTCTGCTTTTTCGTTCCACTCGAACTTGATGTTCTTCTTTAGAAGGCCTGTCAGAGGACTAGCGATTGTAGCGAAATGTGGAATGAACATCCTATACCAGCAGCATACTCCAAGGAAGCTACGTATTTTATTGGCAGTTTTTGGCTTGGCAAGCTCTGAATAGCAGTGACCTTCTCGGGATCAGCCTGCAAGCACCCCTCTCCAACTACAAAGCCAAGATATCTGAACTCTCTCATACAAAACTTACTTTTATCCACATTGATCGTCAGGCCGACAGCGCGGAGTAACGACGCGACTTGCGGCAGAAGCCTTAGGTGTTCGTCAAACGTGGAGGAAGTAATGAGTAAATCGTCAAGGTACACAGACACCCGGTCATGCAGTTGGTGAGGGATAACCTTGCACATCAGCTTGCACAGTGTTTGCGGAGCGTTGCAAAGTCCAAACGGAAGTACCTTGAACTAGTATAATGGTCTTCCCGGTACTGTGAAAGCCGTTTTGTCTCTTGATCCCATATCGAGAGGAATCTGCCAGAACGCGTCCTTTAAGTCTATGGCAGAGACAAACTTTGTCTCCTGGAGTCTATTGAGGAGTCCGTCTATAAGAGGCAACGGAAGGGCATCTATGACTGTCACGGAGTTTAATTTTCGAGCGTCCAGGCAGAGGCGCACTTTACCGTTAGCCTTCTTAACTAAAATGACTCGTGACGACCACGAACTTTGGCTCTCCTAAATGACTCCTAGCGACAACATTCGGTCGAACTCATCATATAAGGATTTCTGCACTGCCGGAGACACTGAGTAGAAACGTTGTTTAATGGGTTTCGCCAGACCAATGTCTATCTCATGCTCTACCAACGTGGTGAGACCCAAGCCTTGCTGGCTGAATGACGGATAGGAGGTAATCTCCTCCTGCAAACGTTGCGAATCGTATTTTGACAGATCGTGCTGTTGCGAAGAAGAAGGTGAGGCTTTTGGCAAGGAATGAAGCTCACTTACCATGGCAGGTCTTAAACCGAATGCCTTCCAAAAATCGATTCCCAGGTACAGGTGTTGCTGAAGAGAGGGAACTATGTGCAGTCTCATCATACGCGTCTTTTCACTATATTTTACGAGGACCCTTATGTGGCCCAGGACCTTTTGCTGCCGCCCATCAGCGGTCGAAACTGAAGACGGCATCGAGTGAAACAAAATCCCCATCTTATCCAGGAACTTCTCTGCTCCAGCCCCGAACACGCTCACATTTGCACCCCTATCCAATAAACCTCGTATCTTTCGTCCCCGAATGTAGACATCGGCGTACGGACGAGGATCCCAAGCATCCTCTTCATCAGATACTACTGTTTCGGCATTGGCAGCCTTTTATTACTCTAAGCAGGCTGAGGTACCTATGTGTGCGTGGGACAGTCCTGGAGGAAATGGGCCCCGAAGCCGATGGGAATTCGCTGACACAAAGCGATGCCTCCTCTATATCTGAGGTGGAGATTGACGATCTTTCATCCGAGAAGTTGCAACTACAACTTTCTGAAGGACAGGATTCCGAGTAGGTGGTAAAATTTGACGTGCTTTGCGTACTGGGATTCTCTGTCTGAGTGGAAGAGTTAGACATGTTTACTTTAAGACTGTTAACCGGTTTAAAATTCAATCTGGGTTCGCGAGTTTTGTGTTTTGGGAGCGCTGCAGCATCGCTAACAGCTATACGCCGTGGAGTTAACGGTAGCGGTCGCGCTCGGTGTTGGTAGTCGCTTCCTTTGTCGTGCGCCTGAAGGTTTGGCTTGGAGTCAAACGGCGCTGACCACTTATAAAATGTTGACCCTGCCTCGGTTTCCCGACAAGTAAGCTCTGCATTGCCTTTTAATTACCCCCACTGCACCGCATCCATAGCAAAAGACCCTCTGTGGACCTAGTGTACAGTTGATGTAGACGTGACCATCGGCCGAACAGTTTCAACATGTCACCTGAGATCTAGCGGGTCGGTGGATGTCTCTCGGAGCATTAATTTGAACGCTTCGCGGTGGAACTTCAATGGCGTCTATTTGATTGGACCAAGTGTGATTCAAATACGATGTATCTGAATAGATTTCATGCACTGCTCGTCGCGGTGCGACAGCTCCCGGAGAGCCCATATCGCACCATAATTTTTCAAATCGGTCCCTTAAACCTAGCACGTTATCAGTCTGATAAAGGAGTAACGCCTCCTGTGAGGCAGGTTTCATGTTACGTCGCAGTATATCCACCAGCTCTGCTTCTGGAATCGGTATGCTCATTTTGGACACTAACGCGTGAACCGCTAATCGAAAATCACTGAAGGACTCGTTCACTCCTTGCCTCCTTGACTCAACTAGCTTGCGAATTTCGTAGTCAGTTTCCTGGCTGCGGAATTCGCGTAGGAGTGTTGAACGTAACTCTTGTCACGAGTGCGTACGCTGATTTCGCAGATATAGCCAATATCAGTTGGCAGCTTTCCCGGTAACGAGTGTATGAAACCCAGCACACAATTCGGAGGCGGATACTTGTTCTAGTACTGCCAGAGTGTTCCGTGAAGAAGCTGCTACGATTAATCAATCTAAAAATAAATGAAACATTGTTCACAAATCATCAAAATCAAAATTAATACATTATTTTACTTATCTGAAAATAATTGTCCTTTTGGTTTTTATTGTTTTGTTTTTCTTTGAAATCCGATGATCTGTGCTTTAGTTTCTCAATTTTTGTTTGCATACTGAAATGATAATTAACTAATTAGAATTATATTTAGGGTGGCTTTTCAATTTTTAACATGGATTTGTAATCGTAGTACTTACCTAGATTTGTTTTGTGCAATCACCATACAACACAACACTTTTATATATTTGTTCAATTGGCATCTGTCATCACATCACCACTTGTCTCATCTCCTTTCCGTTCCTCTTCAGTTATCATCTCATTATCATCGACTGATTCTATAAAGTATCGACGATTAGATCCTATAAACTTGAGAAATTACTAAAATGAAACATATATAGTAAATGAGTAAGATTCATTTTTGGCTTAAATATATTAGACCGTTACCATACATATGTACATACTTGAAATTAATTTGACCCCTCAAAATGATACGACAAATGTACCGATATTGTGGGAGAATTCTAGAAAATTTCTATGCTGAAAAGTTGAAAGGAAAGGAGATGAGACTAAGTCGAAGTGAAGCCTTAGATCGCGACGGTAGCAAATTTATCGGAATCTTTTAAATATTGAAAATTTTGAAATCACACAAAAAAAAACCTTTGAACTAAATTCGAACACAATTTAAAAACCCTTTAAACGTGAATATGGAAATAAAGAAATCTCGCTAAATCAATAAGCATAGGTTTTGTATGGTGGTGCAATCAGTAAATTGATTTCAGAATTAGTGTTCCGGAATTTCGATTGACTCATGTAGAAAGTTGTTTAGCAATTAAGTTTGAATTTTTTGTAGTTATTTTTTTTGAAAATCAATCAAAGAAATTATGTATGTGCATGAATAATAGCAATAAACCATATGCTTAGTGATGTAAAATTGTGCTCTTTTACAATTAAACCTAGAACTGTGCTTGAATTCAAAGGGTAATCTTGGTGTAGTGGAAAGAACTGAGTTGTCTAATCACCAAGTCGTGGGTTCGAGTCGGGACATTTATTGTTTCGCACATGTTACTTTTTTTTGCGTGTCACATTTTTTTATTTGAGGAAACACCCTTGATTGACAAAACGTAGAAAATCATTTTAATCCTTACACATTTTGGTCCTTCGAGCCGGATATAGGTAAATCCGAGTATTTTTGATAAGGATTTGGAAAACCTCGATCGGAATTCAGCGCACGTGCGCTGCACGTGTACTTGCAATAAAGCTTACAGAGCTCCCCTTGAAATCAAAAATCAGAAAAATATCACTGGTAAGTAATCAGCATCTATCTATATTCATACTTGAAATTAAATTTTTAAAAAATATATATATATATATATATATTGGAAACAATGGAAAAATATCTGAACAAGCAAGTCGCTTTAAGTAAAATATTAGACACTTTCATCGAAAACTATAAGAAAGATGGTAGGGATAAACGAACCTTTAGTTATTTATCAGAAACGATTGAAAGATTTATAAGAGTTATACGACAAATTTACGAATAATCACTTAGAAATCCTTATATTAAAAGATTCGATAGCCGCTGATTCACCTCTGCATAAGCACAAGAACTTTGGTGAAGAGTTGTATTCCGAAAAGGATAGTTTTTTTTATACATAACTATGCCGCAATAGAAGAAAGATTCCAGCGTGAGTTTCCCTCCAGCGCCCACTCTCCCTCAAGGTAATAGTGATAAAGTTTTCATTACCCAATCTCCAGCCAATGAAGGTTTAATTAAGCTCCCGATAATTTCATTAGAAAAATTTAGTAGTGATTATAGAAAGTGGTCAACCTTTCACGATCTATTTAAGACTATGATACATGAAAATAAATCGTTATCACCAGTTCAGAAATTTCAGTACCTAAAGGTACACTTAGTAGGAGAAGCTGAAAATTTGTTACGCCATTTTCAAGTCACAAGTAGCAACTACGATGCAGCATGGAAGTTGTTAATTGAGCGGTATGACAATTAACGAGTACTAGTCAATGCTCAATTGAAAACCCTTTTATCGCAAAGTAATGTACCTAACGAAACTGCACAAGGTATAAAAAATCCTTTAGACACTACGACTGAGTGCTTACAAGCTTTAACGGATCTAGAAATACAGACCTCAAATTGGGATGTTATTATTGTGTACATAATTACTCAAAAACTTCCATCGGACACCCACCATTGGGAACAAGGAATCAGTAAAAATAACGATATTCCTCATTGGAACGAATTGCAAAATTTTTTGGAGGCTAGATTTAGAACCTTAGAAGCCGTCACCCAAAGGAAAACGCTTTCGTCGAAAGATTGTCGATTCCACAATATTAAACCTAAGAATCCAAACCAATCGTTTCATGTTACAGCCAAGATAACTTGCAACCTTTGCTCAGATAATCACAATATACGTCAATGTCCAAAGTTTTCTTCTCTATCACCCGCTGAAAAATTAAACGTTGTGAAGGTAAACGGCTTAACCTCATGCAATTTAAATTCACTGGTAGTCAATGAGGAACCCCAAAGCTATCACATTTTACTAGCAACTGCAATTGTGAAACTCGTATCACCATCTGGGAAAGAGCAAATGTTCCGAGCGTTAGTAGATCCAGGATCTCAGATTTCGTTGGTGACTGAGACAGTTGTCCAAGCATTACAACTAAAGGCCGAATCAGTCAGAGCAAACATATCAGGGGTATGTCAAACTGATGCAGGGCAGATAAATGCTCGTGTTCACTTCACTCTTAAATCATTATGCAATCAAGATCTTTCAGTGGACATGTCTGCTCTAGTGCTTCGTAAATTGACTCATCTTCTGCCCTCAACGAGACTATACGTAGGAGATTGGAAACACATTCAGGGTCTATAGCTAGCAGATCCGTCATATTAATAACGGGCAAAAATAGACATCCTACTTAGGGCTGATGTTTTTTGGGCATATCATAATGAATGGCATGGTAAGAGGAAATAATGGCACTCCAATTGCACAAGAAACCACCTTAGGATGGATACTATCTGGAAAGAGAGACGCAAAGGAGAAGACTATAACTATAAACAGTTTTCATGTGACTACGGATCTCAATCAACAGTTGCGACAATTTTGGGAAATGGAAGAGATATCCGTCGAGAAGCAATTGACTGAAGAAGAAAAGCGATGCGAAGACATCTTTGACAGAACACATAGACGGAGAACTGATGGACGTTATGTAGTTGAACTCCCATTTTATACCGAAAAAGCATTTGAAAGATTAGGAAATTCGAGAGGAAGCGCTGCAGCTCGACTGCACCAGATGGAGAATCGTTTTAAGGTAACCCAGACTTGAAGTCAGAATATTCCAAATATCTTCAGGAGTATATCTCATTGAATCACATGGAACTAGTTATACCTGAAAGAGAACACATGATCAATGGGAATCCTATTACTTCGATTTCATGTTACTTACCTCATCATTCTGTCATCAAGAAGGACAGCACCACAACCAAGCTTCGTGTTGTTTTCGACGCTTCTAGCCGTACATCTAGCGGAATCACTTAATGATATCTTGTTGAGAGGACCTTCCATCCAGGATGAGCTAGCATCCTTATTACTCAGATGGCGAAGGTTTCCTGTAGCATTTACTGCTAACCTAGAGAAGATGTATAGGCAGATTCGAGTCATCAAGCCACATGCAGAATTCCAGAGAATAGTTTGGCGACAATCATCCGAAGTTCCTATGCAAGACTACAGATTGCAAACTGTAACCTTTGGGACCAAGAGTGCACCATACTTGGCTACTCGCGTTATCAAGCAATTGGCTATAGATGAGCAAGAAAAGTATCCAATTGGTTCAGTAGCTGCCTTGACTGAGTTTTACGTAGATGATCTAATGTTCGGAGCGGATACCATTGAATTAGCCATCAAAAAGTCAACGGAAATTCGTGACTTAATGCAATCTGGCGGGTTTCAACTTAGAAAGTGGGCATCGAATTCTTCAACATTCTTGGAAAACATACCTAAAAATTTAAGAGAAGGTGACTCAACACTCAACATCAGCATCAACGATAATATAAAGGCTTTAGGATTCTATTGGAATCCGCATGATGATGCATTGTCCTATACCTTTAAGTTTGATGACAATAACAAAAATTTACGAAGCTTACAATCCTGTCGGATGTGTCAAAGCTCTTTGATCCCCTGGGATGGCTGTCACCTATCATTATCATACGGAAAATGATGATCCAAAGGCTGTGGTTAGCTCAAATAGACTGGGATGATGAAGTACTAGAAAATCTCGAGGCGGAATGGTTAAAATATCGAAACGAAAGTATTCATATTAAAGAAATTCATATTTCAAGATGGATATATCTGTCAGGATCAAGTACAAACATTGAAACTCATGGATTCTCGGATGCTTCAATGCAAGCCTATGCCGCCGTCGTCTACATCTGCAGCACAAGTGAAAATTGTGAAAGAACTGTTGCCTTGCTAACTGCTAAAACAAAGATCGCTCCTATAAAAACTATTTCATTACCCAAATTGGAGTTATGTGGAGCGGCACTTCTAGCTAAGCTTATTGCCTATGTCATAAAGTCTTTTAAGTTCACGAATCTGACACAAACGTTTGCATGGACTGACTCGGAAATTGTACTCGCTTGGATAAGGGGACATCCAGCAAAATGGAACTCTTTCATAGCGAATAGAGTCTCAGTTATTCACGAAAGCTTAAAAGACACTCCCTGGAAACATGTGCCTTCGAAAGAGAACCCAGCAGACTGCGCAACAAGAGGCATGTATCCAAAAGATCTGAAATCTCACATGCTATGGTGGAATGGACCCAAATGGCTACACATTTCGAAAACGTTTTGGCCTTGTAAGCATGAAATGCCTTCAACAGATTTGGAAGTTCGGAAAATTAAATCGCATTATGTCAATGTGCACATCGAAGATGAAATGGTCGAAAGATTTTCCTCCCTATCAAAGCTAGTTAGGACAATTGCATATTGCAAGCGATTCATTAACAACACCAAACTACAAAGGGTAGATAGAGACAAAAGTTACCTTAAAGCCGTGGAGATCAAGGAATCGTTAAAGGTTTTCGTGAAACGAGTGCAAACTCAATATTTTGCAGAAGAAATCCAGAAGTTAACTAAAACTTCAAATATCAATAATCGAAGTCGATTAATCAAATTAACTCCGTTTCTAGATAATGAGGGATTCCTCAGCGTGGGAGGCAGACTAAGGCATTCCAACATAACATTTGACGAAAAACATCCCATCATACTGCTTGATAAAAGTCACTTGACAAGACTAATTATCGAAAAGGGTCACCGAGAGATATTGCATGGAGGAGCTCAGCTGATGATGAATTACATAGGCAAAAAATTTTGGATACTGAATGCCAGAAGCACAATTCAATGTATTATACACAAATGTATAATTTGTTATAAACAAAAAATGGCAACACAGCAACAATTAATGGGCGATCTTCCGATTCCTAGAGTACGGATGTCAAGACCATTTAGTCACACAGGAGTAGACTACTGCGGTCCGTTCAAAATCAGAACACATAAGGGCAGAGGTGCAAGGGTATACAAGGGCTATCTTGCAATTTTTGTATGCATGGCGACCAAGGCCTTACACATAGAAACAGTAACCGACTTGACGTCTCAAGGATTTATCGCAGCCTTTCGACGATTTATTTCGAGAAGAGGATTCTGCTCAGACCTTTACAGTGATTGCGGATCAAATTTTGTTGGAGCCAACACAATCCTCACTCGATATAAGCAACAAATGGCAAATGAGCTAAATTCCGACATAGCGACAATTTTAGAAACCGAAGGTGTAACATTTCATTTCATACCACCAAGCTCCCCCCACATGGGTGGGCTATGGGAATCTTGTGTGCATTCTACAAAGTACCATATGAAAAGAATCATCGGAAATTCACGTTTAACATATGAAGAACTTAGCACTGTTATAGCACAAATCGAAGCGTGCTTGAATTCGCGACCTTTATACCCAATAAGCAGTGATCCGAACGATTTCACACCTCTAACTCCGGCTCATTTCTTAATTGGAGATATTTTAATCACACCTCCAGAGCCTTCACTCTTGAACATTAACATACATCGACTAGATAGATGGCAACATTTGCAACAACTATATCAGTACTTCTGGAAGAGATGGTACTCAGAATATTTAAGCCGACTGCAACAGAGACCAAAGTGGATAAAGACATGTAATAATCTTGAAGTAGGAAAGCTCATCATCATAAAGGATGATAATCTACCACCCTCACGTTGGATGTTAGGTCGTATCATTGAAACACATCCCGGAGCGGATAATCTCGTGCTCGTGTTAACAGTGAGAACGAAAAACGCGGTATTAAAACGGCCGGTATCAAAAATTGAATCTCGCGGTTCTTGAACAAACAGTGAAGAAACGAAAGACTAAATCGTTCGTCTATTCAGGCTCACTCCGACTATATTAGAAAATTTTATACCTATATCAAACATTATCAACATTAATTTACATGCCACCATAATAGCCTAAATCAAAAACCTTCCCAATTCCATCCAAATTGTTATCCAGATAGTCCATCCCGCCCGTCTGCTCATATTTCCAGAATGCATCAGCTGTTGAAAGAAGATCAAAACTTGGCGTACAGTGAGGGATCCACTATTTACACTTGAAGACACAACACGTAACACATATACAAGCCGTATGAACTCAACTCAAATATTGCAACCTCAACGGTTCCAAGGCGGGGAGTATGTTCCCTGAAGAAGCTGCTACGATTAATCAATCTAAAAATAAATGAAACATTGTTCACAAAGTATCAAAATCAAAATTAATACATTGTTGTACTTATCTGAAAATCATTGTCCTTTTAGTTTTAATTGTTTTATTTTTCTTTGAAATCCGATGATCTGTACTTTAGTTTCTCAATTTTTGTTTGAATACTGAAATGATAATTAAATAATTGGAATTATATTTAGGGTCGCTTTTCAATTCTTAACATGGATTTGTAATCGTAGTACTTACCTAGATTTGTTTTGTCCAATCACCATACAACGCAACACTTTTATTTATTTGTTCAATTGGCATCTGTCATTGTGGGAAAATTCTAGAAAATTTCTATGCTGAAAATTTGAAAGGAAAGGAGATGAGACTAAGTCGAAGTGAAGCCTTAGATCGCGATGGTAGCAAATTTATCAGAATCTTTTAAATATTGAAGATTTTGAAATCACACAAAAAAAACCTTTGAACTCAATTCGAAAATAATTTAAAAACCCTTTAAACGTGATTATGGAAATAAAGAAATCTCGCTAAATCAATAAGCATGGGTTATGTATGGTGGTGCAATCAGTAAATTGATTTCTGAATTAGTGTTCCGGAATTTCGATTGACTCATGTAGAAAGTTGTTTAGCAATTTAGTTTGAATTTTTTGTAGTTATTTTTTTTGCAAATCAATCAAAGAAATTATGTATGTAGCAATAAACCATATGCTTAGTGATGTAAAATTGTGGTCTTTTACATTTAAAGCTAGAACTGTGCTTGAATTCAAAGGGTAATCTTGGTGTAGTGGAAAGAACTGAGTTGTCTAATCACCAAGTCGTGGGTTCGAGTCGGGACATTTATTGTTTCGCACATGTTATTTTTTTTTGCGTGTCACATTTTTTTTATTTGAGGAAACACCCTTGATTGACAAAACGTAGAAAATCCTTTTAATCCTTACACACAGAGATTGTACCCGAGATATGAACTCTGTCACATCCAAGCCGGATGTGCCATCAAAATCTAACTTCCAGCGGAAGACAGGACTGTGAGATACGCTGTTACGGTCCCTCGCTGCTGGTTGTCGAGTATGAGTTGGAATGTTAAGTGGTGAAACGAACGAGCCCGATAAAGGTGGTACACGAGATCCAGTATTACTTTGTCTCGGCAGCGGAGGTACTTAAGTGACTGGACCTCTATTCAAACTTTCCAACCGATCGTTGATCGACGGAATACGTGACCTTGCCGAAATTGGGTCAGCAAACGTGTGTGGTATGTCAGTGGGAGCTGCTTGAGCCCTCTGCTCTTCGAATATTGAAAAGTGCAGGTACGACTCGGCATGCATAGTGTGGACGTTCCCCAAGTTTTCGGCTTAGCACCTCTCAACAGGTTGGATCCTTGACTGTCTGTGCTAGTCACAGGAACTGTGAGCGTTAGGCCTCCAGCGCCCTCAGCAACGGACTTTGTCGTAGGCTGGGTAGATTCGACACGGCTCAGGATATCCTCCAAGGTCTGGACATAAGCTTGCGCATCAGATTGGACAGAGGGAGACGTATTACGCAGCCTCTGGGCTCTATAGAGTACACGGAGCACCTGACTTGTATAACGCGTACGATCTTTGACGGTTCGGATGGCGTCCGAACTCAGGTCAGGATTCAGAGCGTCGACTCGACTGATAATATAGTCTAATTCGCGCGATGGATATTTATGAGCGTGAAACTTAAAGGGTGCTCTGCCGGATTCCAACTTTTAGGCCTCGTACATTTCTATGAGCTTACGGCGAGCGTTAGCGTGAGCAGACCTAAGGTTGCGTACAGCGAATTCGACCTCAAGCTCATCCGGTGATAAGAAGGAGAAGTCCATCATGGTCTGAATCTCCCGACAAATAAAACCAAGAGAAAAAAAACCCGCTCTGGTGTTGATATCAAAAGAAAAATTTCCCAGGAGTACTATACTGAATAATTAAAAAAAAGGACGCGTCTATAGTAGTGCCGAGAATAGTTCAACTGAAGATTATATCATATACGATAGGGAAACAATGATGTGACTATTCACGATAATTCAACCGAAAATTCCGCCAAGTATGATCAACAAACAGCCAAAGTGCGTTTAACGAATATCAAAGATACGGCAGCCGCAAATTGTGCCAGATATGTACCAAAAGAACCTGTGTTTAAGCTAATATTGAAAATAATTCAGCCGAAGGTATATATAACCAAAAAAAAAAAAACAAAAAAAATAAATGCGTTTATACCGATGCCACCAATAACTCCAAGAAAAATTGTGCCAAATGTGTATATAAATAAAAATGAGATAGTGAATAAATGCGTTTATACTAGTGCTGAAGCTAATTCAGCTGAAAATTGTGCCAAGTAAACCTAACATAAAAAGAAAATGCGTCTATACTAATATCGCGATAACTCAACCGGAAATTGTGCCAAGCAAAATTAATACAAAAGGTGTGCCTATACTAATGCCAACAATAGTTCAAACAAAAATTGTGCCAAAAAACGAAATGCTTATACTAATGTCGCAGTTGGTCCAACCGAAAATTGTGCCAAATATGTAAATACAAGAAAATGCGTTTATGCCAATGTCACCAATAATTTCAAAGAAAATTGTGCAAAATATCTATATATACAAGAAAATGCTTGTACACTATACGTTAACATTTGTAAGGAGGGGTGTTTGCATGACGGTTCGGCGAGGACAGTACGCCCATTTAACACACACAAAAACTTCTACTTCTCCAGCCCAGCTGGATTAAAAAAAAACTCTCTCTCTCTCTCTCTCTCTCTCTTCATAGAATCTTGCTCATTGATTCACTTCGGTCAGTCCATATTGTGGGCTAACAATTGTAGAAGAAACTGAAATTGTGGGACCGGTGCCTGAAGGGCTACCATCCCATGTTAGGGTGATCAGGACGAACACTCTTTCACCAAGGATAAAAAAAATCAGAAAAGTATGGACAACGTTCATCAACTTGGCAAGGGACTGAAGTCAACAGATCAAGAAAAAGTGAGAGATCGGTGATCAAATGGCTGTTGATACTTGAGTAAGAAGCCGTAGCGGTGATTAATATAAGAATATAAATCTGAACGGGACAACCCAACTAAAACTAAATATCTGTACGGGACAACCCAACTAGAACTAGAAATTTATTCGGGACAACCCAACCAAAACTAGAAAAGAGATAATACGGGCTTCTTCTCCGAACCAGCAGAAATGAACGGAAATCGTATTCCAAAATTATGTCTCGCATAAAACGCTCATCGACCACTAATCGACTTAGCCTCCCATCATTAGAAGTTAGGGAAGAAGTGTTTGAACAAAAAAAAATCTGGTGCGAGGTTGCACAATAGAACCGGTAAGCTGACACCAATGCCCAAACAAGGACAGCATCTAAAGAAGAACATCGTTCAACAACTTGATATGTTTGCGTCAGCTGACCAGCTCGTCATGTAGGTAAAGCTGTCAAGTGGTCGTCATCTCGGCGTCCACGAGCCGAAGCTTGGCTTCAAAGGTGCGGTACGACTCGCGCACAAGACCCGCTTGTTGCCGAGGAGATGAGCAATTATACAAAAGGAAACTGTTAAATTTAGGGTAGAAATTAACTTGGACTTAACCGAAGGCAATTTGCCGTCGTCCATACAGCCAAATGCGTCAGCTTAGAATATACTGAGGTCTTACAAAAAAAAAAAAGTTCTAGTAGTGATAATAACACAAAAAAAAATTTAGAAAATATCATTGAAATAGCAATTGCATTCTAGTCAAGAGAAGCTTTGCTAAATGCGGGAAAAAAACCGAATTTGGCCGCCATTTGTAATGCAAATGGGCGAACAAATCATTGAAATAGTAATTGTACTTTAGTCAAGAGAAGCTTGACTAAGGGCCAGAAAAAAACCAAATTGGGTGCCATTTGTAACGAAAAGCTTGTCAGGCGACAGATCTACCTACATTCAGTTGTACCTGAATGTAGATACATACTGCATCCGACACGTCTTTGTTACAAAATCATCACGGGATTAGCGTGGGTGGCTGCACAGCAAATATGCCGCTAGCGATCAGCCGGATTGGGGTGGTTTTTGCCACTCACATCCCTTGATGCTTGTTAAGCTGTGCAAACTCGTCAACATAACTGATCAGACAGACGGACGGACAGTAAAAAACAAAAAGAAATTGTAGTCCTGACTGCAGACGGACTGAAAGACAACAAAAAAAAATATCTAATGCAGGCTTCCTTCTCATGGTGGAACCTGAAAGCTAAAAAAAAAGAAAATTGATTTTATTTATATGCTGCAAAAAGAAGGAGAATAGAAGACCTCAGCAACGCCGAAAAAGTGCTAATTCACCCGGGGAGTTTACAACGCTGGCAAATGAACTATTGAGAGAGAGTGAGAGAGCTGAGAGGGGTCTATGATGTTGTTGACACCCCGGCTTTGGGTAATGTTGGGCCCAATCGCCCTCATCAACCCTGTCTAAGCCTCCAAAGCCGTATCGAAATGCTCAGCCCCATATGAAAATGCGTGTGCTACAGGCCTACCTCCATAAATCAATCCGCCATACCACCTCCCCAAGTTAGCTACTCAATCACGTTGAGACTATTACCTGTAGCAATGCGTTCCATGCCCGCCGGTATGAGTGGTCTGCCTACCCACGATGGATGGACGATAGATAACGGTGGTTGAACACTTTATTCCCAGATATGCCTCCACGGCGTCGAAATCATCGAAGAAAACTATACAGGTAAATCATAACAAAAAAAATTATAGGACCAGAGTCACTGACTAATCAAACTTTTCCTTTTTCAGGTATGCCCTCATGGTAGGTAAGTTCCACGAAGTAAAATTTTCACAGGTAATCCATAAAACTACTTATAACACTAGAGTCACTAATTAATCAAAATTTTCATTTTCAGGTATGCTCTCATGGCATGTAAATTTCACATAACGCAGGTAATCCATAAAAACAGCCTATAACACTAGAGTCACTAACTGATCAAAAATTTTCTTTTTCAGATATGCTCTCATGGCGTGAAAAATCCACAAAGAAAAATTTACGCAGGTAATCTATAAAAATCACTTATAACACTAGAGTCACTAATTAATCAAAATTTTCCCTTTCGGGTATGCTCTCATGGCATCAAAATTCCACAAAGAAAAATTTACGCAGGTAATCTATTAAAACAACTTATAAAACTAGTGTCACTAAATAATCAAAATTTTCTTTTTCAGATATGCTCACATGGCATGAAAAATTCACAAAGAAAAATTGCACAGGTAATCTATTAAAACAATTTGTAACACACTTGTCACTAATTAATCAAAATTTTCCTTTTCAGATACGCTCTCATGGCATGAAAATTCCACAAAGAAAAATTTACGCAGGTAATCCATACAAACCGAAATTTTCCTTTTTTCAGATAAGCCTTCACGGCACGAGAATTCCACAAAGAAAAATTTACACAGGTAATCCAAAAAAAAAAAAAACCTATAACACTAGAGTCACTAAATAATCAAAATTTTCATTTTCAGGTATGCTCTCATGGCATGAAAATTTCACATCACGCAGGTAATCCATAAAAACAGCCTATAACACTAGAATCACTAACTAATCAAACATTTTCTTTTTCAGATATGCTCTCATGGCATGAAAAGTCCACAAAGAGAAATTTATACAGGTAATCCATAAAAAAATCAAAATTCTCCTTTTTTCAGATATACCTTCACGGCACGGAAATTCCGCAAAGAAAAATTACACAGGTATTCTATTAAAAACAACTTATAACACTAGAGTCACTAATTAATCAAAACTTTCCTTTTTACGTATGCTCTCATGGCATGAAAATTCCACAAAAAGAAATTTACACAGGTAATCCATAAAAAAAATCAAAATTTTCCTTTTTTTCAGATATGCCGTCACGGCACGGAAATTCCGGAAAGAAAAATTACAAAGGAATCTATTAAAAACAACTTATAACACTAGAGTCAATAATTAATCAAAACTTTCCTTTTCAGTTATGCTCTCATGGCTTGAAAATTCCACAAAGAAAAATTTACGCAGGTAAACTATTAAAACAACATATAACACTAGTGTCACTAATTAATCAAAATTTTCCTTTTCAGGTATGCTCTCATGGCATGAAAATTCCACAAAGAGAAATTTACACAGGTAATCCATAAAAAATCAAAATTTTCCTTTTTTCGGATATGCCTTCACGGCACGGAAATTCCGCAAAGAAAAAATTAAACAGGTAATCTATTAAAAAAATTTGTAACATACGAGTCACTAAATAAACAAAATTTTCATTTTCAGGTATGCTCTCATGGCATGAAAAATTCACAAAGAAAAATTGCGCTCGTAATCTATTAAAACAATTTGTAACACACGAGCCACTAATTAATCAAACTTTTCTCTTTCAGATATGCTCTCATGGCATGAAAAATTCACAAAGAAAGATTGCTCAGGCAATCTATTAAAACAATTTATAACGCTCGAGTCGCTAATTAATTAATATTTCCTTTTTCAGGAAAAGCCATAAACCGGCTGAGAATAACAAAAGTCCCATGATCTGGTCTTTCTTCCACGACCGTTCCGAATCAAAAAATTAACCAACCAAAAAACAATTGTTACTACTGTGCGCGCGCGGTTCCTCCCTAGTTGCGTGTTCAGAATCAACTGACTCAACTCTCGCAGTCTGCCTACATTTCAGCCGTACTATCTTCCGCCCGACCGACCAACGAGCGCTTTTCGTCTCGAAAACCCAATGCTTGCCACGCACATTCGAGCTCAAATTTCCTAGGAATTTCGGGCGGACCTGCTGTAATGCATAGCGTGATGGTATCGCGTGATGCTTTACAGCTAGGCGAATTACCTTTTTCGTCGTCTCGATGTGGGTGACTAGTGGTAAGTTTTGCATGATAAATTGTAAATTGTGCGCGCTTTGCACAATTTAGGATTTTTTTTTTTTTTGAAAGAAACAAATATTTCGTTGTTGTTGGGTTATGTACCCTGCAGGTTTTCAGGATTTATTTATTGATATGGAGAAGTAGCATAGGGTTACTTCTCGGAAATCTCAAAATTTAAAATTTTTTAACTTTTCACGAATTTTTGTAATATGGAGAAGTAGCATTGGGCTACATCTCGGAAATGCCTACATTTGATCTTTACCTTAGGTACCTCTGGGAAATCATGGGGGTTTCTCTACAGAAGTAGAGAAGCCAGACGGAAAAAAAAGGTAGCGTAAAAGGGGTATGCGCTACAGCGTGGGGTCGACCCACCGAGAACAGAGTCTCATGCCGGGCAAAACGAGGAATGGGAGAGAAAAGAGAGAAAGAAGAGAAAAAACAAGAGGGTTTGTTGGGTGAGGGGGGGGGGGGTAAACGATGAATGATATCTTTGCAGCCGCGCCCAACGTGGGGACGATCCACAAGAGTCTCAAGCCGGGCATACGCCAGACCCTGAGTTGTTGAGAACTAAGATCCCATCTGCGGCCATGATCCCAATTCGTCTTGGACGAGGGAGGACTGATCTACCGATAGACGTCATCTACCAACTCGCCTCTCCCAATGAACTGACCAGGAAGAGGTGCAGCGATTGATTTATTGGATACGGAAATCTTCGGCTCGAGATTACGATTTCGTCGGTGAAATGCCGCTACTTATCTTTCTGTGTTCTGCTGAATCCAGTCGCAACACCCCGGAAATTCCACCCAATCCCAAGAGAGGAAATAGCTTCGTAAAAGATAGAATTCATGTATCAACTCACTCAGGATGACGGAAATCACGCGGGATGCCGCAACAGGTTCATGCTCTAAGGAAATTGAAGAAAGGACAGGAAAGAAAACTCCTTCAGGTGAAGGCTAACCCAGAAGGGGTTAGTAACAAAGACTGAGACCATCTTAACTTGTTAGTTTAGAGAAAATACACAATATATAAAAAACAAATCGCTGAGACTCCATCCGCACTCCATGACGCTGTGACATTCTTGAATTGGAAGAAAATTGAAGAAAGGGCAGGAAAGTAAAATCCTGCGGATGAAGGCTAACCCAGAAGGGGTTAGTAACAAAGACTGAGACCATCTAAACCCGATAGTTTAGAGATACTATGCAAAAAAAACTACACTCCACTGAGACTTCAGCCACACCAACCACCACTCGGAAACTTTTTGGTTGGAAGCAAATTGAAGAAAGACAGTAAAGTAAAATCCTTCAGATGAAGGCTAACCCAGAAGGAGTTAGTAAGAAAGGCTAAGAAGGTTATCATCCACCACTGAAGAATTTGTAGGAGGGCTCGCGATAACCTGTAGTTAAAAAGTGAAGCCTGCCGGATGCCTTCTTAGGGCTACCGAGATCTAATCGACTCTGATCAGGACTTTATATCATGACCAAGGAAAATTCCGATTGAGAGACACTTATCATTCTGCAGACGATATGAGACACGCCCGATTCGTTCTTCAATAGTCGCTTTTATGAACATAGGTGCCAATTTAGCAGCAAAGCGATCGAATGCGATACTTTGCACAAAGTTTCGGACGTACACCGTCTGTCCAGGTACAAAAGCTCTTTCTCAAGTTCGCAAGTTGTAACCAGCGGCGTACTTTCGATACGTCTCCGTAAGGCGAAACTTTACTGCATCGCGCAACAGCTGAAGCTTTTGGTTGACAGGTATACACTCTATAGCCCCATCGGAATTTGCCTTCAAATCTCGCAGAAGATGATATGAGCTACCGCTTGTTACCGGATGTCGACCGAAAAGCAAGAAATATGGCGAGCATTTAGACGACTCATGCACGACATTACGGATGGCGAAGCCAATCTCGCTCAGATGTTCGTCCCAATTTCGATGCTCTGTGCCGAAGTAGGCGCGGATGGCTGCCAGAACTGACCGATTAACACGCTCAGAGGCGTTTGATTGATGGGAGTAGGCTGGTGTGAAGATGTGTTTCACCCCATAACGATCTAACAATTGGGCGAATATCTTTGCAATGAACTGACTACCATTGTCTGAATGTACCATTTCCGGAACTCCAAACATTAAGAAGACCTTTTGTTCAAGGTATTTGACAACCCACGAGGCTGTGGCCTCGGGCATTGCTTCCAACAACACAAACTTAGATAAGTGATCCAGTACGATTAAGATGCACCTATTTCCGTCTCGACTACGCGGGTATGGTCCTAAAAAATCACAGAAGATGCGCTGCCATGGCAGCTCGGTAGTCCGTATCGAGCCCAGTGGAGGTCCTGAAGACACATTGGTCGGCTTGATCAGTTTGCACGTTTCACAGGCGTTTATGAACTGTCGTACTTCTGAAGCCCAGTAGCCAGTAGTACTGACGACGTAATTTCTCTAAGGTTTTTACGAAACCGAAATGTGCTGCTATAGGAGGACTATGCTCGGATTTTATCAAATCGCCAGTGAGACTGTCAGAAACCCATAGCTTCCACTGAAACCGCTACTCTGAGAGGTAGTTATTTGGGAACGAAAATGAGATATAGACCCTACCACCGCTAATTCGTACGTTCGGAAAACCGCTTGGATTGGAAGTGATTCGCTAGATTCTCTCCACATACGTTTTCTCATGGAATGCGGGGGACGTCAGATCAAGCGAACAGACTTGCGCAGGTTAAACTAACTCGTCTGTGTGTTGTTTCGCTGCCTCGTCAGCAAATGACCTGGAAAGAGCATCAGCCACCACATTGTCCTTACCCTTACGGTATTCAATGTGAAACTTGAAGGCCTGGAGTTTGAGTCTCCAACGAGCCAGCCGGCCACATAGATCCCGTTGGTCCATGAGCCATTTGAGCCTGGCGTGGTCATTAATGACCGTTAACTCCAGTCCTTCCACATACGGCCTGAACCTTACAAAGCCAAGATAGCTGACCTCTCTCATACAAAACTTACTTTTATCCACATTGATCGTCAGGCCGGCAGCGCGGGTTAACGACGCGACTTGCTCCAGAAGCCTTAGGTGTTCGTCAAACGTGGAGGAAGTAATTACCGTTAGCCTTCTTAACTCAAATGACTCGTGACGACCACGAACTTTGGCTCTCCCAAATGACTCCTAGCGACAACATTCGGTCGAGCTCATCATATAAGGATTTCTGCACTACCGGAGACACTGAGTAGAAACGGTGTTTAATGGGTTTCGCCAACGTGGTGAGACCCAAGCCTTGCTGGCTGAATGACGGAAAGGAGGTGATCTCCTCCTGCAAACATTGCGAATCGTATTTTGACAGATCATGCTGTTGCGAACAAGAACGTGAAGCTTTTGGCAAGGAATGAAGCTCACGTACCATGACAGGTCTTAAACCGAATGCCTTCCAAAAATCGATTCCCAGGTACAGGTGTTGCTGAAGAGAGGGAACTATGTGCAGTCTTATCATACGCGTCTTTTCACTTTATTTTACGAGGACCCGTATGTGGCCCAGGACCTTTTGCTACCGCCCATCAGCGGTCGAAACTGCAGACGGCATCGAGTGAAACGAAATCCCCATCTAATTCAGGAACTTCTCTGCTCCAGCCCCGATCACGCTCACATTTGCACCGCTATCCAATAAACCTCGTATCTTTCGTCCCTGAATGTAGATATCGGCGTACGGACGAGGATGCCAAGCATCCTCTTCATCAGATACTATTGTTTTGGCGTTGGCAGCCTTTACTACTCTACGCAGGCTGAGGTACCTATGTGTGCGTGGGACAGTCCTGGAGGAAATGGGCCCCGAAGCCGATGGGAATTCCCTGACAAAAAAAAAATGCCTCCTCTATATTCGAGGTGGAGATTGACGATCTTTCATCCGAGAAGGTGCAACTACAACTCTCTGAAGGACGGGATTCCGAGTAGGTGGTAAAATTTGACGTGCTTTGCGTACTGGGATTCTCGGTCTGAGCGGAAGAGTTCGACATGTTTACTTTAAGACTGTTAACCGGTTTAAAATTCAATCTGGATTCGCGAGTTTTGTGTTTTGGGAGCGCTGCAGCATCGCTAACACCTCTACGCCTTGGAGTTAACGGTAGCGGTCGGGCTCGGTGTTGGTAGCCGCTTCCTTTGTCGTGTGCCTGATGGTTTGGCTTGGAGTCAAACCGCGCTGACCCCCTATAAAATGTTCCCCTGCCTCGGTTTCCCGACAAGCAAGCTCTGTATTGCCTTTTAATTACCCCCACTGCACCGCATCCATAGCAAAAGACCCTCTGTGGACCTAGTGGACAGTTGATGTAGACGTGACCATCGGCCGAACAGTTTCAACATGTCACCTGAGATCTAGCGGGTCGGTGGATGTCTCTCGGAGCATTAATTTGAACGCTTCGCGGTGGAACTTCAATGGCGTCCATTTGATTGGACCAAGTGTGATTCAAATACGATGTATCTGAATAGATTTCATGCACTGCTCGTCGCGGTGCGACCGCTCCCGGAGAGCCTATATCGGACCATAATTTTTCAAATCGGTTACACAGGTCCCTTAAACCTAGCACGTTATCAGTCTGATAAAGGAGTAACGCCTCCTGTGAGGCAGGTTTCATGTTACGTCGCAGTATTTCCACCAGCTCTGCTTCTGGAATCGGTATGCTTATTTTGAACACTAACGCGTGAACCACTAATCGAAAATCACTGAAGGACTCGTTCACTCCTTGCCTCCTTGACTCAACTAGCTTGCGAATTTCGTAGTCAGTTTCCTGGCTGCGGATTTCGCGTAGGAGTGTTGAACGTAACTCTTGCCACGGGTGCGTACGCTGATTTCGCACATATAGCCAATATCAGTTGGCAGCTTTCCCGGTAACGAGTGTATGAAACCCAGGACACAATTCGGAGGCAGATACTTGTTCTAGTACTGCCAGAGTGTTCCGTGAAGAAGCTGCTACGATTAATCAATCTAAAAATAAATGAAACATTGTTCACAAAGCATCAAAATCAAAATTAATACATTATTGTACTTATCTGAAAATCATTGTCCTTTTAGTTTTTCTTTGAAATCCGATGATCTGTACTTTAGTTTCTCAATTTTTGTTTGCATACTGAAATGATAATTAACTAATTAGAATTATACTTAGGGTCGCTTTTCCATTTTTAACATGGATTTGTAATCGTAGTACTTACCTAGATTTGTTTTGTGCAATCACCATACAACGCAACACTTTTATTTATTTGTTCAATTGGCATTTGTCATCACCACTTGTCTCATCTCATTTTCGTTCCTCTTCAGTTATCATCTCATTATCATCGACTGATTCTATAAAGTATCGACGATTAGATCCTATAAACTTGAGAAATTACTAAAATGAAACAGATATAGTAAATGAGTAAGATTCATTTTTGGCTTAAATATATTAGACCGTTATCATACATATGTACATACTTGAAATTAATTTGACCCCTCAAAATGATACGACAAATGTACCGATATTGTGGGAAAATTCTAGAAAATTTCTATACTGAAAATTTGAAAGAAAAGGAGATGAGACTAAGTCGAAGTGAAGCCTTAGATCGCGACGGTAGCAAATTTTATCGGAATCTTTTAAATATTGAAAATTTTGAAATCACACAAAAAAAACCTTTGAACTCAATTCGAACATAATTTAAAAAACCCTTTAGACGTGAATATGGAAATAAAGAAATCTCGCTAAATCAATAAGCATAGGTTTTGTATGGTGGTGCAATCAGTAAATTGATTTCAGAATTAGTGTTCCGGAATTTCGATTGACTGGAAGTTGTTTAGCAATTTAGTTTGAATTTTTTGTAGTTAATTTTTTTGCAAATCAATCAAAGAAATTATGTATGTGCATGAATAATAGCAATAAACCATATGCTTAGTGATGTAAAATTGTGGTCTTTTACAATTAAACCTAGAACTGTGCTTGAATTCAAAGGGTAATCTTGTTGTAGTGGAAAGAACTGAGTTGTCTAGTCACCAAGTCGTGGGTTCGAGTCGGGACTTTTATTGTTTCGCACATGTTATTTTTTTTGCGTGTCACATTTTTTTTATTTGAGGAAACACCCTTGATTGACAAAACGTAGAAACTCCTTTTTATCCTTACACACAGAGATTGTACCCGAGATATGAACTCTGTCACATCCAAGCCGGATGTGCCATCAGAATTTAACTTCCAGCGGAAGACAGGACTGTGAGATACGCTGTTATGGTCCTTCGCTGCTGGCTGTCGAGTATGAGTTGGAATATTAAGCGGAGAAACGAACGAGCCCGATAAAGGTGGTACACGAGATCCAGTATTACTTTGTCTCGGCAGCGGAGATACTTAAGTGACTGGACCTCTATTCAAACTTTTCAACCGATCGTTGATCGACGGAATACGTGACCTTGCCGAAATTGGGTCAGCAAACGTGGGCGGTTTGTCAGTGGGAGCTGCTTGAGCCCTCTGCTCTTCGAATATTGAAAAGTGCAGGTACGACTGGGCAGGCTTAGTGTGGACGTTCCCCACGTTTTCGGCTTAGCACCTCTCAACGGGTTGGACCCTTGACTGTTTGTGCTAGTCACAGGAACTGTGAGCGTTAGGCCTCCAGCGCTCTCAGCCATGGACTCTGTTGTAGGCTGGGAAGATTCGACACGGCTCAGGATATCCTCCAAGGTCTGGACATAAGCTTGCGCATCAGATTGGACAGGGGGAGACGTATTACGCAGCCGCTGGGCTCTATAGAGTACATGGAGCACCTGACTGGTATAACGCGTACGATCTTCGACGGTTCGGATGGCGTGCGAACTCAGGTCAGGATTCAGAGCGTCGACTCGACTGATAATATAGTCTAATTCGCGCGATGGATATTTATGAGCGTGAAACTTAAAGGGTGCTCTGCCGGATTCCAACTTCTAGGCCTCGTACACTTCTATGAGCTTACGGCGAGCGTTAGCGTCAGCAGACCTAAGGTTGCGTACAGCGAATTCGACCTCAAGCTCATCCGGTGATAAGAAGGAGAAGTCCATCATGGTCTGAATGTCCCGACAAATAAAACCAAGAGAAAAAAAACCCGCGAGGTAATGCTCTGGTGTTGATATCAAAAGAAAAATTCCCCAGGAGAACTATACTGAATAATTAAAAAAAAAGGACGCGTCTATAGTAGTGCCGAGAATAGTTCAACTGAAGATTATATTATATATGATAGGGAAACAATGGTGTGACTATTCAAGATAATTCAACCGAAAATTCCACCAAGTACGATCAACAAACAGCCAAAGTGCGTTTAACGAATATCAAAGATACTGCAGCCGGAAATTGTGCCAGATATGTACCAAAAGAACCTGTGTTTAAGCTAATGCTGAAAATAATTCAGCCGAAGATTGCACCAGGTATATATAACCAAAACAAAAACAAAAAAAAAATAAATGCGTTTATACCGATGCGACCATTAATTCCAAGAAAAATTGTGCCAAATGTGTATATAAATAAAAATGAGATAGTAAATAAATGCGTTTATACTAGTGCTGAAGTTAATTCAGCTGAAAATTGTGCCAAGTAAACCTAACATAAAAAGAAAATGCGTCTATACTAATATCGCGATAACTCAACCGGAAATTGTGCCAAGCAAAATTAATAATAAAGGTGTGCCTATACTAATGCCAACAATAGTTCAAACAAAAATTGTGCCAAAAACGAAATGCTTATACTAATGTCGCAGTTGGTCCAACCGAAAATTGTGCCAAATATGAAAATACAAGAAAATGCGTTTATGCCTATGTCACCAATAATTTCAAAGAAAATTGTGCAAAATATCTATATGTATAAGAAAATGCTTTTACACTATACGTTAACATTTGTAAGGAGGGGTGTTTGCATGACGGTTCGGCGAGGACAGTACGCCCATTCAACACACACAAAAACTTCTTCTTCTCCAGTCCAGCTGGATTAGAAAAAACCCCTCTCTCTCTCTCTCTTCACAGGATCTTGCTCATTGATTCACTTCGGTCAGTCCATATTGTGGGCTAGCATGTGTAGAAGAAGCTGAAATTGTGGGACCGGTGCCTGAAGGGCTACCATCCCATGTTAGGGTGATCAGGACGAACACTCTTTTACCAAGGATAAATAAAAATCAGAAAAGTGTGGACAACGTCCATCAACTTGGCAAGAGACTGAAGTCAACAGATCAAGAAAAGGTGAGAGATCGGTGATCAAATGGCTGCTGATACTTGAGTAAGAAGCCGTAGCGGTGATTAATATAAGAATATAAATCTGAACGGGACAACCCAACTAAAACTAGCAATCTATACGGGACAACCCAACCAAAACTAGAAAAGAGATAATACGGGCTTCTTCACGGAACCAGCAGAAATGAACGGAAATCGTATTCCAAAAGTATGCCTCGCATACAACGCTCATCGACCACTAATCGACTTAGCCTCCCATCATTAGAAGTTAGGGAAGAAGGGTTTGAACAAAAAAAAATCTGGTGCGAGGTTGCACAATAGAACTGGTAAGCTGACACCAATGCCCAAACAAGGACAGCATCTAAAGTAGAACATCGTTCAACAACTTGATATGTTTGCGTCAGCTGACCAGCTCGTCATGTAGGTAAAGCTGTCAAGTGGTCGTCATCTCGGCGTCCACGAGCCGAAGCTTGGCTTCAAAAGTGCGGTATGCCTCGCGCACAAGACCCGCTTTTTGCCGAGGAGATGAGCAATTATACAAAAGGAAACTGTTAAATTTAGGGTAGAAATTAACTTGGACTTAACCGAAGGCAATTTGCCGTCGTCCATACAGCCAAATGCGTCAGCTTAGAATATACTGAGGTCTTACAAAAAAAAAAAAGTTCTAGTAGTGATAATAACACAAAAAAAAATTTAGAAAATATCATTGAAATAGCAATTGCATTCTAGTCAAGAGAAGCTTTGCTAAATGCGGGAAAAAAACCGAATTTGGCCGCCATTTGTAATGCAAATGGGCGAACAAATCATTGAAATAGTAATTGTACTTTAGTCAAGAGAAGCTTGACTAAGGGCCAGAAAAAAAACCAAATTGGGTGCCATTTGTAACGAAAAGCTTGTCAGGCGACAGATCTACCTACATTCACTTGTACCTGAATGTAGATACATACTGCATCCGACACGTCTTTGTTACAAAATCATCACGGGATTAGCGTGGGTGGCTGCACAGCAAATATGCCGCTAGCGATCAGCTGGCTTGGGGTGGTTTTTGCCACCCACATCCCTTGATGCTTGTTAAGCTGTGCAAAATCGTCAACATAACTGATCAGACAGACGGACGGACAGTAAAAAACAAAAAGAAATTGTAGTCCTGACTGCAGACGGACTGACAGACAACAAAAAAAAGATCTAATGCAGGCTTCCTTCTCATGGTGGAACCTGAAAGCCTAAAAAGAAGAAAATTGATTTTATTTATGTGCTGCAAAAAGAAGGAGAATAGAAGACCTCAGCAACTCCGAAAAAGTGCTAATTCACCCGGAGAGTTTACGACGCTGGCAAATGAACGATTGAGAGAGAGTGAGAGTGCTGAGAGCGGTCTCTGATGTTGTTGACACCCCGGCTTTGGGTAATGTTGGGCCCAATCGCCCCCATCCACCCTGGCTAAGCCACCAAAGCCGTATCGAAATGCTCAGCCCCATATGAAAATGCGTGTGCTATAGGCCTACCTCCATAAATCAATCCGCCATACCACCTCCCAAAGTTAGCTACTCAATCACGTTGAGACTATTACCTGTAGCAATGCGTTCCATGCCCGCCGGTATGAGTGGTCTGCCTACCCACGATGGGTGGACGATAGATAACGGTGGTTGAACAGGGATACTAGTTAAGAAATGGAGTACACGGCTTCGTAAGCTCACAAAATATTTAATAATAATTTCATCCCACGATTCTCCATACAAAACTAGCTGTACAAAATAGGTATGCACAAAAAAAATTAACTATAATATAAAAGCCTTCCTTTTATCACTTCTTCCCTGTCTTTAATTTAATGAGAAAACTATATTCATATACATATATACAGCTTATTCTAAGCTGGCCCTACTGCCTATACTTCGGACTAAGATTCATGCAAGAAATACACTATTATCAAACTCTGGACCTCTACTGGCCACGACTTGGGACAAAAGATAACTTTTTTTTATTCCTTTTCTTAGGATAACATTACGAGCCCTTGGCCCTCTGCCGGCCAACAGTCAAAACCAAAAGATATCTTTTATTTTCAAGACAATATTAAGTACTAAACCTAGGACCTCTACCAGGACAGATAAGAGGCGGACGGAGTCCCGCGATGACATACACTAGGGTTGACTGGGTGCACCCTTTCGTTGACAGGACTATAGACTGATCGGTGTTGTGTTTGTGGGTACATTGACCTCTTTTTTTTTATTTATTAATATAATTGGAACTTATATATTTTTCCTTTTTTTCTTTTCTTCTTTATTTGTGTTTTTCTTTTTTTTCTTTTTTATTGCGCACTCAGCCTTGAATATTACAAAGCTGTAATATTTATAGCGAATAATGGGAATACGGAACTCGAAAAAGAAAGTTCGCTAGAGTCCCTGATTAACCAAAGTTTTCCTTTTGAATACAACTGTATGGTGTGAAAATTAATGAACCACATTACACAGGTAATTCACGAAAGATCTGTCACTAGAGTCACTGATTAATTAAATTTTCCTAGTCAGGTACACCCTTTCGGCGTGGAAATTAATGGCACCACACAGGTACTTCATAACAGATCTATCACAAGAGTTCCTGAATAATTAACACTTTATTCCCAGAAATGCCTCCACTGCGTCGAAATCATCGAAGAAAACTATATAGGTAAATCATAACAAAAAAAAATGTATAGGACCAGAGCCACTGACTAATCAAACTTTTCATTTTTCAGGTATGCCCTCATGGCAGGAAAGTTCCACGAAGAAAAATTTTCACAGGTAATCCATAAAACAACTTATAACACTAGAGTCACTAATTAATCAGAATTTTCATTTTCAGGTATGCTCTCATGGTATGAAAATTTCACATCACGTAGGTAATCCATAAAAACAGCCTATAACACTAGAGTCACTAACTAATCAAAAAGTTTCTTTTTCAGATATGGTCTCATGGCATGAAAATTCCACAAAGAAAAATGTACGCAGGTAATCCATAAAAATCACTTATAACACTAGAGTCACTAATTAATCAAAAGTTTCCTTTTCATGTATGCTCTCATGGCATGAAAATTCCACAATGAAGAATTTACGCAGGTAATCTATTAAAATAACTTATAACACTAGTGTCACTAATTAATCAAAATTTTCTTTTTCAAATATGCTCACATGGCATGAAAAATTCACAAAGAAAAATTGCACAGGTAATCTATTAAAACAATTTGTAACACACGAGTCACTAATTAATCAAAATTTTCCTTTTCAGATACGGCTATCATGGCATGAAAGTTCCCCAAAGAAAACTTTACGCAGGTAATCCATACAAATCGAAATTTTCCTTTTTTCAGATAAGCCTTCACGGCACGAGAATTACACGAAGAAAAATTTACACAGGTAATCCATAAAAAAAAACAAATTATAACACTAGAGTCACTAATTGATCAAAATTTTCATTTTCAGGTATGCTCTCATGGCATGAAAATTTCACATCACGCAGGTAGTCCATAAAAACAGCCTATAACACTAGAATCACTAATTAATCAAAAAATTTCTTTTTCAGATATGCTCTCATGGCATGAAAATTCCACAAAGAGAAATTTACACAGGTAATTCATAAAAAAAAAACAAAATTTTCCTTTTTTCAGATATGCCTTCACGGCACGGAAATTCCGCAAAGAAATATTACACAGGTATTCTATTAAAAACAACTTATAACACTAGAGTCACTAATTAATCAAAACTTTCCTTTTCAGGTATGCTCTCATGGCATGAAAATTCCACAAAGAAAAATTTACGCAGGTAATCTATTAAAACAACTTATAACACTAGTGTCACTAATTAATCAACATTTTCTTTTTCAGATAGGCTCTCATGTCATGAAAATTCCACAAAGAAAAATTTACGCAGGTAATCCATAAAAATCACTTATAACACTAGTGTCACTAATTAATCAAAATTTTCCTTTTCAGGAATGCTCTCATGGTATGAAAATTCCACAAAGAGAAATTTACACAGGTAATCCATAAAAAATCAATATTTTCCTTTTTTCAGATATGCCTTCGCGGCACGGAAATTTTGAGTCGAGTGCTATGCTTGTAATCGAGTAGAAGTGTTTTCGTTAAGCTCCTGCTAAATTCCCACTTCCCGCGAGTTTTCCGGCGGTTGCGATTATAAAAAAGGAAAAACAAAGAGATTATTATTAGTGCTGATTTTTATACTCATCAGTCGATTTGTCTGTGTTTATTTCTTTGCTAATTTTTCTTGTTATTAAAAAGATATTTGCATCATGGGTAAAAATGATAACGTGACGCAGAGCTCCAAGGTAACTGCACAAAATACACCCATACTACCAAGAGGCAGTGTGAGGAATCAGCCCAGTGGTGGTAACATAGATAACTTGAAGCAGAGTTCCAAGGTCGCTGCACAAAATTCACCTATACTATCAGGAGGCAGTGCAAAGAATAAGCCCAGTAGTATTGAACATGGTTGTGGCTTTCATACCGGTCGACGATCAAATTCCATATATATGTTCCTGGGATTGCTTTGAGTTACTCGAAAAGATATTACTCAGAAGCCTTGGTGAAGTCATTTCTCAGAAATTAGAAGAGCTTGAGGACCGAGTTATGCAAAAAATTGATTCATTGGTATCTTCAACGCAGGCTGAAGTAAAACAGCGAGGTAGAGCAAATAAAAACTGAGCTACCCGAGAATCGCTTTGAGCTTGATGACTATTCCCGGATCAACAGACTGTCGGCTGTTATCACCGGCATCCCATGCTGTCAGAATGAAAACCCTCAGTGGCTATTATCGAAAATCTCTGAGAAAATTAATCATGTGCTATCACCGTATACGACTGTATTTCGACCAAAAACATCAGTTCCTCCACGTAGTAAATCTGGAAAAAGTACCCCACTAGTTGTAAAGTTCTCTTCTGCTGCTGAGCAACGCCAATTTATTTTCAAATTTAAGAGATTTGGCACGTTGACTCTAAAAAATATTTCCCCTGATTTCGTGTCGGACAGCAAGGTGAATCTGTTCGAGAGTCTCTCACACCGTGACAACAAAATATTGCGGAATGCACTGAGATTTTACAGGAAACACTGCTTACACTCTGTATTTACTAGGCATGGAGAAGTATTTATATGTTTAAAAAAAGGAGAGGCGCCAATTAGAATTGCATCACTGGACGTACTTGAAACCACCGTCGCTGAAGCGGGCAATGCAGAGGCTTAACTGTTGAGCATATGATTTTCTATATTGTTATTTTTTTTCTATCTTTTGTTTGGTTTATTTATAATTTTGTTTTTAGTTGCTGTGATTATGTATATATTTGTTATTTTGTATATCTTTGTCCATTCCTTGCTTAAGTTTAAATTTAATCTTGAATTCCATTGCAATTTCATAAATTATGGGCAATTTCTAATAGAAGCTTGGACAACATTCGAAACATGCTATAGGGTTTTTGGTCCGGTTTTATTTTGTCTGCTGGGTCTCTGCTGGTTCTCGTGCCTTATGGATTATGAATATGGGTAGTATCTCTCCATTGGAGAAGGTAAGAATGCTCCTTAATGTCTTTGCCTCACGCTCGAATGGCTTCAATGTTTGTTATCTTAATGCTAGAAGTCTTACGAATGAAGTTGGTCTGCAGCAGGAGGTTTTCGCGAGTTCTAGTGTTCATGCTGTACTGGTATCTGAAACTTGGTTAAATGAAAATGTAATATGTCAATCAATTTCTTTGCCTAATTACAATATCTTCCGAAACGATCGTGTCAATCGTATTGGGAGAGGGGGGTGTTCCAATTTATGTCCATGGCTCTCTTAAGGCAACTGTGATTACCAGATATTCACGAAGCACTCGACCAAGACCAACTTACGATCCTTGCTCTACTGGATTTCAGTAAGGCATTCGATTCCATCAATTATTACAAGGTGCTGGGAAAACTATCAAAAGAATTTCTATTTTCTTCATCTGCAGCAAAACTTCTCAGGAGTTTCTTGAGTGGACGCAGTCAGTTTGTTAGGGTGAATGAGGTCTGCTCGGGTGAAACGTCTCTCTTATCTGGAGTTCCTCAAGGATCCATACTTGGCCCCTTGCTGTTCAGCCTATACGTGAATGACATTACTGACGTAATATCAGGTGCTTCCATCTATCTATATGCTGACGATGTGCAAATGTATCTGAGCAGGCCGATTGGCTTGAATGAAGACGGTGTATGCCGCTTCAATGATGACCTGCAACGTGTATATGATTGGTCACTACAAAATAACCTGGAGTTGAATCCCAGTAAGTCAAAATGCTTACCGATTTATAGGAATGGAATTGATCCTAATACCGTCCCACCAATACTCATTAACAACACCGTACTACCATATGTTGATTCAGCTAGGGCTCTTGACTTTGAGCTTAGTTCTAAGTTCACCTGCTGTAAACATATTGGCGTTACGATAGGAAAAATATATGGGTGTCTGCGGCAGTTATGGCTGAGCTCTAGTTTTCACTCACTTCATATGCGGATGAAGCTGGTCAGGGCTTTAGTGGTCCCTCATTTCACATATGGTAGTGTTGTTTTCTCTGACCTTGACTCAGTCTGTCGAAGGCGACACACAATGATGTCCTACGCTTTGTCTTTAAACTGCCTCGCTTCAGTCATATATCATCTTATTCAACATGCTTGTTGGTTGTTCTTTGGATGCATACCTAATCCAATGCAGGTTAAAATTTCTGGCCAAACTAATATATAACCAACAGCCCACGTATTTATTCGAAAAGCTTAACTTTTTGCAATCGGCTAGACACAGGAATCTTCTAATCCATCGTTGTAGATCACGATTTGGCCAGCATTCTTACTTTTTCCAATGTGCTCGCCAGTGGAATCTATTGGCGCATGATATTCAGTGCACGAGGGGCGGTAGAGTTTTTGGCAGACTTATTAAATCAGTGACTCTTGTCTAAATCGGCGGCTATCATTGTTTCGAATGTTGCTCAACTAAATCCTATATTCTCTCCTCATTAATTTTTTTTCTTTTTTTTCTTTTCTCTTCGTTTTTTTTTTCTTTTCTTTTTCTTTCTCTTTGCACTCAACTTATATATTAGTTTTATTGTTACTTTTGTTTAATTAGTTCGTAGTAATTTTTTCTTTTTATTTTTTTCTTTCTTTTTCCTATTTAATCCGGCACACTACTGTACATCTTAAGACTGTAATGATCTTTGTACTGAAAATAAATTGTCTTATTATTATTAAAATTCCGCAAAGAAAAAATTACACAGGTAATCTATTAAAACAAATTGTAGCACACGAGTCACTAATTAATCAAAATTTTCTCTTTCAGATATGCTCTCATGGCATGAAAAATTGACAAAGAAAAATTGCGCAGGTAATCTATTAAAACAATTTATAACGCTCGAGTCGCTAATTAATCAACATTTTCTTTTTCATGAAAAGCCATAAGGCGGCTGAGAATCACAAAAGTCCCATGATCTGGTCTTCTTCCACGACCGTTCCGCGCGGTTCCTCCCTAGTCGCCTGCATAGAATCAACTCACTCAACTCTCGCAGTCTGCCTACATTTCAGCCGTACTGTCTTCCGCTCGACCGACCGACGAGCGCTTTTCGTCTCGAAAATCCCCAATGCTTGCCACAGCTGGCATACATTCCAGCTCAAATTTGCTAGGAATTTCAGGCGGACCTGCTGTAATGCATAGCGTGATGGTATCGCGTGATGCTTTACAGCTAGGCGAATCACCGTTTTCGTCGTCTCGATGTGGGTGACTAGTGGTAAGTTTTGCATGATAAATTGTAAATTGTGCGCGCTTTGCACAATTTAGGATTTTTGTTTTTTTTTTGTTTGAAAGAAAGAAATATTTCGTTGCTGTTGGGTTATGTACCCTACAGGTTTTCAGGAATTATTTTTTGATATGGAGAAGTAGCATAGGCCTACTTCTCGGAAATCTCTAAATTTAAATTTTTTTAACCTTTCAGAAATTTTTGTAATATGGAGAAGTAGCATAGGGCTACTTCTCGGAAATGCCTACATTTTAGCTTTACCCTAGGCACCTCTGGGAAATCATGGGGTTTTATCTACAGAAGTAGAGAAGCCAGACGGAAAAAAAAGGTAGCGTAAAAGGGGTATACGCTACAGCTGGTAGGTTCGAAGATATTGGCCCGGTCGTGTCCCGTGTCTCCGTGTTATGTCTGGTTATGGGCTCTCGGTCAAGGGTTGGTGTAATGGAGGTTGCGTTGATAGCACGCTGTGTGTGGTGGATTGCTAGTGTGTTAGGAATTGGTGTGTTCTTTGTTGGGATGTTTGTAGGTGGTGTAGGATAGTTCGTTAGTGTGTTAGTGGGAAGGGGATGGCTTGTTAAGGTGTTAGTGGGAAGAGGATGGTTTGTTGGTGGGTAAACGGAAATTCGGTGGTAGATTAGTGTGTTAGTGGGTGCAGGATTTGTTAGTGAGTTTGTTGGAGGTAGGTCAGTTAATGTGTTAATGGATGGTGCATTGTTAGTTAGGGGGTTAATGGGAAGTGGATGGTAGATTAGTGTGTTAGTGGGAAAGCAGGAGTTGATTACGGTGTTAGTGCGACGCGGGGTGGGGATAGGGTGTATGTGTGTAGTGTTGGTATGGTGTGAGGTGTAGCTGCTGTAAGTTGTTATTGTGTTAGTGTTTGGTGTAAGCTTGACGAGTGGTGGATGTTGCGCGATATGTGTTTTGGTGTTCGGACTATATGCGGTTATGGTGGTAAAGTTAGTTAGTTCTAGGAGGCTGGCTTTTAATGGACTGTTGATCTTTGTGTCGCCGACGATGTACTGCAGATGGGATGTGGAGCGTTTGTGAAGTGTGCTGATCTCTGCCTCAGCTGCCCAGCCCTTAAAGTTCCTGTTAAACCAGACGAAGTCATATTCTTAGTATATTCTCTGCTTCCGGATTGCTGCTGTGTTTGTGTTTGTTGCAAGTTAGACGGTGAGTCGTCTCGTGCTCAAGGAGTAGATTTATTTGCTCTTTTATTCCTCCCTTCTTCGATAAGTATTAGCAGAATGTTGATTGCTCTGTCAGTAGGGCGGCCTTCAACCAGGTCGAATACTATTCTGTTGCCAGGAGCTATTTCGGTTTCCGGATTTACAACTGAACTCCGAAAGTTGGCAAAATGAAAGAATACGTCTATTTGACTCTCATCACGCACGTTAAACCGTACCTTCTTCGAAAGTTGCACCGGCTGATGGCCCCCATGCCGTTTTGTGCTAGCAGGCTGGGTTTCGGAGAGGTGGTGGCGGATTTAGGAGCTGTTGACTTTGGCTGAGCTATCTGCTGCTCCCTCACGCTAGGTCGTTCGCGTTTCCCGTGACATCCGTCCCAATTGTTCTCTTCTGAAGTCCGGCGGTTCTCGCGCTGGTCGTCTATTATTACTAGTTGCGACTGCAACTCGTATATTGCGTCTCGCAACTCTGGTGGCTCGATGATTCGCTTCTATCAGAAAGGCGGTTTGTACTGGGTCTTATAGAGTAGGTGGGTTAAAATCTCGAACTCTTTCTTGAACATCTAAGTTAAAAATTCCGTCCAGGAAATGTTCCAAAGCGATCTCTCGCATCCTCCGGACAATATGCGAACTTGAGCCTAGTCAGACGTAAAAGGTCAGTGGCAAATTCTGAAAAGCTCTCCCAATTCTTCTGGACTCTGGTGCTAACCTGTACGTGACTTAATGATTGCTTATATTCCGCACCAAATTGCATAGAGAGCGCATTCCTCGCTTTGCTGTAAGACCCCCTGGCCTCGTGATTCAGTGTCTCATAGAAGCCCAAAGCCATGCCGCGCAGAGAGGCAGCTAAGTAAAGTGCTTTGGTTTCGTCGTCCCAACCGTTTGTTTCCGTAATCGCTTCGAAGTGCAACTCGTAGTGATTCCACTGAGCCTTACCGTCGTACTCCGTCGGCGAAATCATCGGTTTTCTAATGGGCTTGTCACTAACTGTATGCTGTGGTCGAGGAGGTAGTGACAAAGATGGCTCTCGTGGTGGCTTAGGCAACGCCGGATTAGATCATGAGTATGCGTCGGTATTTGTCACAGGCGGTTTCTGCCTGCAGTTTTCTTTGACTTCTTCTGGAACTTTCCCTGACGTCGTGGTGGATTGACTATTCGGTGGTGGAATCTCAACTATCCTATTAACGGGTGGTGCGTTTTGTTGCACCTCGGTATCATCCGTTACTCTATGGGCAAACACAGATGCGCTCAGGACTGATATATCGGACATCTGCCTCCGCAGTGTACTTAACTCTTCTTGGAAGGACGTATGCTGCATCTTTAGAGCCTTCACCTCATCGCTGACTTCTGTAATTGTATGTGACTGGGCACTAAACTTATCGCTCAACTCTTCGAGCTTCTGCAGGATTTTCTCGCGCCGCTGTCTTCCATTCTGCTTCAAACCACGATAGTTATGAAGACTTTTCCGGTTACTAGAAGGCAGAATGGGGACAGACCCTGTTCGTATTAAGATGTCCGGGTAGGCGCTTACTTCCTCGCCAATTACTAAAGTATTGCCTATTTCGCTCACGATCGACGATATGGGGAATCTTTCAGACGTCGTATAAGCCGAAAAACAAAAGGCCAGTGATACTTCTACCAGTTGAATAGGGATCTCGGTTCGTTGTCTCGAATTTATTTAAAACGTACAAAAGCAATGAAAAATCATTTAGAAATATCCTAAATATTTCACCTATACCAACGGCATAACAAAAGGCCGGTCTATTTCTCTCTCGTTGGTTAAAATTTGAATTGCAGATGAGTAATCGTAGAACAAATGGTGGTAGCAGATTTAGGGTTAGTCTGGAAAATATTTTGTATTCTATAGATCGTTGATGAACGAAGATTGAGCAAATATTGCAGAGATCGAACACTGTGAAGCTCGCTGGTTAGCCAATATTAAGCCAGTAACAGTTTTCTTGTATTTTATTTGTTGTTCACGAGCGAAAATTAACCAGTATTTTGACCATTTGTTGCTTGTCCGCCAATGTTAAATCGCCGCAAATTTAATTACTATTAACTCTTTCGTGTTTTGTAAACCGCCTATCTGCAAATATAAGGCAAACGTAGTAAATTATTGAATATTTCCTAGCGCACTAAATCAAATATCAAGCAAATATAGACGACCTTTTGTCTTCGTTAGACTATAGATTAACAAATATCGAGCAAATGTAGAAAATTATTGAGTTTCTTATAGATCGCTCAATCATAAACAAACCTAGAAAATCTTTTGTCTTTCGTAGACCGTCGATCAGTAACTACAAAGCAAACTTAGAAAATAATTGCGTATTCCAAGGCTCACTTAATCAAATATAGAACGAATATAGAAAATTGTTGGTCTTCGTCAGGCTGTAGATTAACAAATATCGAGCAAATGTAAAAAATTATTGAGTTTTTTATAGATCGCACAATCATAAAACAAACTTAGAAAATCGTTTGTCTTTCGTAGACCGTCGAATAGCCAATATAAAATTTAGCACCTAATTTGCACTGTAGCAAACGTATATGGTATACAATACTTTGTAGTTCATACGTGTTTGGTGCAGATATCGACAATTCGTCCCCTAATTTGCCTTTTGGAAATCATTCATCCGCAAATACAACCAATATACGAATATTTTATTACTTGTCCCTCTTAAGTTCGTAAATAACTAAACATCCGAAGACTGTTTCGGGTCAAGTCCTCAATTCTCAACTATCACTTAAAGTGATTTGGTAGTACAGAAAAATTCGTGATTATTTTGCGTTTCCCCAGGGATCAGAGCCCCAACACTATTTGGTTTTATACACCGCCTACCAACCAAAAGGATAACATATACGAGCTTATTACCCCCCTTCTTGTTAGTAACTCAATTGTTGCTAACTTCGCACAGAAAGTATTTCAGGTTCTGTACACGGTTGAAGACAGGTTCCCCTGAAATATTTTTGCACCTTCCTGTACTACTTCTTACTGTTTGAATCGAATTACTTGTTCGTTCGACTATCGATAGTTCAGAGGGTCGTTCGTATTTGTTAAGCGGCAAGAAGATAAAATGCTACAACTATTTCTCACGTTTAGGTTAAATAGAATTTTAATTATATATTTGAATATCGAATATCACATGACACCAACTGTTATGAACAGTTCGTCTAATATCGTAGAAGGCCCGAAGAGAAAATTGCCAAAAATTTTCTCACGTTTAGGTTAGATAGAAATTCAATTATTTATTTGATTTGCAGATACAAGAAAACTTTAGAAACTATTCTGTGATTTACACAAAGTTGTTTAGTAAATATAGAGAATTTAATTTGTATTTTATTACTTGTTGCTTGCACGTATTGATAAACTGGCACTTAGTTTGCGTAAAATTCGTTTGCTAGCAACTATAGAACTTTCCAGAACCGGTTTGTACTTTGTAAATCATTGACACCAAAATATAGCAAATTTATTAATTCTTTTGGCTGTATACAGTGTTAATTAGCGCATATAGCAAATATAGGAGTCGATTATGTTCTGATTAGCCAATATGAAATCAAAAATTAAAAATTATTTTGTATTTCAAAGTCGTTTCCTCTCAAATATAACAATTTGTAGAGAATATTTTAGGTTTCGCCAAACGTTGGCACTGTACCTGGAAAATTTATTGAGCCCTTATACTTTATCAATCATAAATAGCAAACGTAGAAAATAATTTGTACGTACTCCACGGCAAACAAGACTATGACACAAATCTTCCTCACTCAAAAAAAACTAAGATTATCGATATGTAGATAATAAATGGTATATGTACCATTGCAAACCGCTTTGCGGTTTAATCAAAATACGAAATGTACCACGAGTTTGACTTCTGATTGCGAGTGGTACATAGGCAATGACTTCTCGTGTTTTACCAGATTATAATAAGTGGATGCAGCCACTCGCAGCCCGAATATATTCAACTCTTCACAACTCTCGAACTGTCAAGTCACGACAATTGTTGCGGTCTTTTAATAGATTACCCACAATTGGCTTTCGTTTGATTCGACATTACTATACAATTTATGAAACTTCTTCTTACAATTCCGAATCCACTTATAGTGGGTGCTCCCACTATGTACTTTGCGAATAGACCGTATCTTACGTGCAACAAAATATGCAAAAAAAAAATTAAATAACGGTGAGAATTTCCACTCCTCCTTCGGGATCCGGTTTATCTTGTACTGACTTAAATAGCGAAAATATTTTCAATTTAGCGAAGGAAAATATATAGTAGTACAATAAAATATAGTAGTAAAATAAAATATAGTAGTAAAATAAAGGGTAAAAATGAAAGAGATATAGTAGGCCAAATGCGCGCAAATACTTGACGCTGTGTACAAACTCAAATGGAATGTTAATTTTCGCTTAACTAGTTATATTCACTTCTTACAACTATTGCAGTATACAAAAATATAAAAATGTGTACAAACTATCATAGGCATGCAAAATCTGAGGCTTACTTTGAATTTCCACGGAACCGCTTAGTACTGCAGCATGAAGTGTCAGCACTTTTCTACCTTCTCGATTCTTCTAGAGGCCAATTGGTTTCCATATATTACTCGCAGTGGTCCCATGTGCTAAGTATGACGGGCTTCACGCCAGCTAGTGGAGGCTTAGTGGGTGCCCCTTTTACGGGATTGAGTACCCCACACTTGACACCAATTTGATACAGATTTTAATGTTGTCTTCGTTATCCTGGGAAGGCTACAAGATTTCCCTTCTAAACAGGTGGCTTCGATGGTAGTCGCTGATGAATACGGTTTCTGCGTTAATTTCTTACAGATTTTATTGTTATCTTCGCTAACCTGGGAAGGCTACAGGATTTCCTTCTAAACAGGTCGCTTCAGTGGTAGTAATAGCTAACGAATAGCACTTCTGGAAAAGAAAGGCAACAAATCTCGATTAGCTGAAACGAGATTAATCCGTTAGATTAAGTGGAACAGCGTGGCTGGTCAAAAGTTGCTCCGCGCATACGATCTGCGCAAGCTGGCCGAGCGATTCCCAGCGGCAGTGTCGTGGTTATGTACGATTGTCCAATTGCACGTATGGAGTTATGCCGTAATCGCGTGGGCGCTACTCTCGACAATTACTCTAAAGTGGTAAAACAGATTAAACACGCCTTCTTTCGATTCTATAATTCACTTTTGTTGTAGGTTAGCAAAAATTATTTACAAGCAAGACTCTTTTTTTGAGTCGGAAAAAACTTGGCGTCTGCCTCAAAAAGTTGACCAGAACAGGAAAGAAAAAAAATGGCAGTCTACTATCTAGCGGAACTATCTAATCACACCAATTATTATTATTATTTATTATTATTATTATTCCGGGGGATGCAGACAGGACTCCCGCCTCTCATCCTGCCACCGCGACCTAGGAGATCTTTTGTGACATTACCCCTAAACGCCCTAGGGCGCCCATTCGAACTTAAGGTCTTTAATGAAACCTATAATGTCCTTGGGGGCCATTTTAACAACATCCTCAGGCATCATCATCGACCTTACCCATCTTCTTGAGATGGTATCTAAGTGGCAATGCCCAGTAAGTAGGCCCGTTATGAGCCTTAGTTGCTTTCTGCTGAGTGTGAGGAGTTCTTTTGTCCTCTGTTGCGAATAATTTATAAATTTTTTCGCTTGTCTCAGCCCCGGGATGTTTTCCCAGTATTCCTTTTTAGTTCTGTCCTCTCAAAGCCTGATCTGAGCCAGGAGGTGACTCTTTGGGTGACCAGAGACAGGCTCCGGGCCAATAAACGGAGATTTGGCTCCTTCCTTTGCAAGGCGGTCCGCAGTCTCGTTCCCCTTAATGCCTTCATGTCCTGGTACCCATATTAGTGTCACCCTATTTGTCTCAGCCAGTTGCTTCAAAACAGTAAGACAGTCCCAAACCAGCTTAGACTCAAACGTAAACGAGTTTAACGCTTTAAGTGCTGCTTGGTTATCTGATATTATGTATATTTTTCCTCCACGCATATTCTTATGGATTATCTCGCGAGCGCAGAGTTCTATTGCGTGTACTTCTGCCTGAAAAATGGTTGGTTAGGCCCCCAGTGCCTTTCCGAGATGGCACCTTGGCCCATATATGCCCACGCCTGCTTTACCTTCCATTTTGGACCCATCCGTCTACCATTTAAGAGATGCTTTTTCAAAGGGTAGGTCCCCAGTGTGCCACTGTTGACGGTCCCCCAAGATCACCTTAAATGGCGTTTCAAAGTTATGGCGTTTTTGCATAACATCCGAAATTGGGTTAGTCATCGGGTCCTCTACGAATTCCTGGAGGACTCTCAGGTGGCCAGCCAAATTGTTTGTGATTTGGAGATTTGCCCTTTGCAGTCTTATTGCACTATCTATGGCCTGCCCTCTCACATGCAAATGTAAGGGTAGCAGGTCCAACATAGCCTCTAAGGCTGTGGTTGGGCAGGTACGGATGGCACCTGTTACCCCTAGACATGCAAGCCGTTGTAGTTTTTGCAAACTAGCTTGAGCCGGCTTTTGTTCTGTTTTTGGCCGCCAAACGAGTGAAGCGTATGTGACCATGGGTCTTATAATAGATGTATATGACCATAGAGTCATTTTTGGTTTTAGACCCCAAGTTTTGCCAAAAAGCCTGCGGCATGTCCATGTTGCCACTGTAGCTTTATCTAGTATTCTTTTTAAGTGAGAGTTCCAGGTTTTTCTATTATCTAAGGTAATACCCAGATATTTGACCTCCTTTGAGAATTCCACTGTTGTTCCCCCAAGAGATGGTGCTTTCAAACAAAGCTTCCTTTTTCTTGTGAATTTAACAACTATTGTCTTGCCCGGGTTGGCTCGAAGTCCCATTGTTTGGCACCAGCTGCAGACTATGTTTAGGGCATTCTGCAATATTTCAGAGATTATCTGATCATATTTGCTCCTAATTGTAATAACCAGGTCATCTGCATATCCCTGATTTTCAAAGCCGGAGTTGGTTAGCTGCTGTAGAAGATCATCTATAACCAGTGACCATATTAGAGTGGACAGAACCCCACCTTGGGGACATCCCTTAGCAGCCACTACTATTATAGAGTCCTCCCCCAGGTTAGCTGTGATTCTCCGGCTTTCAAGCATAGCTTTTATCCATTTTATCAAGGAAGGTTCGATTCCTTTATTGGTAGCTGCGTTCGCAATGGCTTCAAATGAGGTATTATCAAATGCTCCTTCGATGTCTAGGAATGCACATAGGGCTGTCTCTTTATCCTCTACCGCCTGTTCTAGTCTTAGAACAAGACTATGTAGGGCAGTTGTAGTAGACTTCTCTGCTTGGTAAGCATGTTGGTTTGGGTGTAGCGGTGATCGCTTAAGTGCACCGCTCCTAATATAATTGTCTAGCACTTTCTCCATTGTTTTGAGGAGAAATGACGTTAGACTGATCGGACGGTAGGATTTGGGTAGTGCAGGTGAACGCCCTCCCCCTTTAGGTATAAATGATATCTTAACTTTCCTCCACGTCCTGGGTATATACCCTAGAGCATAGCTTGCTCTAAAGGTCTTAATGAGATTTGGCAGTATCTCCTCTAGCCCTTGTTGAATTAGGGCCGGAAAGATGCCATCAGCTCCAGGCGATTTGAATGGCTTAAAGGAGTTGACGGCCCAGATAACTTTCTTTTGAGTGAAAATTCTGCCAGAGAGACTTTTAATCCTGTTGGAAGGCCTGCATGCAAGTCTTAGCTCTTCAGGGGTTTCGTCGTCATCTTGCATAACTCTTGAATCAGGAAAGTGAGTTTGTGATAACAAACTTACTGTTTCTTCCCGGCTACTCGTGTAGCTGCCATCGACTTTCCGTAGAAGGCCGATACTATTGGAGTGATCCTTAGAGAGAACCTTTTGAAGTCTTGCACTTGTGGGTAGATCATCTATACCCTCGCACAGATTTCTCCAAGTTCTTCTCTTGGATTTCCTAAGCCCTTTATTATACTCAGTCAAGGCGCGCTTGTATTCATCCCAAGCACCAGTTGTTTTTGCCTTGTTGAAGAGCCTTCTGGACTTGGCTCTTAATCTATCTAGTTCCCTGTTCCACCACGGTACAGCTCGCGTTTTTTCCCTTTGTTTAGCGGGACAACTTTGTTCATAGCAACAGATTATCAGTCTGTGCAACTGGGAGGAGATACGGTCTAGATCCGTACGGGTCTCTATTTGGCCGTTATCGAGTTCCTCCAGACCCGTTCTGATGTATTCCCTGTAGGAATTCCAATCAGTGAGTCGTGGAACTCTTGTTTCCTCCCTTTGCATAGGGGAAGCCTTAATATCGAACCTGATATGGTTATGGTCCGACATCGAGGCCTCGCTTGAGACATGCCAATTCACAATGCCATCCGTCATATTTGGGCTGATAAGTGTTAAGTCCAGCACTTCTTGGCGAATAGCATTGCAGAATGTTGGTTCATTCCCTATATTGGCTATGTCTACATTATTTTTAACTAAGTAGTCAAAAAGGTACTCACCTCCTCTGTTGGTGTCACTGCTTCCCCATACGATGTGGTGGGCATTCGCATCACACCCAATGATGAAGGATTTATTCCTTTTTCTGCAGAACTCCAGCAGTTTTGTAATTTTCTCTGGAGGAGGTGGATCCATCTCACACGGGAAGTAGGCTGAGGCCATTACCACCTCATGTTTGCCTTTATCTGTTGGCACCTCCACTAGGGCAGCCACTAGGTCCCGAGAGATTAATTCTGTAATAGGAAGGAAGTTGATATTAGGTTTAAAAAGCATTGCTACCCTTGGGGTGGCATGGTTCCTATCATAAATCAACTTACCTTGTTTAGTTGGAAGCCCTTTTACTTGACTTCCAAGAACCCAAGGTTCTTGAAGGAGTGCTATGTCTATACTCCCCCTAATGAATCTTCTGCTAAGCACATCTGATGCAGCTTTTGCATGATGAAGATTCACTTGGAGTAGCCTAATATCACTCCTGCTTCTGGTCATTAAGGATGACATTCTTTTCTGGGACTCTTTTTAGTTCCCTTTTTCATGCTTTTACGGGCTTTCGCCCCCTGGTTTTCGTTTAAGGGTTTTGGCCCTTTTAAATAAAAACTTGGGGGTACTGTCGTTTTGCAGGGCGGTTTTAATTTAACCACTGCCTGCTCCCCAGCAGTACTGGACAGCCTGTTGCTCTTTTTAGAGGTTGAGGGTGTCGCAATTACCGGCCTGTTAAGCCCACTGGTAATTGTGTCTACCTTCTCAACCTGTCTTGGGGTTCCCGTTTTGGTTATCGCCCTTGGTGGCTCCGGTCCAGCCACTTCCCTTTTCTCAGGAGCATCAGCATTACTATCGAGGTTTATGCTCAAGGTTGAGGTGACCGCAGCTGCTGGGCCTAATGGCCGATGTGCAGTCTTGGACGCCCCAGCCTTTGAGTTGGCCTCTGTTGTATTGCTTTGCTCCTTTTGCAACTTTAGATCACCTTTCGGTCTAAGCTGCATCTGTCCAAAAAGGAAGTTAATCTTGAAGTTTAACTTCTTGAGCTTTTCCGCCGAGCAGTGGTCCACTGAGAGAGTGACCTGTGAGACAACCCCTTCAGTCACTTTCCTTAGGACCATCCACTCAGCTACTTTAAGCTCATGTTTTTGAGCACCTACGAACTGTAACAATTCGTCAGCAGGCATCTCTGTACTTTCAGGGAAGTAGCCAACCAGGATCTTTGCTCGAGGAATTTCACTTTCCTCTACAGCCCTTAGATTGGCATTTTCCCATGGTTTTATCTCACCCGTTATCTGCTTTAGCCACTCCGAGGTAGCCTTGTCAGAGCAGGTGAGAACTATCCATCCTGGTCTAGCACTGCATCCGAGGAATGCCGGCTTGAGCTGGTCATTCTTCATCTCCAGAATCTTTCCCAGGATCGCCTTACGTACAGATATAATTTGCTCTGCCGTCAGCATTTCTTCGAGGAAGTTCGCTGAAAGGATTCCCATTTTTACGCCTACAACCACTTGTTTGTAGGAGAGGGAGCTGGGAGCTATTTCCTTTTTGGATTGCTCCTGCTTCCGTTCTGCTTCTTCACCCTGTTGAGTTCTCAACCTCTTGACCTGTGTGGGTTTAGGGGTAGAGTCCTCGGAGCGATTCCGTTTGGATCCCTTGACGGTCTCCTTTTCCGGCATTGGCTTCATTGCTAGCTCACGGGCCTCAGCTGGGCTGTGCCCGTGTTCCACCAGCCATTGAAGCCGTTTCTTGGCTGCTCCGCTCAATTTACGGTTTTTCTATTTTATATCCTTCGTGGGGCCTATTTTATCTTTATCAGATACATTTGAGCCTCCAATGGATCCTTTTGAGTCCTTAGCGGAGCTCTGGATTCCTGTCGGATCATCTGTTTTTACCTCACCAGATGTAGAGGGTTGAGTTACGATCGACTCAGCAGGATTCTTCTCACTCTCACGGTCCGGCTGTGAGATTAGCTCGACCTCCTCATCAGAGAGAGTACAGTCTTTTCGCATAATCTCCGCTAGAATTTAGAGACCTTCGAAGTCCTGTTCCATGAGCAGGTCGTCTTCTATGTCTACTATTTGAGGCATCGTAGCTGCCTTTGGTTTTGGTGCATTGGGAGGGGCACCACCCTCTCCTTTTTTAACTATATCCATGTGATTCCCACGAGTTACGAAGAAGGGAGTGTCACCCACGGCAGAGATTCGTATACCGTGGGAAGGCTAATTTAAACTGGATGTCGCCTGGTATCCAGAGTTCATCGTTAGAAGACACACTCACGCAGTGCCATTCATCCCATGGGCACGATTGTTTACACCCGGGATTGCGGGTTTTATCGAGTTTTCCTCTCTAGATCCGCCGTATTCAGTCAGGCATCTGGCTCACTCCAAGGAGTGCCACCATCTGCCTGTGCAGGAACACCTCGGGCAGGATGTGACTGTTACGACGCGTACGGACGGTCTTGAGGGAGGGACTTGCAATTCAAGGGACTTGCTTAGCAAAGTTCTCCCCTGATGCGGCGTTCACCCCATCTTGTCCCCCAATCACACCAATACTTCGAGAGACTTCTTCTCCAAATTGACCCAGTGACATCTATTTTTGAATAGCCCTTGCGATGGGGTCACATTTACTCATTGGTGCTTTTTATTACATTTCTTTAATTTTCACCACTTAAGTTTTCTTATATAATTACATTTATTTTTTTTTGAAGTTCCTATTATTAAATTACATTTCATTCCTCTTTCTTTTACAGTTTAAGTTTCTCTTACTAATTACATTTAATTTTTGAAGTTTCTATTATTAAATTACATTTCATTTCTCTTTCTTTTACAGGTTAAGTTTTCATTATTTAATTATCTAATTGCATTTCGTTTCTCTTTCTTTTACTTTAATATCTGTCAAAATGTTTAGCCTTATTTCGATAAATGTCAAAATGTGGTTCTAATACATGTCCCAGTATTTCGCTGTTCTTTACTACAAGTTAAATAATATCTCTTTCATTTTCACCCCTATTTTAAATCAGGTCAAAGAACAGGTTAAATTTTTATTGTTTCTTATCTAATTATGTTTCGATTCTTGGTCTTCTACTTTAATATCCGTCAAAATGTTTATTTTTCCCTTACGCAAATTGTTTGACTTTACCGCTATAGATTTAAGCCCCAAAGCGGACTTGACAGTTCGAATTTTGTACGATGTGTGACTTGACTTTAGTGCTATTAAATTTTGCTCCTCTCATATAACAGATTTGACAGTTACTCGCTGTAAAATTTGCTAAATAACCCGAGTGAGAAATATTTAACTTGACTGTCATTGAATTGTGACCTTCCTGTCCAATAGAGTTTCCGTCGGAGTAGTTCTTTTCGAGTAACTTCATTCTAAATTTCTATATTTCTTAAAGCTTTCGTTCGAAGTTTTACTTAGGTTCTAAATTGCTATCCTTGCTAAAAATATCGTTCAATTTTAGTTATAGAAAGGTTAAAAGGTTTATTAAGTCATTATCAGCTTTGGGTGAGTAATATTAATTTTCTCATTGAGAGATGACAGAATATCTCCCTGCACCTTTCGGCGGTTCTACGTCTAAGTACAAGCCCAGCAAAATACTTCGCCTTCGTGCGGCCACGTCTGGGTGTATTTGTGATGACCAGGTGTCGCGCGAAGTTGTAAGAATGAGTTCTTGGTTCTACTGTGGTTCAGTGTTTATTTCAGGCAGATCATCTGATAGAAATGTCAAGTCTGTTTCAGTGTTTTGTGAAATAAACACATTAAAGTATTTCCAAGGTGAGAAATTCAACTCCTCCATGGCATATAATTAGTCTAAGTGATCAAATTTATTGTTTTGAGTTATCCGGAAATGTTTGGTCACAAAATTTAGTATGCATTGCTGTTGCAAAGAAACTCATTTTTGGAATAATTAAATTTCTGGAAGAATCAGAATCGGATTCATTTGAATGGCATCAACTTAAAGAAATTTATCATGAAAGTCGCTGCCCTGCAATTAGTTTTGCCCCAGAGACTTCTCTAGCTGTTCTCCCGAAAGTTGTCATCTTATGTGATGCTGGTGTCGATTTTATTTTACGAATATTTCGCAGTGATCTAGAGAATAGTGATACTATTCAGCACCTCAGGAGACATTCAAGCTATGTAAATGATGCTGCCTGGGAAGCGTAAATTGAGTTTTTGGTATCCGTTCGTGATTCTGTTACAATATCATACATTATTAAATTGAATTCAATTCATTTATTACTGTACAAGTACACAAGATTACTAATAGTAATAAAGTACATTTAAACAAACACACGAGTTCTAAACATTCAAGGAGAAAAAGAAAGAAATACAAATATTACTAATAAGAAAATTGTAAAGCCATCAAACTTACAAAAAACTAATAATAAAGATAAAGATATATATAAAGATCTAATTATAATATTAATAAAAATTATGAAGCAATCTAACTTAAAAATCACTAATTATATCTACTAAGCAGCAAATCGGCAGAATCAATTCCGTCATCACTAAGAAATGTGGGGTTAAAGCATCGATCTGAACTCTCCAACCGTACCCGCACTCTTTTTTGCACTTGGTAAATTATTCCAACAACGAGTAATGTATACAAAGTAAGAGCCTTCCAATACACACCTATTATATCGCAGAATCAAGATGTTTCTTTGTCGCGATGATTGGAGGAAAGAAATGACGGTAGCCATTAATCCAGGACGCCCGAACGTATTAGTTTATAAAAATAGACAAGTGCCTTGCGCCTGAGATGTGACTCCAAGGAACAACTGAGAACGGAATGTGCAGATGTGATCAAACCTACGAAGACCGAAAACAAATCTAATACAGTCACTATATGCAACATTAATTCTGCGACGGAAATACGAATCAAGTCGTGGATAAATCAAGCTTCCATTGGAGAAATGAGTTATGAGCAAGGCTTTGATCAGTTAAGTGCTGGGGCTTAAAAGCCATAACCTTCACAGTCCACCATAAACTATTCCAATCAGGAAGGATATGTGATCACAACAGCTCAATCCTGAGTTGATCTTTATCCCCAAATTCGCAGCCTGCTCAACATAAGGCAACTGTCGGGAAAGGCGGGAGGAGGGGATATGCTTTTAAGGAGTAGTGGCGTATCACAAGGTATTGTGACTTATCTGGATTAATCACAAGTTCGTTATTTATTGACCAGCCGTAAATTCTTTCCAAGTCCTCAGTTAAACGGGCAATACACTGTTCAAGGAGACCAACTGGTCTGCTAAGTTACAATTGAACATCTTGGGCATATATGTAGGTGAAATTTGGTATCACGTATGGCATCTGGCCAATTATTAATAAATAAGCAAAATTATAGTGGACCCAACACTGAACCCTGATGACAAAGAAACCCGGATGTCAAAGAAAGTATTTCAGAGAGCATCTCATTAATGCTAACCTGCTGAGATCGTCCATAGGGGAAGCTCAAAATTAAATTATTAGCAGACGAGGAAAGCCGAAATTTAAAGATAATTTATTAATAAACTTAAAATGATTAATACTTTCAAAAGCTTTGATAAAATCAAGTATTACAAAAACACCCACTTCTCCTCTATCCAGACTGCACCTCGGGTACGTGGTGACCTTTAGCAAAGCAGTTTAGTAACAATAATTTGAACGGAAACCAGTTTTTCGAGGATTTTGCACAAGAAGTACAGAAGGCTTATGTGTCGAAAATAAGAAAGGAAAGAATTTGCAGGTTATACGGGATTGGTAGCACCGGTGCTTTTCTCCACCTTCACAGGAAAACAGATGTAGTCAGAGTACTATTAAGTATATGCAAGATATGTGGTCCAATGTAGGGGTAAATAATTTTTAAAAACTGTGGGCAAAGGCTATCAGGTACAACTGCATCTGTTTTAATGGTAAAGAGTGCTTCATGGAGTTCACGCATGTCAGCACATCTGAAATTAAATATGCATGCATGATTCTGCTGAGGAGGAGTCATAACATTGACATTGCATTGCATTGCAACCAGCTGTTATTAAGTTGTTATGAGTGGATACATAGTGCTGATTAAGTTCATTGACATTGAACTCCTGCTGCTAATGTTGTCCTTTCCATAGATCCCGGCCGCCCTGAGATTCTTCCACAAAATCTTAAGAGGAAGCATAGGATCAAATTTCGAGCGAAAATATTTATACTTGTCAGAGCGAATCGCAGAAGTAGCCTTATTACCAGCAATATTATATACTGGTCCTGATTCGTTTAATTAAATGGTAAAAATGCACATGCAACGCAATAAGAGAAACGATAGCTGGAGTATACTATGGACATGGCTCCAATCAATTGTCCTTGTGATTAGTGGTACATACTTACGAAAAGGAAATGAGGAAGATTTTCGACCTGCTCATTAACACTATTGCAGTAGCAAATGTGATACCATGGCAAGGAGATGCATCCTTGAATCAGCGTCTCAGAGTTCAGATTTTTGAAATCACGGTAGGTGAAACAGTCGATACTACAGGAAAATCATATGGCAGGAAAAGCATATCATGATCAAAGAAATTAGGAGCGCTGATTTGATTTTGGAATTATGCTATTCATATCAGTTACTGAAAATTGATCGAGGAGAGATGGATTCGCAATATTGTAATGAGTCGGTAAGCAGTTAACAGTCATCATTCTGGCTGACAGAGGGGTGAATTATTTTAGGTTGCAGATTATCTCTTACATAAACAGCCGCACCACCTCCCACACGGCCAGTCCGATCATTGTGCATTATCGTATATCCAGGTATTGATTCGAGAGTTGTGGGAACGAGCTGCTTTAGCCAGGTCGCACTGACCAGTAAAGCATGAACGTTGGTGATAGCAAACATCAAGTGGAGCTCATCCATTTTCTTACGCACACTCCTAGCATTCAGAGTACACAGATTTAAATCTTCGCGCTGGCTACACCGAAAAAAAAACGCGGTATTAAGTCAATATTTTTTCCGTATTAATACAATATTTCAATAAATCTCTATTCATTATGCAAGAAAAAATCAATTTGTCATGAAAATCAATCAAAACAATAATTTTCTAATTATACCTATATGTAAAACTAAATTTTAATAATAAAAATTTCAATTTAATAATTAAAAGAAATGTATTGACTTAAAAAAAAAATCAATTAATTTCGTATTATTTTGATACGTATTTAGCATGAAATATGAAGCAATTTAAAAAAGTAATATGTCAAATATAATTTCTATACAAAAAAATATGAACATCATAAGCAAAATATCAACATATTGTGAATATTATTAATTTGATAAGAAAACATATCAATTTCATATGATTAAACGTAAATGCAATAATTTTCGTATCATGCCCTTGCAAAATCTTATTAGATAAGCGTGATTAGACATCATCAGTCCAGTTGCATGCACAGACACGACACGACTACGAATTTTTTAAATACCGTATAATATACATAATAATACATAAAAAACCGTATAAGTTTTGAAATTGAAAATTTGGAAGAGTTAAATGTGTTGACAAGCGGTAGTGAGATTGCAAATAATTCAGCAAATTGCAGAATTTATATTCAGTTTTCATGGGTAAGTACTTATATATTTTATTCTTAAATATTTGTTAGAAATTGTTTTCAAAACCGAAAGAAAAGATATAATTGAACAACTGAGTTCAAAGTATGTAATACCCTTGAAAAATTATTAAAATAATTGCTTTTTCAATGCTCTCGGATTTTGCCTATTTTCGAACCTACAAGTAGTAGATGTGATTAAAATTACAGCTCGTCAAGTTAAAATTTTATACATGAACGTCCAGCCAAACAGGCGGACACCGATGGACATGCTTAAATCTTAAATTATCATAAAGTAGTAATTTCTATGTACTGAAAGCTAGGCTATATAATTTGTTACACATCATGAGCCGCACATTTGCCAAAACGGTTAACTCCATAAAAGATAAAATAGGAAACATTGATAAATTTGTATACATTTTTGTGAAAAAAAAATATTTTTATTATTCAATGGTCACAAAAATTGTTGTCATGAGAGACTACCTGATAACATTTTTATGGTCGTTGAATAACAAATATGTTTTTTTACAAGAAATGTATAAAAATGTATCAATGTTTCCGACTTTTTATAGCCTAGATGAAATCTATAGGGTATACTAAGTTTGCCATTCCGTTTGTAATGCACAGAAATAATGATGGTAGAGCAAAATGGATTGGACACCCCGCATAAATTTAAAAGTTATTTTGATTTTTGCATGTCCGTCCGTCCGTCCGTGCGCACGATAACTCGAGAACACGTTCACTTAGAAAGCTGAAATTTTGTACACGTGACGTCGTGAAAGGGCGTCTGCATTTCCTTGGATACGACCTCTTCGGTGTTGTATTTCAAAATCAAAAGCCTGGAGTCGCTCTGTCCATCTCGCCACTTGTCCCTCAGGATTCTTAAACTGCAGAAGCCATTTAAGTCCTGCATGGTCGGTGCGAAGGATGAATTTCTGCCCACAGAGATATTTATGAAAATGCTTTGTTGAACTTACAATGGCAAGTAGCTCCTTTCTTGTAGCACAATAATTTTTCTCTGACTTTGAAAGTGCTTTTCTATAGTAAGCTACTGGAACTTCTTGACCATTCTCTTCTTGAGAAAGCACTGCACGAATACCTTCATTGCTGGCATCCGTGTCCAATATAAATGTTTTTCCCAGCTTTGGATAGTGAAGTACTGGAGCTTCACAGAGCTGTTGCTTCAAATTTTCAAAACTTTCGTTGCATTTATCAGACCATATGAACGGCTTTCCCTTTTCGGTAAGTTGATGTAGGCTTCTTGCTATATCTGCAAAACCTTTCACAAAACGCCTGTAGTAGGTAGCTAAGCCAAGAAAACTCGGTAATTTATGTTTGTCCTTTGGAGCTGGCCAATTTTTGACGGCTTCTATCTTCTCTGGAACAGTTCGGACTCCTTGTGATGAAACTATGTGCCCTAAATATTTAACTTCATTTTTGAATAGAGCACATTTACTCTCACTGAGCTTCAATTTTGCATCTTTGAGCCTTTGAAGTACGTCCCGTAAGTTGTTTTATGTTCCATGAATGTCCTTCCGATTACTATTATGTCATCCAAATAGACAAGAGATGTTTTCTAGGTTAAACCACGTTGAACACATTCCATTAATCGTTCGAATGTGGCTGGAGCATTACATAACCCAAATGGCATTACTTTTAAATGCCATAAGCCACTGCCAACTGAGAAAGCAGTTTTCTCTCGATCCTCCGGATGTATTTCCACTTGACAGTAACCACTCTTCAAATCCAGCGTGGAAAACCATTGCGCTCCGGAAAGGGTATCCAACGTGTCATCAATCCTTGGTTATGGATAGCTATCTTTTCTCGTCACGTTATTTAGTTGGCGGTAGTCTACACAGAATCGGGTGCTGCCATCTTTTTCTTTTCTTTCATCATGTCTGCTACTTCTGGTTGTTTGGCTAATGGCAATCTTCGTGGTGTCTGTCGAATAGGCCTGCAATCTCCTGAATCGATCCGATGCTGGACAAGATTTGTTTTACCATAGTCATCATCATTTATTGCAAATAATTCCGAGAATTCATCGATCACCTCTTTGGCATCGTTGTGTTTTTGTTCACTTAAGGCACTGGACGAAAGAAGTCTCTGAACCTGATGGGTAGTAGCTGGTATAGTTTTTCTCTCCTCGACATTACTACCATTATCCAAATTGACGATTTGGTAAACGGGTTCACAATTTCCAATTATAGCACCTTCTTTTAGTTGTACCTCATTTTCGGATGTGTTAAGCACTCTGACTGGTATTAATGTTGCACCTTCTGCCTTCACTAAAGTTTTGCCAACAATGATGCTAGATGTAACTTTTGTGCGTTTGATTGAGGGGAGTAGGCTGGTGAGAAGATGTGTTTCACCCCATAACGATTTAACAATTGGGCGAATATCTTTGCAATGAGCTGACTACTATTGTCTGAATGTACCATTTCCGGAACTCCAAACATAAAGAAGACCTTTTGCTCAAGGTATTTGACAACACACGAGGCTGTGGCCTCGGGCATTGCTTCCAACAACACAAACTTAGATAAGTGATCCAGTACGATTAAGATGCACCTATTTCCGTCTCGACTACGCGGGTATGGTCCTAAATAATCACAGAAGATGCGCTGCCATGGCAGCTCGGTAGTCCGTATCGAGCCCAGCTGAGGTCTTGAACACACATTGGTCGGCTTGATCAGTTTGCATGTTTCACAGGCGTTTATGAACTGTCGTACTTCTGAAGCCCGGTAGCCAGTAGTACTGACGACGTAATTTCTCCAAGGTTTTTGCGAAACCGAAATGTGCTGCTATAGGAGGACTATGCTCGGATTTTATCAAATCGCCAGTGAGACTGTCAGGAACCCATAGCTTCCACTGAACCCGCTCCTCTGAGAGGTAGTTTTTTGGGAACGAAAATGAGATATACACCTTACCACCGTTAATTCGTAAGTTCGGAAAACAGCTTGGATTGGAAGTGATTCGCTAGATTCTCTCCACATACGTTTTCTCATGGAATGCGGGGGACGTCAGATCATGCGAACTGACTTGCGCAGGATAAACTAACTCGTCTGTGTGTTGTTTCGCTGCCTCGTCAGCAAATGACCTGGAAAGAGCATCAGCCACCACATTGTCCTTACCCTTACGGTATTCAATGTGAAACTTGAAGGCCTGGAGTTTGAGTCTCCAACGAGCCAGCCTGGCACATAGATCCCGTTGGTCCATGAGCCATTTGAGGCTGGCGTGGTCATTAATGAGCGTTAACTCCAGTCCTTCCACATACGGCCTGAACCTTATTGAGTATAAAATACGGCGGCCGGATACTCTAACTCGGTTATGCTGTAGTTGCGTTGAGCAGCGTTCAGCTTCTGTGACATGTAAGCGATGGGATGTTCATCCCCATCCACAGAACACTGAAACAAGACGCTTCCAACACCTGTAGTGCTAGCGTTGCACTGAATGAAGAAAGGTTTGGAGAAGTCAGGATTCGCGAGCACTGGTGCGGTCATTAGACGCTGTTTTAGCTGTTGGAATGCCAGTTCCGCTTTTTCGTTCCACTCGAACTTGATGTTCTTCTTTAGAAGGCCTGTCAGAGGACTAGCGATTGTAGCGAAATGTGGAATGAACATCCTATACCAGCAGCATACTCCAAGGAAGCTACGTATTTTATTGGCAGTTTTTGGCTTGGCAAGCTCTGAATAGCAGTGACCTTCTCGGGATCAGCCTGCAAGCACCCCTCTCCAACTACAAAGCCAAGATATCTGAACTCTCTCATACAAAACTTACTTTTATCCACATTGATCGTCAGGCCGGCAGCGCGGAGTAACGACGCGACTTGCGGCAGAAGCCTTAGGTGTTCGTCAAACGTGGAGGAAGTAATGAGTAAATCGTCAAGGTTCACAGACACCCGGTCATGCAGTTGGTGAGGGATAACCTTGCACATCAGCTTGCACAGTGTTTGCGGAGCGTTGCAAAGTCCAAACGGAAGTACCTTGAACTGGTATAATGGTCTTCCCGGTACTGTGAAAGCCGTTTTGTCTCTTGATCCCATATCGAGAGGAATCTGCCAGAACGCGTCCTTTAAGTCTATGGCAGAGACAAACTTTGTCTCCTGGAGTCTATTGACGAGTCCGTCTATAAGAGGCAACGGAAGGGCATCTATGACTGTCACGGAGTTTAATTTTCGAGCGTCCAGGCAGAGGCGCACTTTACCGTTAGCCTTCTTAACTAAAATGACTCGTGACGACCACGAACTTTGGCTCTCCTAAATGACTCCTAGCGACAACATTCGGTCGAACTCATCATATAAGGATTTCTGCACTACCGGAGACACTGAGTAGAAACGTTGTTTAATGGGTTTCGCCAGACCAATGTCTATCTCATGCTCTACCAACGTGGTGAGACCCAAGCCTTGCTGGCTGAATGACGGATAGGAGGTAATCTCCTCCTGCAAACGTTGCGAATCGTATTTTGACAGATCGTGCTGTTGCGAAGAAGAAGGTGAAGCTTTTGGCAAGGAATGAAGCTCACTTACCATGGCAGGTCTTAAACCGAATGCCTTCCAAAAATCGATTCCCAGGTACAGGTGTTGCTGAAGAGAGGGAACTATGTGCAGTCTCATCATACGCGCCTTTTCACTATATTTTACGAGGACCCTTATGTGGCCCAGGACCTTTTGCTGCCGCCCATCAGCGGTCGAAACTGAAGACGGCATCGAGTGAAACAAAATCCCCATCTTATCCAGGAACTTCTCTGCTCCAGCCCCGAACACGCTCACATTTGCACCCCTATCCAATAAACCTCGTATCTTTCGTCCCCGAATGTAGACATCGGCGTACGGACGAGGATCCCAAGCATCCTCTTCATCAGATACTACTGTTTCGGCATTGGCAGCCTTTTATTACTCTAAGCAGGCTGAGGTACCTATGTGTGCGTGGGACAGTCCTGGAGGAAATGGGCCCCGAAGCCGATGGGAATTCGCTGACACAAAGCGATGCCTCCTCTATATCTGAGGTGGAGATTGACGATCTTTCATCCGAGAAGTTGCAACTACAACTTTCTGAAGGACAGGATTCCGAGTAGGTGGTAAAATTTGACGTGCTTTGCGTACTGGGATTCTCTGTCTGAGTGGAAGAGTTAGACATGTTTACTTTAAGACTGTTAACCGGTTTAAAATTCAATCTGGGTTCGCGAGTTTTGTGTTTTGGGAGCGCTGCAGCATCGCTAACAGCTATACGCCGTGGAGTTAACGGTAGCGGTCGCGCTCGGTGTTGGTAGTCGCTTCCTTTGTCGTGCGCCTGAAGGTTTGGCTTGGAGTCAAACGGCGCTGACCACTTATAAAATGTTGACCCTGCCTCGGTTTCCCGACAAGTAAGCTCTGCATTGCCTTTTAATTACCCCCACTGCACCGCATCCATAGCAAAAGACCCTCTGTGGACCTAGTGTACAGTTGATGTAGACGTGACCATCGGCCGAACAGTTTCAACATGTCACCTGAGATCTAGCGGGTCGGTGGATGTCTCTCGGAGCATTAATTTGAACGCTTCGCGGTGGAACTTCAATGGCGTCTATTTGATTGGACCAAGTGTGATTCAAATACGATGTATCTGAATAGATTTCATGCACTGCTCGTCGCGGTGCGACAGCTCCCGGAGAGCCTATATCGCACCATAATTTTTCAAATCGGTCCCTTAAACCTAGCACGTTATCAGTCTGATAAAGGAGTAACGCCTCCTGTGAGGCAGGTTTCATGTTACGTCGCAGTATATCCACCAGCTCTACTTCTGGAATCGGTATGCTCATTTTGGACACTAACGCGTGAACCGCTAATCGAAAATCACTGAAGGACTCGTTCACTCCTTGCCTCCTTGACTCAACTAGCTTGCGAATTTCGTAGTCAGTTTCCTGGCTGCGGAATTCGCGTAGGAGTGTTGAACATAACTCTTGCCACCAGTGCGTACGCTGATTTCGCAGATATAGCCAATATCAGTTGGCAGCTTTCCCGGTAACGAGTGTATGAAACCCAGCACACAATTCGGAGGCGGATACTTGTTCTAGTACTGCCAGAGTGTTCCGTGAAGAAGCTGCTACGATTAATCAATCTAAAAATAAATGAAACATTGTTCACAAATCATCAAAATCAAAATTAATACATTATTTTACTTATCTGAAAATAATTGTCCTTTTGGTTTTTATTTTTTTGTTTTTCTTTGAAATCCGATGATCTGTGCTTTAGTTTCTCAATTTTTGTTTGCATACTGAAATGATAATTAACTAATTAGAATTATATTTAGGGTGGCTTTTCAATTTTTAACATGGATTTGTAATCGTAGTACTTACCTAGATTTGTTTTGTGCAATCACCATACAACACAACACTTTTATATATTTGTTCAATTGGCATCACATCACCACTTGTCTCATCTCCTTTCCGTTCCTCTTCAGTTATCATCTCATTATCATCGACTGATTCTATAAAGTATCGACGATTAGATCCTATAAACTTGAGAAATTACTAAAATGAAACATATATAGTAAATGAGTAAGATTCATTTTTGGCTTAAATATATTAGACCGTTACCATACATATGTACATACTTGAAATTAATTTGACCCCTCAAAATGATACGACAAATGTACCGATATTGTGGGAGAATTCTAGAAAATTTCTATGCTGAAAAGTTGAAAGGAAAGGAGATGAGACTAAGTCGAAGTGAAGCCTTAGATCGCGACGGTAGCAAATTTATCGGAATCTTTTAAATATTGAAAATTTTGAAATCACACAAAAAAAAACCTTTGAACTAAATTCGAACACAATTTAAAAACCCTTTAAACGTGAATATGGAAATAAAGAAATCTCGCTAAATCAATAAGCATAGGTTTTGTATGGTGGTGCAATCAGTAAATTGATTTCAGAATTAGTGTTCCGGAATTTCGATTGACTCATGTAGAAAGTTGTTTAGCAATTAAGTTTGAATTTTTTGTAGTTATTTTTTTTGAAAATCAATCAAAGAAATTATGTATGTGCATGAATAATAGCAATAAACCATATGCTTAGTGATGTAAAATTGTGCTCTTTTACAATTAAACCTAGAACTGTGCTTGAATTCAAAGGGTAATCTTGGTGTAGTGGAAAGAACTGAGTTGTCTAATCACCAAGTCGTGGGTTCGAGTCGGGACATTTATTGTTTCGCACATGTTACTTTTTTTGCGTGTCACATTTTTTTTATTTGAGGAAACACCCTTGATTGACAAAACGTAGAAAATCATTTTAATCCTTACACATTTTGGTCCTTCGAGCCGGATATAGGTAAATCCGAGTATTTTTGATAAGGATTTGGAAAACCTCGATCGGAATTCAGCGCACGTGCGCTGCACGTGTACTTGCAATAAAGCTTACAGAGCTCCCTTGAAATCAAAAATCAGAAAAATATCACTGGTAAGTAATCAGCATCTATCTATATTCATACTTGAAATTAAATTTTTAAAAATATATATATATATATATATATATTGGAAACAATGGAAAAATATCTGAACAAGCAAGTCGCTTTAAGTAAAATATTAGACACTTTCATCGAAAACTATAAGAAAGATGGTAGGGATAAACGAACCTTTAGTTATTATCAGAAACGATTGAAAGATTTATAAGAGTTATACGACAAATTTACGAATAATCACTTAGAAATCCTTATATTAAAAGATTCGATAGCCGCTGATTCACCTCTGCATAAGCACAAGAACTTTGGTGAAGAGTTGTATTCCGAAAAGGATAGTTTTTTTTATACATAACTATGCCGCAATAGAAGAAAGATTCCAGCGTGAGTTTCCTCCAGCGCCCACTCTCCCTCAAGGTAATAGTGATAAAGTTTTCATTACCCAATCTCCAGCCAATGAAGGTTTAATTAAGCTCCCGAAAATTTCATTAGAAAAATTTAGTAGTGATTATAGAAAGTGGTCAACCTTTCACGATCTATTTAAGACTATGATACATGAAAATAAATCGTTATCACCAGTTCAGAAATTTCAGTACCTAAAGGTACACTTAGTAGGAGAAGCTGAAAATTTGTTACGCCATTTTCAAGTCACAAGTAGCAACTACGATGCAGCATGGAAGTTGTTAATTGAGCGGTATGACAATTAACGAGTACTAGTCAATGCTCAATTGAAAACCCTTTTATCGCAAAGTAATGTACCTAACGAAACTGCACAAGGTATAAAAAATCCTATAGACACTACGACTGAGTGCTTACAAGCTTTAACGGATCTAGAAATACAGACCTCAAATTGGGATGTTATTATTGTGTACATAATTACTCAAAAACTTCCATCGGACACCCACCATTGGGAACAAGGAATCAGTAAAAATAACGATATTCCTCATTGGAACGAATGGCAAAATTTTTTGGAGGCTAGATTTAGAACCTTAGAAGCCGTCACCCAAAGGAAAACGCTTTCGTCGAAAGATTGTCGATTCCACAATATTAAACCTAAGAATCCAAACCAATCGTTTCATGTTACAGCCAAGATAACTTGCAACCTTTGCTCAGATAATCACAATATACGTCAATGTCCAAAGTTTTCTTCTCTATCACCCGCTGAAAAATTAAACGTTGTGAAGGTAAACGGCTTAACCTCATGCAATTTAAATTCACTGGTAGTCAATGAGGAACCCCAAAGCTATCACATTTTACTAGCAACTGCAATTGTGAAACTCGTATCACCATCTGGGAAAGAGCAAATGTTCCGAGCGTTAGTAGATCCAGGATCTCAGATTTCGTTGGTGACTGAGACAGTTGTCCAAGCATTACAACTAAAGGCCGAATCAGTCAGAGCAAACATATCAGGGGTATGTCAAACTGATGCAGGGCAGATAAACGCTCGTGTTCACTTCACTCTTAAATCATTATGCAATCAAGATCTTTCAGTGGACATGTCTGCTCTAGTGCTTCGTAAATTGACTCATCTTCTGCCCTCAACGAGACTATACGTAGGAGATTGGAAACACATTCAGGGTCTATAGCTAGCAGATCCGTCATATTAATAACGGGCAAAAATAGACATCCTACTTAGGGCTGATGTTTTTGGACATATCATAATGAATGGCATGGTAAGAGGAAATAATGGCACTCCAATTGCACAAGAAACCACCTTAGGATGGATACTATCTGGAAAGAGAGACGCAAAGGAGAAGACTATAACTATAAACAGTTTTCATGTGACTACGGATCTCAATCAACAGTTGCGACAATTTTGGGAAATGGAAGAGATATCCGTCGAGAAGCAATTGACTGAAGAAGAAAAGCGATGCGAAGACATCTTTGAAAGAACACATAGACGGAGAACTGATGGACGTTATGTAGTTGAACTCCCATTTTATACCGAAAAAGCATTTGAAAGATTAGGAAATTCGAGAGGAAGCGCTGCAGCTCGACTGCACCAGATGGAGAATCGTTTTAAGGTAACCCAGACTTGAAGTCAGAATATTCCAAATATCTTCAGGAGTATATCTCATTGAATCACATGGAACTAGTTATACCTGAAAGAGAACACATGATCAATGGGAATCCTATTACTTCGATTTCATGTTACTTACCTCATCATTCTGTCATCAAGAAGGACAGCACCACAACCAAGCTTCGTGTTGTTTTCGACGCTTCTAGCCGTACATCTAGCGGAATCACTTAATGATATCTTGTTGAGAGGACCTTCCATCCAGGATGAGCTAGCATCCTTATTACTCAGATGGCGAAGGTTTCCTGTAGCATTTACTGCTAACCTAGAGAAGATGTATAGGCAGATTCGAGTCATCAAGCCACATGCAGAATTCCAGAGAATAGTTTGGCGACAATCATCCGAAGTTCCTATGCAAGACTACAGATTGCAAACTGTAACCTTTGGGACCAAGAGTGCACCATACTTGGCTACTCGCGTTATCAAGCAATTGGCTATAGATGAGCAAGAAAAGTATCCAATTGGTTCAGTAGCTGCCTTGACTGAGTTTTACGTAGATGATCTAATGTCCGGAGCGGATACCATTGAATTAGCCATCAAAAAGTCAACGGAAATTCGTGACTTAATGCAATCTGGCGGGTTTCAACTTAGAAAGTGGGCATCGAATTCTTCAACATTCTTGGAAAACATACCTAAAAATTTAAGAGAAGGTGACTCAACACTCAACATCAGCATCAACGATAATATAAAGGCTTTAGGATTATATTGGAATCCGCATGATGATGCATTGTCCTATACCATTAAGTTTGATGACAATAAAAAAAAATTAACGAAGCTTACAATCCTGTCGAATGTGTCAAAGCTCTTTGATCCCCTGGGATGGCTGTCACCTATCATTATCATACGGAAAATGATGATCCAAAGGCTGTGGTTAGCTCAAATAGACTGGGATGATGAAGTACTAGAAAATCTCGAGGCGGAATGGTTAAAATATCGAAACGAAAGTATTCATATTAAAGAAATTCATATTTCAAGATGGATATATCTGTCAGGATCAAGTACAAACATTGAAACTCATGGATTCTCGGATGCTTCAATGCAAGCCTATGCCGCCGTCGTCTACATCTGCAGCACAAGTGAAAATTGTGAAAGAACTGTTGCCTTGCTAACTGCTAAAACAAAGATCGCTCCTATAAAAACTATTTCATTACCCAAATTGGAGTTATGTGGAGCGGCACTTCTAGCTAAGCTTATTGCCTATGTCATAAAGTCTTTTAAGTTCACGAATCTGACACAAACGTTTGCATGGACTGACTCGGAAATTGTACTCGCTTGGATAAGGGGACATCCAGCAAAATGGAACTCTTTCATAGCGAATAGAGTCTCAGTTATTCACGAAAGCTTAAAAGACACTCCCTGGAAACATGTGCCTTCGAAAGAGAACCCAGCAGACTGCGCAACAAGAGGCATGTGTCCAAAAGATCTGAAATCTCACATGCTATGGTGGAATGGACCCAAATGGCTACACATTTCGAAAACGTTTTGGCCTTGTAAGCATGAAATGCCTTCAACAGATTTGGAAGTTCGGAAAATTAAATCGCATTATGTCAATGTGCACATCGAAGATGAAATGGTCGAAAGATTTTCCTCCCTATCAAAGCTAGTTAGGACAATTGCATATTGCAAGCGATTCATTAACAACACCAAACTACAAAGGGTAGATAGAGACAAAAGTTACCTTAAAGCCGTGGAGATCAAGGAATCGTTAAAGGTTTTGGTGAAACGAGTGCAAACTCAATATTTTGCAGAAGAAATCCAGAAGTTAACTAAAACTTCAAATATCAATAATCGAAGTCGATTAATCAAATTAACTCCGTTTCTAGATAATGAGGGATTCCTCAGCGTGGGAGGTAGACTAAGGCATTCCAACATAACATTTGACGAAAAACATCCCATCATACTGCTTGATAAAAGTCACTTGACAAGACTAATTATCGAAAAGGGTCACCGAGAGATATTGCATGGAGGAGCTCAGCTGATGATGAATTACATAGGCAAAAAATTTTGGATACTGAATGCCAGAAGCACAATTCAATGTATTATACACAAATGTATAATTTGTTATAAACAAAAAATGGCAACACAGCAACAATTAATGGGCGATCTTCCGATTCCTAGAGTACGGATGTCAAGACCATTTAGTCACACAGGAGTAGACTACTGCGGTCCGTTCAAAATCAAAACACATAAGGGCAGAGGTGCAAGGGTATACAAGGGCTATCTTGCAATTTTTGTATGCATGGCGACCAAGGCCTTACACATAGAAACAGTAACCGACTTGACGTCTCAAGGATTTATCGCAGCCTTTCGACGATTTATTTCGAGAAGAGGATTCTGCTGAGACCTTTACAGTGATTGCGGATCAAATTTTGTTGGAGCCAACACAATCCTCACTCGATATAAGCAACAAATGGCAAATGAGCTAAATTCCGACATAGCGACAATTTTAGAAACCGAAGGTGTAACATTTCATTTCATACCACCAAGCTCCCCCCACATGGGTGGGCTATGGGAATCTTGTGTGCATTCTACAAAGTACCATATGAAAAGAATCATCGGAAATTCACGTTTAACATATGAAGAACTTAGCACTGTTATAGCACAAATCGAAGCGTGCTTGAATTCGCGACCTTTATGCCCAATAAGCAGTGATCCGAACGATTTCACACCTCTAACTCCGGCTCATTTCTTAATTGGAGATATTTTAATCACACCTCCAGAGCCTTCACTCTTGAACATTAACATACATCGACTAGATAGATGGCAACATTTGCAACAACTATATCAGTACTTCTGGAAGAGATGGTACTCAGAATATTTAAGCCGACTGCAACAGAGACCAAAGTGGATAAAGACATGTAATAATCTTGAAGTAGGAAAGCTCATCATCATAAAGGATGATAATCTACCACCCTCACGTTGGATGTTAGGTCGTATCATTGAAACACATCCCGGAGCGGATAATCTCGTGCTCGTGTTAACAGTGAGAACGAAAAACGCGGTATTAAAACGGCCGGTATCAAAAATTGAATCTCGCGGTTCTTGAACAAACAGTGAAGAAACGAAAGACTAAATCGTTCGTCTATTCAGGCTCACTCCGACTATATTAGAAAATTTTATACCTATATCAAACATTATCAACATTAATTTACATGCCACCATACTAGCCTAAATCAAAAACCTTCCCAATTCCATCCAAATTGTTATCCAGATAGTCCATCCCGCCCGTCTGCTCATATTTCCAGAATGCATCAGCTGTTGAAAGAAGATCAAAACTTGGCGTACAGTGAGGGATCCACTATTTACACTTGAAGACACAACACGTAACACATATACAAGCCGTATGAACTCAACTCAAATATTGCAACCTCAACGGTTCCAAGGCGGGGAGTATGTTCCCTGAAGAAGCTGCTACGATTAATCAATCTAAAAATAATGAAACATTGTTCACAAGTATCAAAATCAAAATTAAGACATTGTTGTACTTATCTGAAAATCATTGTCCTTTTAGTTTTAATTGTTTTATTTTTCTTTGAAATCCGATGATCTGTACTTTAGTTTCTCAATTTTGTTTGAATACTGAAATGATAATTAAATAATTGGAATTATATTTAGGGTCGCTTTTCAATTCTTAACATGGATTTGTAATCGTAGTACTTACCTAGATTTGTTTTGTCCAATCACCATACAACGCAACACTTTTATTTATTTGTTCAATTGGCATCTGTCATTGTGGGAAAATTCTAGAAATTTCTATGCTGAAAATTTGAAAGGAAAGGAGATGAGACTAAGTCGAAGTGAAGCCTTAGATCGCGATGGTAGCAAATTTATCAGAATCTTTTAAATATTGAAGATTTTGAAAATCACACAAAAAAAACCTTTGAACTCAATTCGAAATAAATTTAAAAACCCTTTAAACGTGATTATGGAAATAAAGAAATCTCGCTAAATCAATAAGCATGGGTTATGTATGGTGGTGCAATCAGTAAATTGATTTCTGAATTAGTGTTCCGGAATTTCGATTGACTCATGTAGAAAGTTGTTTAGCAATTTAGTTTGAATTTTTTTGTAGTTATTTTTTTTGCAAATCAATCAAAGGAAATTATGTATGTAGCAATCAACCATATGCCTAGTGATGTAAAATTGTGGTCTTTTACATTTAAAGCTAGAACTGTGCTTGAATTCAAAGGGTAATCTTGGTGTAGTGGAAAGAACTGAGTTGTCTAATCACCAAGTCGTGGGTTCGAGTCGGGACATTTATTGTTTCGCACATGTTATTTTTTTTGCGTGTCACATTTTTTTTATTTGAGGGAAACACCCTTGATTGACAAAACGTAGAAAATCCTTTTAATCCTTACACACAGAGATTGTACCCGAGATATGAACTCTGTCACATCCAAGCCGGGATGTGCCATCAAAATCTAACTTCCAGCGGAAGACAGGGACTGTGAGATACGCTGTTACGGTCCCTCGCTGCTGGTTGTCGAGTATGAGTTGGAATGTTAAGTGGTGTAACGAACGAGCCCGATAAAGGTGGTACACGAGATCCAGTATTACTTTGTCTCGGCAGCGGAGGTACTTAAGTGGACTGGACCTCTATTCAAACTTTCCAACCGATCGTTGATCGACGGAATACGTGACCTTGCCGAAATTGGGTCAGCAAACGTGTGTGGTATGTCAGTGGAGCTGCTTGAGCCCTCTGCTCTTCGAATATTGAAAAGTGCAGGTACGACTCGGCATGCATAGTGTGGACGTTCCCCAAGTTTTCGGCTTAGCACCTCTCAACAGGTTGGATCCTTGACTGTCTGTGCTAGTCACAGGAACTGTGAGCGTTAGGCCTCCAGCGCCCTCAGCAACGGACTTTGTCGTAGGCTGGGTAGATTCGACACGGCTCAGGATATCCTCCAAGGTCTGGACATAAGCTTGCGCATCAGATTGGACAGAGGGGAGACGTATTACGCAGCCTCTGGGCTCTATAGAGTACACGGAGCACCTGACTTGTATAACGCGTACGATCTTTGACGGTTCGGATGGCGTCCGAACTCAGGTCAGGATTCAGGAGCGTCGACTCGACTGATAATATAGTCTAATTCGCGCGATGGATATTTATGAGCGTGAAACTTAAAGGGTGCTCTGCCGGATTCCAACTTTTAGGCCTCGTACATTTCTATGAGCTTACGGCGAGCGTTAGCGTGAGCAGACCTAAGGTTGCGTACAGCGAATTCGACCTCAAGCTCATCCGGTGATAAGAAGGAGAAGTCCATCATGTCTGAATCTCCCGACAAATAAACCAAGAGAAAAAAAACCCGCTCTGGTGTTGATATCAAAAGAAAAAATTTCCCAGGAGTACTATACTGAATAATTAAAAAAAAGGACGCGTCTATAGTATTGCCGAGAATAGTTCAACTGAAGATTATATCATATACGATAGGGAAACAATGATGTGACTATTCACGATAATTCAACCGAAAATTCCGCCAAGTATGATCAACAAACAGCCAAAGTGCGTTTACGAATATCAAAGATACGGCAGCCGCAAATTGTGCCAGATATGTACCAAAAGAACCTGTGTTTAAGCTAATATTGAAAATAATTCAGCCGAAGGTATATATAACCAAAAAAAAAAAAACAAAAAAAATAAATGCGTTTATACCGATGCCACCAATAACTCCAAGAAAAATTGTGCCAAATGTGTATATAAATAAAAAATGAGATAGTGAATAAATGCGTTTATACTAGTGCTGAAGCTAATTCAGCTGAAAATTGTGCCAAGTAAAACCTAACATAAAAAGAAAATGCGTCTATACTAATATCGCGATAACTCAACCGGAAATTGTGCCAAGCAAAATTAATACAAAAGGTGTGCCCTATACTAATGCCAACAATAGTTTCAAACAAAAATTGTGCCAAAAAACGAATGCTTATACTAATGTCGCAGTTGGTCCAACCGAAAATTGTGCCAAATATGTAAATACCAAGAAAATGCGTTTATGCCAATGTCACCAATAATTTCAAAGAAAATTGTGCAAAATATCTATATATACAAGAAAATGCTTGTACACTATACGTTAACATTTGTAAGGAGGGGTGTTTGCATGACGGTTCGGCGAGGGACAGTACGCCCATTTAACACACACAAAAAACTTCTACTTCTCCAGCCCAGCTGGATTAAAAAAAAACTCTCTCTCTCTCTCTCTCTCTCTTCATAGAATCTTGCTCATTGATTCACTTCGGTCAGTCCATATTGTGGGCTAACAATTGTAGAAGAAACTGAAATTGTGGGACCGGTGCCTGAAGGGCTACCCTCCCATGTTAGGGTGATCAGGACGAACACTCTTTCACCAAGGATAAAAAAAATCAGAAAAGTATGGACAACGTTCATCAACTTGGCAAGGGACTGAAGTCAACAGATCAAGAAAAAGTGAGAGATCGGTGATCAAATGGCTGTTGATACTTGAGTAAGAAGCCGTAGCGGTGATTAATATAAGAATATAAATCTGAACGGGACAACCCCAACTAAAACTAAATATCTGTACGGGACAACCCAACTAGAACTAGAAATTTATACGGGACAACCCAACCAAAACTAGAAAAGAGATAATACGGGCTTCTTCTCCGAACCAGCAGAAATGAACGGAAATCGTATTCCAAAATTATGTCTCGCATAAAACGCTCATCGACCACTAATCGACTTAGCCTCCCATCATTAGAAGTTAGGGAAGAAGTGTTTGAACAAAAAAAAATCTGGTGCGAGGTTGCACAATAGAACCGGTAAGCTGACACCAATGCCCAAACAAGGACAGCATCTAAAGAAGAACATCGTTCAACAACTTGATATGTTTGCGTCAGCTGACCAGCTCGTCATGTAGGTAAAGCTGTCAAGTGGTCGTCATCTCGGCGTCCACGAGCCGAAGCTTGGCTTCAAAGGTGCGGTACGACTCGCGCACAAGACCCACTTGTTGCCGAGGAGATGAGCAATTATACAAAAGGAAACTGTTAAATTTAGGGTAGAAATTAACTTGGACTTAACCGAAGGCAATTTGCCGTCGTCCATACAGCCAAATGCGTCAGCTTAGAATATACTGAGGTCTTACAAAAAAAAAAAAGTTCTAGTAGTGATAATAACACAAAAAAAAATTTAGAAAATATCATTGAAATAGCAATTGCATTCTAGTCAAGAGAAGCTTTGCTAAATGCGGGAAAAAAACCGAATTTGGCCGCCATTTGTAATGCAAATGGGCGAACAAATCATTGAAATAGTAATTGTACTTTAGTCAAGAGAAGCTTGACTAAGGGCCAGAAAAAAACCAAATTGGGTGCCATTTGTAACGAAAAGCTTGTCAGGCGACAGATCTACCTACATTCAGTTGTACCTGAATGTAGATACATACTGCATCCGACACGTCTTTGTTACAAAATCATCACGGGATTAGCGTGGGTGGCTGCACAGCAAATATGCCGCTAGCGATCAGCCGGATTGGGGTGGTTTTTGCCACTCACATCCCTTGATGCTTGTTAAGCTGTGCAAACTCGTCAACATAACTGATCAGACAGACGGACGGACAGTAAAAAACAAAAAGAAATTGTAGTCCTGACTGCAGACGGACTGAAAGACAACAAAAAAAAATATCTAATGCAGGCTTCCTTCTCATGGTGGAACTGAAAGCTAAAAAAAAAGAAAATTGATTTTATTTATATGCTGCAAAAAGAAGGAGAATAGAAGACCTCAGCAACGCCGAAAAAGTGCTAATTCACCCGGGGAGTTTACAACGCTGGCAAATGAACTATTGAGAGAGAGTGAGAGAGCTGAGAGGGGTCTCTGATGTTGTTGACACCCCGGCTTTGGGTAATGTTGGGCCCAATCGCCCTCATCAACCCTGTCTAAGCCTCCAAAGCCGTATCGAAATGCTCAGCCCCATATGAAAATGCGTGTGCTACAGGCCTACCTCCATAAATCAATCCGCCATACCACCTCCCCAAGTTAGCTACTCAATCACGTTGAGACTATTACCTGTAGCAATGCGTTCCATGCCCGCCGGTATGAGTGGTCTGCCTACCCACGATGGATGGACGATAGATAACGGTGGTTGAACACTTTATTCCCAGATATGCCTCCACGGCGTCGAAATCATCGAAGAAAACTATACAGGTAAATCATAACAAAAAAAATTATAGGACCAGAGTCACTGACTAATCAAACTTTTCCTTTTTCAGGTATGCCCTCATGGTAGGTAAGTTCCACGAAGTAAAATTTTTCACAGGTAATCCATAAAACTACTTATAACACTAGAGTCACTAATTAATCAAAATTTTCATTTTCAGGTATGCTCTCATGGCATGTAAATTTCACATAACGCAGGTAATCCATAAAAACAGCCTATAACACTAGAGTCACTAACTGATCAAAAATTTTCTTTTTCAGATATGCTCTCATGGCGTGAAAAATCCACAAAGAAAAATTTACGCAGGTAATCTATAAAAATCACTTATAACACTAGAGTCACTAATTAATCAAAATTTTCCCTTTCGGGTATGCTCTCATGGCATCAAAATTCCACAAAGAAAAATTTACGCAGGTAATCTATTAAAACAACTTATAAAACTAGTGTCACTAATTAATCAAAATTTTCTTTTTCAGATATGCTCACATGGCATGAAAAATTCACAAAGAAAAATTGCACAGGTAATCTATTAAAACAATTTGTAACACACTTGTCACTAATTAATCAAAATTTTCCTTTTCAGATACGCTCTCATGGCATGAAAATTCCACAAAGAAAAATTTACGCAGGTAATCCATACAAACCGAAATTTTCCTTTTTTCAGATAAGCCTTCACGGCACGAGAATTCCACAAAGAAAAATTTACACAGGTAATCCAAAAAAAAAAAAAAACCTATAACACTAGAGTCACTAAATAATCAAAATTTTCATTTTCAGGTATGCTCTCATGGCATGAAAATTTCACATCACGCAGGTAATCCATAAAAACAGCCTATAACACTAGAATCACTAACTAATCAAACATTTTCTTTTTCAGATATGCTCTCATGGCATGAAAAGTCCACAAAGAGAAATTTATACAGGTAATCCATAAAAAAAATCAAAATTCTCCTTTTTTCAGATATACCTTCACGGCACGGAAATTCCGCAAAGAAAAATTACACAGGTATTCTATTAAAACAACTTATAACACTAGAGTCACTAATTAATCAAAACTTTCCTTTTTACGTATGCTCTCATGGCATGAAAATTCCACAAAAAGAAATTTACACAGGTAATCCATAAAAAAAATCAAAATTTTCCTTTTTTTCAGATATGCCGTCACGGCACGGAAATTCCGGAAAGAAAAATTACAAAGGAATCTATTAAAAACAACTTATAACACTAGAGTCAATAATTAATCAAAACTTTCCTTTTCAGTTATGCTCTCATGGCTTGAAAATTCCACAAAGAAAAATTTACGCAGGTAAACTATTAAAACAACATATAACACTAGTGTCACTAATTAATCAAAATTTTCGCTTTTCAGGTATGCTCTCATGGCATGAAAATTCCACAAAGAGAAATTTACACAGGTAATCCATAAAAAATCAAAATTTTCGCTTTTTTCGGATATGCCTTCACGGCACGGAAATTCCGCAAAGAAAAAATTAAACAGGTAATCTATTAAAAAAATTTGTAACATACGAGTCACTAAATAAACAAAATTTTCATTTTCAGGTATGCTCTCATGGCATGAAAAATTCACAAAGAAAAATTGCGCTCGTAATCTATTAAAACAATTTGTAACACACGAGCCACTAATTAATCAAACTTTTCTCTTTCAGATATGCTCTCATGGCATGAAAAATTCACAAAGAAAGATTGCTCAGGCAATCTATTAAAACAATTTATAACGCTCGAGTCGCTAATTAATTAATATTTCCTTTTTCAGGAAAAGCCATAAACCGGCTGAGAATAACAAAAGTCCCATGATCTGGTCTTTCTTCCACGACCGTTCCGAATCAAAAAATTAACCAACCAAAAAACAATTGTTACTACTGTGCGCGCGCGGTTCCTCCCTAGTTGCATGTTCAGAATCAACTGACTCAACTCTCGCCTACATTTCAGCCGTACTATCTTCCGCCCGACCGACCAACGAGCGCTTTTCGTCTCGAAAACCCAATGCTTGCCACGCACATTCGAGCTCAAATTTCCTAGGAATTTCGGGCGGACCTGCTGTAATGCATAGCGTGATGGTATCGCGTGATGCTTTACAGCTAGGCGAATTACCTTTTTCGTCGTCTCGATGTGGGTGACTAGTGGTAAGTTTTGCATGATAAATTGTAAATTGTGCGCGCTTTGCACAATTTAGGATTTTTTTTTTTTTTTTGAAAGAAACAAATATTTCGTTGTTGTTGGGTTATGTACCCTGCAGGTTTTCAGGATTTATTTATTGATATGGAGAAGTAGCATAGGGTTACTTCTCGGAAATCTCAAAATTTAAAATTTTTTAACTTTTCACGAATTTTTGTAATATGGAGAAGTAGCATTGGGCTACATCTCGGAAATGCCTACATTTGATCTTTACCTTAGGTACCTCTGGGAAATCATGGGGGTTTCTCTACAGAAGTAGAGAAGCCAGACGGAAAAAAAAGGTAGCGTAAAAGGGGTATGCGCTACAGCGTGGGGTCGACCCACCGAGAACAGAGTCTCATGCCGGGCAAAACGAGGAATGGGATAGAAAAGAGAGAAAGAAGAGAAAAAACAAGAGGGTTTGTTGGGTGAGGGGGGGGGGGGGGGGGGGAGGGGGTAAACGATGAATGATATCTTTGCAGCCGCGCCCAACGTGGGGACGATCCACAAGAGTCTCAAGCCGGGCATACGCCAGACCCTGAGTTGTTGAGAACTAAGATCCCATCTGCGGCCATGATCCCAATTCGTCTTGGACGAGGGAGGACTGATCTACCGATAGACGTCATCTACCAACTCGCCTCTCCCAATGAACTGACCAGGAAGACGTGCAGCGATTGATTTATTGGATACGGAAATCTTCGGCTCGAGATTACGATTTCGTCGGTGAAATGCCGCTACTTATCTTTCTGTGTTCTGCTGAATCCAGTCGCAACACCCCGGAAATTCCACCCAATCCCAAGAGAGGAAATAGCTTCGTAAAAGATAGAATTCATGTATCAACTCACTCAGGATGACGGAAATCACGCGGGATGCCGCAACAGGTTCATGCTCTAAGGAAATTGAAGAAAGGACAGGAAAGAAAACTCCTTCAGGTGAAGGCTAACCCAGAAGGGGTTAGTAACAAAGACTGAGACCATCTTAACTTGTTAGTTTAGAGAAAATACACAATATATAAAAAACAAATCGCTGAGACTCCATCCGCACTCCATGACGCTGTGACATTCTTGAATTGGAAGAAAATTGAAGAAAGGGCAGGAAAGTAAAATCCTGCGGATGAAGGCTAACCCAGAAGGGGTTAGTAACAAAGACTGAGACCATCTAAACCCGATAGTTTAGAGATACTATGCAAAAAAAACTACACTCCACTGAGACTTCAGCCACACCAACCACCACTCGGAAACTTTTTGGTTGGAAGCAAATTGAAGAAAGACAGTAAAGTAAAATCCTTCAGATGAAGGCTAACCCAGAAGGAGTTAGTAAGAAAGGCTAAGAAGGTTATCATCCACCACTGAAGAATTTGTAGGAGGGCTCGCGATAACCTGTAGTTAAAAAGTGAAGCCTGCCGGATGCCTTCTTAGGGCTACCGAGATCTAATCGACTCTGATCAGGACTTTATATCATGACCAAGGAAAATTCCGATTGAGAGACACTTATCATTCTGCAGACGATATGAGACACGCCCGATTCGTTCTTCAATAGTCGCTTTTATGAACATAGGTGCCAATTTAGCAGCAAAGCGATCGAATGCGATACTTTGCACAAAGTTTCGGACGTACACCGTCTGTCCAGGTACAAAAGCTCTTTCTCAAGTTCGCAAGTTGTAACCAGCGGCGTACTTTCGATACGTCTCCGTAAGGCGAAACTTTACTGCATCGCGCAACAGCTGAAGCTTTTGGTTGACAGGTATACACTCTATAGCCCCATCGGAATTTGCCTTCAAATCTCGCAGAAGATGATATGAGCTACCGCTTGTTACCGGATGTCGACCGAAAAGCAAGAAATATGGCGAGCATTTAGACGACTCATGCACGACATTACGGATGGCGAAGCCAATCTCGCTCAGATGTTCGTCCCAATTTCGATGCTCTGTGCCGAAGTAGGCGCGGATGGCTGCCAGAACTGACCGATTAACACGCTCAGAGGCGTTTGATTGATGGGAGTAGGCTGGTGTGAAGATGTGTTTCACCCCATAACGATCTAACAATTGGGCGAATATCTTTGCAATGAACTGACTACCATTGTCTGAATGTACCATTTCCGGAACTCCAAACATTAAGAAGACCTTTTGTTCAAGGTATTTGACAACCCACGAGGCTGTGGCCTCGGGCATTGCTTCCAACAACACAAACTTAGATAAGTGATCCAGTACGATTAAGATGCACCTATTTCCGTCTCGACTACGCGGGTATGGTCCTAAAAAATCACAGAAGATGCGCTGCCATGGCAGCTCGGTAGTCCGTATCGAGCCCAGTGGAGGTCCTGAAGACACATTGGTCGGCTTGATCAGTTTGCACGTTTCACAGGCGTTTATGAACTGTCGTACTTCTGAAGCCCAGTAGCCAGTAGTACTGACGACGTAATTTCTCCAAGGTTTTTGCGAAACCGAAATGTGCTGCTATAGGAGGACTATGCTCGGATTTTATCAAATCGCCAGTGAGACTGTCAGAAACCCATAGCTTCCACTGAAACCGCTACTCTGAGAGGTAGTTATTTCGGAACGAAAATGAGATATAGACCCTACCACCGCTAATTCGTACGTTCGGAAAACCGCTTGGATTGGAAGTGATTCGCTAGATTCTCTCCACATACGTTTTCTCATGGAATGCGGGGGGACGTCAGATCAAGCGAACAGACTTGCGCAGGTTAAACTAACTCGTCTGTGTGTTGTTTCGCTGCCTCGTCAGCAAATGACCTGGAAAGAGCATCAGCCACCACATTGTCCTTACCCTTACGGTATTCAATGTGAAACTTGAAGGCCTGGAGTTTGAGTCTCCAACGAGCCAGCCGGCCACATAGATCCCGTTGGTCCATGAGCCATTTGAGCCTGGCGTGGTCATTAATGACCGTTAACTCCAGTCCTTCCACATACGGCCTGAACCTTACAAAGCCAAGATAGCTGACCTCTCTCATACAAAACTTACTTTTATCCACATTGATCGTCAGGCCGGCAGCGCGGGTTAACGACGCGACTTGCTCCAGAAGCCTTAGGTGTTCGTCAAACGTGGAGGAAGTAATTACCGTTAGCCTTCTTAACTAAAATGACTCGTGACGACCACGAACTTTGGCTCTCCCAAATGACTCCTAGCGACAACATTCGGTCGAGCTCATCATATAAGGATTTCTGCACTACCGGAGACACTGAGTAGAAACGGTGTTTAATGGGTTTCGCCAACGTGGTGAGACCCAAGCCTTGCTGGCTGAATGACGGAAAGGAGGTGATCTCCTCCTGCAAACATTGCGAATCGTATTTTGACAGATCATGCTGTTGCGAACAAGAACGTGAAGCTTTTGGCAAGGAATGAAGCTCACGTACCATGACAGGTCTTAAACCGAATGCCTTCCAAAAATCGATTCCCAGGTACAGGTGTTGCTGAAGAGAGGGAACTATGTGCAGTCTTATCATACGCGTCTTTTCACTTTATTTTACGAGGACCCGTATGTGGCCCAGGACCTTTTGCTGCCACCCATCAGCAGTCGAAACTGCAGACGGCATCGAGTGAAACGAAATCCCCATCTTATTCAGGAACTTCTCTGCTCCAGCCCCGATCACGCTCACATTTGCACCCGCTATCCAATAAACCTCGTATCTTTCGTCCCTGAATGTAGATATCGGCGTACGGACGAGGATGCCAAGCATCCTCTTCATCAGATACTATTGTTTTGGCGTTGGCAGCCTTTACTACTCTACGCAGGCTGAGGTACCTATGTGTGCGTGGACAGTCCTGGAGGAAATGGGCCCCGAAGCCGATGGGAATTCCCTGACAAAAAAAAAATGCCTCCTCTATATTCGAGGTGGAGATTGACGATCTTTCATCCGAGAAGGTGCAACTACAACTCTCTGAAGGACGGGATTCCGAGTAGGTGGTAAAATTTGACGTGCTTTGCGTACTGGGATTCTCGGTCTGAGCGGAAGTGTTCGACATGTTTACTTTAAGACTGTTAACCGGTTTAAAATTCAATCTGGATTCGCGAGTTTTGTGTTTTGGGAGCGCTGCAGCATCGCTAACACCTCTACGCCTTGGAGTTAACGGTAGCGGTCGGGCTCGGTGTTGGTAGCCGCTTCCTTTGTCGTGTGCCTGATGGTTTGGCTTGGAGTCAAACCGCGCTGACCCCCTATAAAATGTTGACCCCTGCCTCGGTTTCCCGACAAGCAAGCTCTGTATTGCCTTTTAATTACCCCCACTGCACCGCATCCATAGCAAAAGACCCTCTGTGGACCTAGTGGACAGTTGATGTAGACGTGACCATCGGCCGAACAGTTTCAACATGTCACCTGAGATCTAGCGGGTCGGTGGATGTCTCTCGGAGCATTAATTTGAACGCTTCGCGGTGGAACTTCAATGGCGTCCATTTGATTGGACCAAGTGTGATTCAAATACGATGTATCTGAATAGATTTCATGCACTGCTCGTCGCGGTGCGACCGCTCCCGGAGAGCCTATATCGGACCATAATTTTTCAAATCGGTTACACAGGTCCCTTAAACCTAGCACGTTATCAGTCTGATAAAGGAGTAACGCCTCCTGTGAGGCAGGTTTCATGTTACGTCGCAGTATTTCCACCAGCTCTGCTTCTGGAATCGGTATGCTCATTTTGAACACTAACGCGTGAACCACTAATCGAAAATCACTGAAGGACTCGTTCACTCCTTGCCTCCTTGACTCAACTAGCTTGCGAATTTCGTAGTCAGTTTCCTGGCTGCGGATTTCGCGTAGGAGTGTTGAACGTAACTCTTGCCACGGGTGCGTACGCTGATTTCGCACATATAGCCAATATCAGTTGGCAGCTTTCCCGGTAACGAGTGTATGAAACCCAGGACACAATTCGGAGGCAGATACTTGTTCTAGTACTGCCAGAGTGTTCCGTGAAGAAGCTGCTACGATTAATCAATCTAAAAATAAATGAAACATTGTTCACAAAGCATCAAAATCAAAATTAATACATTATTGTACTTATCTGAAAATCATTGTCCTTTTAGTTTTTATTGTTTTGTTTTTCTTTGAAATCCGATGATCTGTACTTTAGTTTCTCAATTTTTGTTTGCATACTGAAATGATAATTAACTAATTAGAATTATACTTAGGGTCGCTTTTCAATTTTTAACATGGATTTGTAATCGTAGTACTTACCTAGATTTGTTTTGTGCAATCACCATACAACGCAACACTTTTATTTATTTGTTCAATTGGCATTTGTCATCACCACTTGTCTCATCTCATTTGCGTTCCTCTTCAGTTATCATCTCATTATCATCGACTGATTCTATAAAGTATCGACGATTAGATCCTATAAACTTGAGAAATTACTAAAATGAAACAGATATAGTAAATGAGTAAGATTCATTTTTGGCTTAAATATATTAGACCGTTACCATACATATGTACATACTTGAAATTAATTTGACCCCTCAAAATGATACGACAAATGTACCGATATTGTGGGAAAATTCTAGAAAATTTCTATACTGAAAATTTGAAAGAAAAGGAGATGAGACTAAGTCGAAGTGAAGCCTTAGATCGCGACGGTAGCAAATTTATCGGAATCTTTTAAATATTGAAAATTTTGAAATCACACAAAAAAACCTTTGAACTCAATTCGAACATAATTTAAAAACCCTTTAGACGTGAATATGGAAATAAAGAAATCTCGCTAAATCAATAAGCATAGGTTTTGTATGGTGGTGCAATCAGTAAATTGATTTCAGAATTAGTGTTCCGGAATTTCGATTGACTGGAAGTTGTTTAGCAATTTAGTTTGAATTTTTTGTAGTTAATTTTTTTGCAAATCAATCAAAGAAATTATGTATGTGCATGAATAATAGCAATAAACCATATGCTTAGTGATGTAAAATTGTGGTCTTTTACAATTAAACCTAGAACTGTGCTTGAATTCAAAGGGTAATCTTGGTGTAGTGGAAAGAACTGAGTTGTCTAGTCACCAAGTCGTGGGTTCGAGTCGGGACTTTTATTGTTTCGCACATGTTATTTTTTTTGCGTGTCACATTTTTTTTTATTTGAGGAAACACCCTTGATTGACAAAACGTAGAAACTCCTTTTTATCCTTACACACAGAGATTGTACCCGAGATATGAACTCTGTCACATCCAAGCCGGATGTGCCATCAGAATTTAACTTCCAGCGGAAGACAGGACTGTGAGATACGCTGTTATGGTCCTTCGCTGCTGGCTGTCGAGTATGAGTTGGAATATTAAGCGGAGAAACGAACGAGCCCGATAAAGGTGGTACACGAGATCCAGTATTACTTTGTCTCGGCAGCGGAGATACTTAAGTGACTGGACCTCTATTCAAACTTTTCAACCGATCGTTGATCGACGGAATACGTGACCTTGCCGAAATTGGGTCAGCAAACGTGGGCGGTTTGTCAGTGGGAGCTGCTTGAGCCCTCTGCTCTTCGAATATTGAAAAGTGCAGGTACGACTGGGCAGGCTTAGTGTGGACGTTCCCCACGTTTTCGGCTTAGCACCTCTCAACGGGTTGGACCCTTGACTGTTTGTGCTAGTCACAGGAACTGTGAGCGTTAGGCCTCCAGCGCTCTCAGCCACGGACTCTGTCGTAGGCTGGGAAGATTCGACACGGCTCAGGATATCCTCCAAGGTCTGGACATAAGCTTGCGCATCAGATTGGACAGGGGGAGACGTATTACGCAGCCGCTGGGCTCTATAGATTACATGGAGCACCTGACTGGTATAAAGCGTACGATCTTCGACGGTTCGGATGGCGTCCGAACTCAGGTCAGGATTCAGAGCGTCGACTCGACTGATAATATAGTCTAATTCGCGCGATGGATATTTATGAGCGTGAAACTTAAAGGGTGCTCTGCCGGATTCCAACTTCTAGGCCTCGTACACTTCTATGAGCTTACGGCGAGCGTTAGCGTCAGCAGACCTAAGGTTGCGTACAGCGAATTCGACCTCAAGCTCATCCGGTGATAAGAAGGAGAAGTCCATCATGGTCTGAATGTCCCGACAAATAAAACCAAGAGAAAAAAACCCGCGAGGTAATGCTCTGGTGTTGATATCAAAAGAAAAATTCCCCAGGAGAACTATACTGAATAATTTAAAAAAAAGGACGCGTCTATAGTAGTGCCGAGAATAGTTCAACTGAAGATTATATTATATATGATAGGGAAACAATGGTGTGACTATTCAATATAATTCAACCGAAAATTCCACCAAGTACGATCAACAAACAGCCAAAGTGCGTTTAACGAATATCAAAGATACTGCAGCCGGAAATTGTGCCAGATATGTACCAAAAGAACCTGTGTTTAAGCTAATGCTGAAAATAATTCAGCCGAAGATTGCACCAGGTATATATAACCAAAACAAAAACAAAAAAAAAATAAATGCGTTTATACCGATGCGACCATTAATTCCAAGAAAAATTGTGCCAAATGTGTAAATAAATAAAAATGATATAGTAAATAAATGCGTTTATACTAGTGCTGAAGTTAATTCAGCTGAAAATTGTGCCAAGTAAACCTAACATAAAAAGAAAATGCGTCTATACTAATATCGCGATAAGTCAACCGGAAATTGTGCCAAGCAAAATTAATAATACAGGTGTGCCTATACTAATGCCAACAATAGTTCAAACAAAAATTGTGCCAAAAACGAAATGCTTATACTAATGTCGCAGTTGGTCCAACCGAAAATTGTGCCAAATATGAAAATACAAGAAAATGCGTTTATGCCTATGTCACCAATAATTTCAAAGAAAATTGTGCAAAATATCTATATATATAAGAAAATGCTTTTACACTATACGTTAACATTTGTAAGGAGGGGTGTTTGCATGACGGTTCGGCGAGGACAGTACGCCCATTCAACACACACAAAAACTTCTTCTTCTCCAGTCCAGCTGGATTAGAAAAAACCCCTCTCTCTCTCTCTCTTCACAGGATCTTGCTCATTGATTCACTTCGGTCAGTCCATATTGTGGGCTAGCATGTGTAGAAGAAGCTGAAATTGTGGGACCGGTGCCTGAAGGGCTACCATCCCATGTTAGGGTGATCAGGACGAACACTCTTTTACCAAGGATAAATAAAAATCAGAAAAGTGTGGACAACGTCCATCAACTTGGCAAGAGACTGAAGTCAACAGATCAAGAAAAGGTGAGAGATCGGTGATCAAATGGCTGCTGATACTTGAGTAAGAAGCCATAGCGGTGATTAATATAAGAATATAAATCTGAACGGGACAACCCAACTAAAACTAGCAATCTATACGGGACAACCCAACCAAAACTAGAAAAGAGATAATACGGGCTTCTTCACGGAACCAGCAGAAATGAACGGAAATCGTATTCCAAAAGTATGCCTCGCATACAACGCTCATCGACCACTAATCGACTTAGCCTCCCATCATTAGAAGTTAGGGAAGAAGGGTTTGAACAAAAAAAATCTGGTGCGAGGTTGCACAATAGAACTGGTAAGCTGACACCAATGCCCAAACAAGGACAGCATCTAAAGTAGAACATCGTTCAACAACTTGATATGTTTGCGTCAGCTGACCAGCTCGTCATGTAGGTAAAGCTGTCAAGTGGTCGTCATCTCGGCGTCCACGAGCCGAAGCTTGGCTTCAAAAGTGCGGTATGCCTCGCGCACAAGACCCGCTTTTTGCCGAGGAGATGAGCAATTATACAAAAGGAAACTGTTAAATTTAGGGTAGAAATTAACTTGGACTTAACCGAAGGCAATTTGCCGTCGCCCATACAGCCAAATGCGTCAGCTTAGAATATACTGAGGTCTTACAAAAAAAAAGTTCTAGTAGTGATAATAACACAAAAAAAATTTTAGAAAATATCATTGAAATAGCAATTGCATTCTAGTCAAGAGAAGCTTGACAAAATGCGGGAAAAAAACCGAATTTGGTCGCCATTTGTAATGCAAATGGGCGAACAAATCATTGAAATAGTAATTGTACTTTAGTCAAGAGAAGCTTGACTAAGGGCCAGAAAAAAAACCAAATTGGGTGCCATTTGTAACGAAAAGCTTGTCAGGCGACAGATCTACCTACATTCACTTGTACCTGAATGTAGATACATACTGCATCCGACACGTCTTTGTTACAAAATCATCACGGGATTAGCGTGGGTGGCTGCACAGCAAATATGCCGCTAGCGATCAGCTGGCTTGGGGTGGTTTTTGCCACCCACATCCCTTGATGCTTGTTAAGCTGTGCAAAATCGTCAACATAACTGATCAGGCAGACGGACGGACAGTAAAAAACAAAAAGAAATTGTAGTCCTGACTGCAGACGGACTGACAGACAACAAAAAAAAGATCTAATGCAGGCTTCCTTCTCATGGTGGAACCTGAAAGCCTAAAAAGAAGAAAATTGATTTTATTTATGTGCTGCAAAAAGAAGGAGAATAGAAGACCTCAGCAACTCCGAAAAAGTGCTAATTCACCCGGAGAGTTTACGACGCTGGCAAATGAACGATTGAGAGAGAGTGAGAGTGCTGAGAGCGGTCTCTGATGTTGTTGACACCCCGGCTTTGGGTAATGTTGGGCCCAATCGCCCCCATCCACCCTGGCTAAGCCACCAAAGCCGTATCGAAATGCTCAGCCCCATATGAAAATGCGTGTGCTATAGGCCTACCTCCATAAATCAATCCGCCATACCACCTCCCAAAGTTAGCTACTCAATCACGTTGAGACTATTACCTGTAGCAATGCGTTCCATGCCCGCCGGTATGAGTGGTCTGCCTACCCACGATGGGTGGACGATAGATAACGGTGGTTGAACAGGGATACTAGTTAAGAAATGGAGTACACGGCTTCGTAAGCTCACAAAATATTTAATAATAATTTCATCCCACGATTCTCCATACAAAACTAGCTGTACAAAATAGGTATGCACAAAAAAAATTAACTATAATATAAAAGCCTTCCTTTTATCACTTCTTCCCTGTCTTTAAGTTAATGAGAAAACTATATTCATATACATATATACAGCTTATTCTAAGCTGGCCCTACTGCCTATACTTCGGACTAAGATTCATGCAAGAAATACACTATTATCAAACTCTGGACCTCTACTGGCCACGACTTGGGACAAAAGATACCTTTTTTTTATTCCTTTTCTTAGGATAACATTACGATCCCTTGGCCCTCTGCCGGCCAACAGTCAAAACCAAAAGATATCTTTTATTTTCAAGACAATATTAAGTACTAAACCTAGGACCTCTACCAGGACAGATAAGAGGCGGACGGAGTCCCGCGATGACATACACTAGGGTTGACTGGGTGCACCCTTTCGTTGACAGGACTATAGACTGATCGGTGTTGTGTTTGTGGGTACATTGACCTCTTTTTTTTTATTTATTAATATAATTGGAACTTATATATTTTTCCTTTTTTTCTTTTCTTCTTTATTTGTGTTTTTCTTTTTTTTCTTTTTTATTGCGCACTCAGCCTTGAATATTACAAAGCTGTAATATTTATAGCGAATAATGGGAATACGGAACTCGAAAAAGAAAGTTCGCTAGAGTCCCTGATTAACCAAAGTTTTCCTTTTGAATACAACTGTATGGTGTGAAAATTAATGAACCACATTACACAGGTAATTCACGAAAGATCTGTCACTAGAGTCACTGATTAATTAAATTTTCCTAGTCAGGTACACCCTTTCGGCGTGGAAATTAATGGCACCACACAGGTACTTCATAACAGATCTATCACAAGAGTTTCTGAATAATTAACACTTTATTCCCAGAAATGCCTCCACTGCGTCGAAATCATCGAAGAAAACTATATAGGTAAATCATAACAAAAAAAAATGTATAGGACCAGAGCCACTGACTAATCAAACTTTTCATTTTTCAGGTATGCCCTCATGGCAGGAAAGTTCCACGAAGAAAAATTTTCACAGGTAATCCATAAAACAACTTATAACACTAGAGTCACTAATTAATCAGAATTTTCATTTTCAGGTATGCTCTCATGGTATGAAAATTTCACATCACGTAGGTAATCCATAAAAACAGCCTATAACACTAGAGTCACTAACTAATCAAAAAGTTTCTTTTTCAGATATGGTCTCATGGCATGAAAATTCCACAAAGAAAAATGTACGCAGGTAATCCATAAAAATCACTTATAACACTAGAGTCACTAATTAATCAAAAGTTTCCTTTTCATGTATGCTCTCATGGCATGAAAATTCCACAATGAAGAATTTACGCAGGTAATCTATTAAAATAACTTATAACACTAGTGTCACTAATTAATCAAAATTTTCTTTTTCAGATATGCTCACATGGCATGAAAAATTCACAAAGAAAAATTGCACAGGTAATCTATTAAAACAATTTGTAACACACGAGTCACTAATTAATCAAAATTTTCCTTTTCAGATACGGCTATCATGGCATGAAAGTTCCCCAAAGAAAACTTTACGCAGGTAATCCATACAAATCGAAATTTTCCTTTTTTCAGATAAGCCTTCACGGCACGAGAATTACACGAAGAAAAATTTACACAGGTAATCCATAAAAAAAACAAATTATAACACTAGAGTCACTAATTGATCAAAATTTTCATTTTCAGGTATGCTCTCATGGCATGAAAATTTCACATCACGCAGGTAGTCCATAAAAACAGCCTATAACACTAGAATCACTAATTAATCAAAAAATTTCTTTTTCAGATATGCTCTCATGGCATGAAAATTCCACAAAGAGAAATTTACACAGGTAATTCATAAAAAAAATCAAAATTCTCCTTTTTTCAGATATACCTTCACGGCACGGAAATTCCGCAAAGAAATATTACACAGGTATTCTATTAAAAACAACTTATAACACTAGAGTCACTAATTAATCAAAACTTTCCTTTTCAGGTATGCTCTCATGGCATGAAAATTCCACAAAGAAAAATTTACGCAGGTAATCTATTAAAACAGCTTATAACACTAGTGTCATTAATTAATCAACATTTTCTTTTTCAGATAGGCTCTCATGTCATGAAAATTCCACAAAGAAAAATTTACGCAGGTAATCCATAAAAATCACTTATAACACTAGTGTCACTAATTAATCAAAATTTTCCTTTTCAGGAATGCTCTCATGGTATGAAAATTCCACAAAGAGAAATTTACACAGGTAATCCATAAAAAATCAATTTTTTCCTTTTTTCAGATATGCCTTCGCGGCACGGAAATTTTGAGTCGAGTGCTATGCTTGTAATCGAGTAGAAGTGTTTTCGTTAAGCTCCTGCTAAATTCCCACTTCCCGCGAGTTTTCCGGCGGTTGCGATTATAAAAAAGGAAAAACAAAGAGATTATTATTAGTGCTGATTTTTATACTCATCAGTCGATTTGTCTGTGTTTATTTCTTTGCTAATTTTTCTTGTTATTAAAAAGATATTTGCATCATGGGTAAAAATGATAACGTGACGCAGAGCTCCAAGGTAACTGCACAAAATACACCCATACTACCAAGAGGCAGTGTGAGGAATCAGCCCAGTGGTGGTAACATAGATAACTTGAAGCAGAGTTCCAAGGTCGCTGCACAAAATTCACCTATACTATCAGGAGGCAGTGCAAAGAATAAGCCCAGTAGTATTGAACATGGTTGTGGCTTTCATACCGGTCGACGATCAAATTCCATATATATGTTCCTGGGATTGCTTTGAGTTACTCGAAAAGATATTACTCAGAAGCCTTGGTGAAGTCATTTCTCAGAAATTAGAAGAGCTTGAGGACCGAGTTATGCAAAAAATTGATTCATTGGTATCTTCAACGCAGGCTGAAGTAATAAGACTAAACAGCGAGGTAGAGCAAATAAAAACTGAGCTACCCGAGAATCGCTTTGAGCTTGATGACTATTCCCGGATCAACAGACTGTCGGCTGTTATCACCGGCATCCCATGCTGTCAGAATGAAAACCCTCAGTGGCTATTATCGAAAATCTCTGAGAAAATTAATCATGTGCTATCACCGTATACGACTGTATTTCGACCAAAAACATCAGTTCCTCCACGTAGTAAATCTGGAAAAAGTACCCCACTAGTTGTAAAGTTCTCTTCTGCTGCTGAGCAACGCCAATTTATTTTCAAATTTAAGAGATTTGGCACGTTGACTCTAAAAAATATTTCCCCTGATTTCGTGTCGGACAGCAAGGTGAATCTGTTCGAGAGTCTCTCACACCGTGACAACAAAATATTGCGGAATGCACTGAGATTTTACAGGAAACACTGCTTACACTCTGTATTTACTAGGCATGGAGAAGTATTTATATGTTTAAAAAAAGGAGAGGCGCCAATTAGAATTGCATCACTGGACGTACTTGAAACCACCGTCGCTGAAGCGGGCAATGCAGAGGCTTAACTGTTGAGCATATGATTTTCTATATTGTTATTTTTTTTTCTATCTTTTGTTTGGTTTATTTATAATTTTGTTTTTAGTTGCTGTGATTATGTATATATTTGTTATTTTGTATATCTTTGTCCATTCCTTGCTTATGTTTAAATTTAATCTTGAATTCCATTGCAATTTCATAAATTATGGGCAATTTCTAATAGAAGCTTGGACAACATTCGAAACATGCTATAGGGTTTTTGGTCCGGTTTTATTTTGTCTGCTGGGTCTCTGCTGGTTCTCGTGCCTTATGGATTATGAATATGGGTAGTATCTCTCCATTGGAGAAGGTAAGAATGCTCCTTAATGTCTTTGCCTCACGCTCGAATGGCTTCAATGTTTGTTATCTTAATGCTAGAAGTCTTACGAATGAAGTTGGTCTGCAGCAGGAGGTTTTCGCGAGTTCTAGTGTTCATGCTGTACTGGTATCTGAAACTTGGTTAAATGAAAATGTAAGATGTCAATCAATTTCTTTGCCTAATTACAATATCTTCCGAAACGATCGTGTCAATCGTATTGGGGGAGGGGGGTGTTCCAATTTATGTCCATGGCTCTCTTAAGGCAACTGTGATTACCAGATATTCACGAAGCACTCGACCAAGACCAACTTACGATCCTTGCTCTACTGGATTTCAGTAAGGCATTCGATTCCATCAATTATTACAAGGTGCTGGGAAAACTATCAAAAGAATTTCTATTTTCTTCATCTGCAGCAAAACTTCTCAGGAGTTTCTTGAGTGGACGCAGTCAGTTTGTTAGGGTGAATGAGGTCTGCTCGGGTGAAACGTCTCTCTTATCTGGAGTTCCTCAAGGATCCATACTTGGCCCCTTGCTGTTCAGCCTATACGTGAATGACATTACTGACGTAATATCAGGTGCTTCCATCTATCTATATGCTGACGATGTGCAAATGTATCTGAGCAGGCCGATTGGCTTGAATGAAGACGGTGTATGCCGCTTCAATGATGACCTGCAACGTGTATATGATTGGTCACTACAAAATAACCTGGAGTTGAATCCCAGTAAGTCAAAATGCTTACCGATTTATAGGAATGGAATTGATCCTAATACCGTCCCACCAATACTCATTAACAACACCGTACTACCATATGTTGATTCAGCTAGGGCTCTTGGCTTTGAGCTTAGTTCTAAGTTCACCTGCTGTAAACATATTGGCGTTACGATAGGAAAAATATATGGGTGTCTGCGGCAGTTATGGCTGAGCTCTAGTTTTCACTCACTTCATATGCGGATGAAGCTGGTCAGGGCTTTAGTGGTCCCTCATTTCACATATGGTAGTGTTGTTTTCTCTGACCTTGACTCAGTCTGTCGAAGGCGACACACAATGATGTCCTACGCTTTGTCTTTAAACTGCCTCGCTTCAGTCATATATCATCTTATTCAACATGCTTGTTGGTTGTTCTTTGGATGCATACCTAATCCAATGCAGGTTAAAATTTCTGGCCAAACTAATATATAACCAACAGCCCACGTATTTATTCGAAAAGCTTAACTTTTTGCAATCGGCTAGACACAGGAATCTTCTAATCCCTCGTTGTAGATCACGATTTGGCCAGCATTCTTACTTTTTCCAATGTGCTCGCCAGTGGAATCTATTGGCGCATGATATTCAGTGCACGAGGGGCGGTAGAGTTTTTGGCAGACTTATTAAATCAGTGACTCTTGTCTAAATCGGCGGCTATCATTGTTTCGAATGTTGCTCAACTAAATCCTATATTCTCTCCTCATTAATTTTTTTTCTTTTTTTTCTTTTCTCTTCGTTTTTTTTTTCTTTTCTTTTTCTTTCTCTTTGCACTCAACTTATATATTAGTTTTATTGTTACTTTTGTTTAATTAGTTCGTAGTAATTTTTTCTTTTTATTTTTTTCTTTCTTTTTCCTATTTAATCCGGCACACTACTGTACATCTTAAGACTGTAATGATCTTTGTACTGAAAATAAATTGTCATTATTATTATTAAAATTCCGCAAAGAAAAAATTACACAGGTAATCTATTAAAACAAATTGTAGCTCACGAGTCACTAATTAATCAAAATTTTCTCTTTCAGATATGCTCTCATGGCATGAAAAATTGACAAAGAAAAATTGCGCAGGTAATCTATTAAAACAATTTATAACGCTCGAGTCACTAATTAATCAACATTTTCTTTTTCATGAAAAGCCATAAGGCGGCTGAGAATCACAAAAGTCCCATGATCTGGTCTTCTTCCACGACCGTTCCGCGCGGTTCCTCCCTAGTCGCCTGCATAGAATCAACTCACTCAACTCTCGCAGTCTGCCTACATTTCAGCCGTACTGTCTTCCGCTCGACCGACCGACGAGCGCTTTTCGTCTCGAAAATCCCCAATGCTTGCCACAGCTGGCATACATTCCAGCTCAAATTTGCTAGGAATTTCAGGCGGACCTGCTGTAATGCATAGCGTGATGGTATCGCGTGATGCTTTACAGCTAGGCGAATCACCGTTTTCGTCGTCTCGATGTGGGTGACTAGTGGTAAGTTTTGCATGATAAATTGTAAATTGTGCGCGCTTTGCACAATTTAGGATTTTTGTTTTTTTTTGTTGAAAGAAAGAAATATTTCTTTGCTGTTGGGTTATGTACCCTACAGGTTTTCAGGAATTATTTTTTGATATGGAGAAGTAGCATAGGCCTACTTCTCGGAAATCTCTAAATTTAAATTTTTTTAACCTTTCAGAAATTTTTGTAATATGGAGAAGTAGCATAGGGCTACTTCTCGGAAATGCCCTACATTTTAGCTTTACCCTAGGCACCTCTGGGAAATCATGGGGTTTTATCTACAGAAGTAGAGAAGCCAGACGGGAAAAAAAAGGTAGCGTAAAAGGGTATACGCTACAGCTGGTAGGTTCGACAGATATTGGCCCGGTCGTGTCCCGTGTCTCCGTGTTATGTCTGGTTATGGGCTCTCGGTCAATGGTTGGTGTAATGGAGGTTGCGTTGATAGCACGCTGTGTGTGGTGGATTGCTAGTGTGTTAGGAATTGGGTGTGTTCTTTGTTGGGATGTTTGTAGGTGGTGTAGGATAGTTCGTTAGTGTGTTAGTGGGAAGGGGATGGCTTGTTAAGGTGTTAGTGGGAAGAGGATGGTTTGTTGGTGGGTAAACGGAAATTCGGTGGTAGATTAGTGTGTTAGTGGGTGCAGGATTTGTTAGTGAGTTTGTTGGAGGTAGGTCAGTTAATGTGTTAATGGATGGTGCATTGTTAGTTAGGGGGTTAATGGGAAGTGGATGGTAGATTAGTGTGTTAGTGGGAAAGCAGGAGTTGATTACGGTGTTAGTGCGACGCGGGGTGGGGATAGGGTGTATGTGTGTAGTGTTGGTATGGTGTGAGGTGTAGCTGCTGTAAGTTGTTATTGTGTTAGTGTTTGGTGTAAGCTTGACGAGTGGTGGATGTTGCGCGATATGTGTTTTGGTGTTCGGACTATATGCGGTTATGGTGGTAAAGTTAGTTAGTTCTAGGAGGCTGGCTTTTAATGGACTGTTGATCTTTGTGTCGCCGACGATGTACTGCAGATGGGATGTGGAGCGTTTGTGAAGTGTGCTGATCTCTGCCTCAGCTGCCCAGCCCTTAAAGTTCCTGTTAAACCAGACGAAGTCATATTCTTAGTATATTCTCTGCTTCCGGATTGCTGCTGTGTTTGTGTTTGTTGCAAGTTAGACGGTGAGTCGTCTCGTGCTCAAGGAGTAGATTTATTTGCTGTTTTATTCCTCCCTTCTTCGATAAGTATTAGCAGAATGTTGATTGCTCTGTCAGTAGGGCGGCCTTCAACCAGGTCGAATACTATTCTGTTGCCAGGAGCTATTTCGGTTTCCGGATTTACAACTGAACTCCGAAAGTTGGCAAAGTGAAAGAATACGTCTATTTGACTCTCATCACGCACGTTAAACCGTACCTTCTTCGAAAGTTGCACCGGCTGATGGCCCCCATGCCGTTTTGTGCTAGCAGGCTGGGTTTCGGAGAGGTGGTGGCGGATTTAGGAGCTGTTGACTTTGGCTGAGCTATCTGCTGCTCCCTCACGCTAGGTCGTTCGCGTTTCCCGTGACATCCGTCCCAATTGTTCTCTTCTGAAGTCCGGCGGTTCTCGCGCTGGTCGTCTATTATTACTAGTTGCGACTGCAACTCGTATATTGCGTCTCGCAACTCTGGTTGCTCGATGATTCGCTTCTATCAGAAAGGCGGTTTGTACTGGGTCTTATAGAGTAGGTGGGTTAAAATCTCGAACTCTTTCTTGAACATCTAAGTTAAAAATTCCGTCCAGGAAATGTTCCAAAGCGATCTCTCGCATCCTCCGGACAATATGCGAACTTGAGCCTAGTCAGACGTAAAAGGTCAGTGGCAAATTCTGAAAAGCTCTCCCAATTCTTCTGGACTCTGGTGCTAACCTGTACGTGACTTAATGATTGCTTATATTCCGCACCAAATTGCATAGAGAGCGCATTCCTCGCTTTGCTATAAGACCCCCTGGCCTCGTGATTCAGTGTCTCATAGAAGCCCAAAGCCATGCCGCGCAGAGAGGCAGCTAAGTAAAGTGCTTTGGTTTCGTCGTCCCAACCGTTTGTTTCCGTAATCGCTTCGAAGTGCAACTCGTAGTGATTCCACTGAGCCTTACCGTCGTACTCCGTCGGCGAAATCATCGGTTTTCTAATGGGCTTGTCACTAACTGTATGCTGTGGTCGAGGAGGTAGTGACAAAGATGGCTCTCGTGGTGGCTTAGGCAACGCCGGATTAGATCATGAGTATGCGTCGGTATTTGTCACAGGCGGTTTCTGCCTGCAGTTTTCTTTGACTTCTTCTGGAACTTTCCCTGACGTCGTGGTGGATTGACTATTCGGTGGTGGAATCTCAACTATCCTATTAACGGGTGGTGCGTTTTGTTGCACCTCGGTATCATCCGTTACTCTATGGGCAAACACAGATGCGCTCAGGACTGATATATCGGACATCTGCCTCCGCAGTGTACTTAACTCTTCTTGGAAGGACGTATGCTGCATCTTTAGAGCCTTCACCTCATCGCTGACTTCTGTAATTGTATGTGACTGGGCACTAAACTTATCGCTCAACTCTTCGAGCTTCTGCAGGATTTTCTCGCGCCGCTGTCTTCCATTCTGCTTCAAACCACGATAGTTATGAAGACTTTTCCGGTTACTAGAAGGCAGAATGGGGACAGACCCTGTTCGTATTAAGATGTCCGGGTAGGCGCTTACTTCCTCGCCAATTACTAAAGTATTGCCTATTTCGCTCACGATCGACGATATGGGGAATCTTTCAGACGTCGTATAAGCCGAAAAACAAAAGGCCAGTGATACTTCTACCAGTTGAATAGGGATCTCGGTTCGTTGTCTCGAATTTATTTAAAACGTACAAAAGCAATGAAAAATCATTTAGAAATATCCTAAATATTTCACCTATACCAACGGCATAACAAAAGGCCGGTCTATTTCTCTCTCGTTGGTTAAAATTTGAATTGCAGATGAGTAATCGTAGAACAAATGGTGGTAGCAGATTTAGGGTTAGTCTGGAATATATTTTGTATTCTATAGATCGTTGATGAACGAAGATTGAGCAAATATTGCAGAGATCGAACACTGTGAAGCTCGCTGGTTAGCCAATATTAAGCCAGTAACAGTTTTCTTGTATTTTATTTGTTGTTCACGAGCGAAAATTAACCAGTATTTTGACCATTTGTTGCTTGTCCGCCAATGTTAAATCGCCGCAAATTTAATTACTATTAACTCTTTCGTGTTTTGTAAACCGCCTATCTGCAAATATAAGGCAAACGTAGTAAATTATTGAATATTTCCTAGCGCACTAAATCAAATATCAAGCAAATATAGACGACCTTTTGTCTTCGTTAGACTATAGATTAACAAATATCGAGCAAATGTAGAAAATTATTGAGTTTCTTATAGATCGCTCAATCATAAACAAACCTAGAAAATCTTTTGTCTTTCGTAGACCGTCGATCAGTAACTACAAAGCAAACTTAGAAAATAATTGCGTATTCCAAGGCTCACTTAATCAAATATAGAACGAATATAGAAAATTTTTGGTCTTCGTCAGGCTGTAGATTAACAAATATCGAGCAAATGTAAAAAATTATTGAGTTTTTTATAGATCGCACAATCATAAAACAAAACTTAGAAAATCGTTTGTTTTTCGTAGACCGTCGAATAGCCAATATAAAATTTAGCAACCTAATTTGCACTGTAGCAAACGTATATGGTATACAATACTTTGTAGTTCATACGTGTTTGGTGCAGATATCGACAATTCGTCCCCTAATTTGCCTTTTGGAAATCATTCATCCGCAAATACAACCAATATACGAATATTTTATTACTTGTCCCTCTTAAGTTCGTAAATAACTAAACATCCGAAGACTGTTTCGGGTCAAGTCCTCAATTCTCAACTATCACTTAAGTGATTTGGTAGTACAGAAAAATTCGTGATTATTTTGCGTTTCCCCCAGGGATCAGAGCCCCAACACTATTTGGTTTTATACACCGCCTACCAACCAAAAGGATAACATATACGAGCTTATTACCCCCCTTCTTGTTAGTAACTCAATTGTTGCTAACTTCGCACAGAAAGTATTTCAGGTTCTGTACACGGTTGAAGACAGGTTCCCCTGAAATATTTTTGCACCTTCCTGTACTACTTCTTACTGTTTGAATCGAATTACTTGTTCGTTCGACTATCGATAGTTCAGAGGGTCGTTCGTATTTGTTAAGCGGCAAGAAGATAAAATGCTACAACTATTTCTCACGTTTAGGTTAAATAGAATTTTAATTATATATTTGAATATCGAATATCACATGACACCAGCTGTTATGAACAGTTCGTCTAATATCGTAGAAGGCCCGAAGAGAAAATTGCCAAAAATTTTCTCACGTTTAGGTTAGATAGAAATTCAATTATTTATTTGATTTGCAGATACAAGAAAACTTTAGAAACTATTCTGTGATTTACACAAAGTTGTTTAGTAAATATAGAGAATTTAATTTGTATTTTATTACTTGTTGCTTGCACGTATTGATAAACTGGCACTTAGTTTGCGTAAAATTCGTTTGCTAGCAACTATAGAACTTTCCAGAACCGGTTTGTACTTTGTAAATCATTGACACCAAAATATAGCAAATTTATTAATTCTTTTGGCTGTATACAGTGTTAATTAGCGCATATAGCAAATATAGGAGTCGATTATGTTCTGATTAGCCAATATGAAATCAAAAATTAAAAATTATTTTGTATTTCAAAGTCGTTTCCTCTCAAATATAACAATTTGTAGAGAATATTTTAGGTTTCGCCAAACGTTGGCACTGTACCTGGAAAATTTATTGAGCCCTTATACTTTATCAATCATAAATAGCAAACGTAGAAAATAATTTGTACGTACTCCACGGCAAACAAGACTATGACACAAATCTTCCTCACTCAAAAAAAAACTAAGATTATCGATATGTAGATAATAAATGGTATATGTACCATTGCAAACCGCTTTGCGGTTTAATCAAAATACGAAATGTACCACGAGTTTGACTTCTGATTGCGAGTGGTACATAGGCAATGACTTCTCGTGTTTTACCAGATTATAATAAGTGGATGCAGCCACTCGCAGCCCGAATATATTCAACTCTTCACAACTCTCGAACTGTCAAGTCACGACAATTGTTGCGGTCTTTTAATAGATTACCCACAATTGGCTTTCGTTTGATTCGACATTACTATACAATTTATGAAACTTCTTCTTACAATTCCGAATCCACTTATAGTGGGTGCTCCCACTATGTACTTTGCGAATAGACCGTATCTTACGTGCAACAAAATATGCAAAAAAAAAAATTAAATAACGGTGAGAATTTCCACTCCTCCTTCGGGATCCGGTTTATCTTGTACTGACTTAAATAGCGAAAATATTTTCAATTTAGCGAAGGAAAATATATAGTAGTACAATAAAATATAGTAGTAAAATAAAATATAGTAGTAAAATAAAGGGTAAAAATGAAAGAGATATAGTAGGCCAAATGCGCGCAAATACTTGACGCTGTGTACAAACTCAAATGGAATGTTAATTTTCGCTTAACTAGTTATATTCACTTCTTACAACTATTGCAGTATACAAAAATATAAAAATGTGTACAAACTATCATAGGCATGCAAAATCTGAGGCTTACTTTGAATTTCCACGGAACCGCTTAGTACTGCAGCATGAAGTGTCAGCACTTTTCTACCTTCTCGATTCTTCTAGAGGCCAATTGGTTTCCATATATTACTCGCAGTGGTCCCATGTGCTAAGTATGACGGGCTTCACGCCAGCTAGTGGAGGCTTAGTGGGTGCCCCTTTTACGGGATTGAGTACCCCACACTTGACACCAATTTGATACAGATTTTAATGTTGTCTTCGTTATCCTGGGAAGGCTACAAGATTTCCCTTCTAAACAGGTGGCTTCGATGGTAGTCGCTGATGAATACGGTTTCTGCGTTAATTTCTTACAGATTTTATTGTTATCTTCGCTAACCTGGGAAGGCTGCAGGATTTCCTTCTAAACAGGTCGCTTCAGTGGTAGTAATAGCTAACGAATAGTACTTCTGGGAAAGAAAGGCAACAAATCTCGATTAGCTGAAACGAGATTAATCCGTTAGATTAAGTGGAACAGCGTGGCTGCTCAAAAGTTGCTCCGCGCATACGATCTGCGCAAGCTGGCCGAGCGATTCCCAGCGGCAGTGTCGTGGTTATGTACGATTGTCCAATTGCACGTATGGAGTTATGCCGTAATCGCGTGGGCGCTACTCTCGACAATTACTCTAAAGTGGTAAAACAGATTAAACACGCCTTCTTTCGATTCTATAATTCACTTTTGTTGTAGGTTAGCAAAAATTATTTACAAGCAAGACTATTTTTTTGAGTCGGAAAAAACTTGTCGTCTGCCTCAAAAAGTTGACCAGAACAGGAAAGAAAAAAAATGGCAGTCTACTATCTAGCGGAACTATCTAATCACACCAATTATTATTATTATTTATTATTATTATTATTCCGGGGGATGCAGACAGGACTCCCGCCTCTCATCCTGCCACCGCGACCTAGGAGATCTTTTGTGACATTACCCCTAAACGCCCCTAGGGCGCCCATTCGAACTTAAGGTCTTTAATGAAACCTATAATGTCCTTGGGGGCCATTTTAACAACATCCTCAGGCATCATCATCGACCTTACCCATCTTCTTGAGATGGTATCTAAGTGGCAATGCCCAGTAAGTAGGCCCGTTATGAGCCTTAGTTGCTTTCTGCTGAGTGTGAGGAGTTCTTTTGTCCTCTGTTGCGAATAATTTATAAATTTTTTCGCTTGTCTCAGCCCCGGGATGTTTTCCCAGTATTCCTTTTTAGTTCTGTCCTCTCAAAGCCTGATCTGAGCCAGGAGGTGACTCTTTGGGTGACCAGAGACAGGCTCCGGGCCAATAAACGGAGATTTGGCTCCTTCCTTTGCAAGGCGGTCCGCAGTCTCGTTCCCCTTAATGCCTTCATGTCCTGGTACCCATATTAGTGTCACCCTATTTGTCTCAGCCAGTTGCTTCAAGACAGTAAGACAGTCCCAAAACCAGCTTAGACTCAAACGTAAACGAGTTTAACGCTTTAAGTGCTGCTTGGTTATCTGATATTATGTATATTTTTCCTCCACGCATATTCTTATGGATTATCTCGCGAGCGCAGAGTTCTATTGCGTGTACTTCTGCCTGAAAAATGGTTGGTTAGGCCCCCAGTGCCTTTCCGAGATGGCACCTTGGCCCATATATGCCCACGCCTGCTTTACCTTCCATTTTGGACCCATCCGTCTACCATTTAAGAGATGCTTTTTCAAAGGGTAGGTCCCAGTGTGCCACTGTTGACGGTCCCCCAAGATCACCTTAAATGGCGTTTCAAAGTTATGGCGTTTTTGCATAACATCCGAAATTGGGTTAGTCATCGGGTCCTCTACGAATTCCTGGAGGACTCTCAGGTGGCCAGCCAAATTGTTTGTGATTTGGAGATTTGCCCTTTGCAGTCTTATTGCACTATCTATGGCCTGCCCTCTCACATGCAAATGTAAGGGTAGCAGGTCCAACATAGCCTCTAAGGCTGTGGTTGGGCAGGTACGGATGGCACCTGTTACCCCTAGACATGCAAGCCGTTGTAGTTTTTGCAAACTAGCTTGAGCCGGCTTTTGTTCTGTTTTTGGCCGCCAAACGAGTGAAGCGTATGTGACCATGGGTCTTATAATAGATGTATATGACCATAGAGTCATTTTTGGTTTTAGACCCCAAGTTTTGCCAAAAAGCCTGCGGCATGTCCATGTTGCCACTGTAGCTTTATCTAGTATTCTTTTTAAGTGAGAGTTCCAGGTTTTTCTATTATCTAAGGTAATACCCAGATATTTGACCTCCATTGAGAATTCCGCTGTTGTTCCCCCAAGAGATGGTGCTTTCAAGCAAAGCTTCCTTTTTCTTGTGAATGGAACAACTATTGTCTTGCCCGGGTTGGCTCGAAGTCCCATTGTTTGGCACCAGCTGCAGACTATGTTTAGGGCATTCTGCAATAGTTCAGAGATTATCTGATCATATTTGCTCCTAATTGTAATAACCAGGTCATCTGCATATCCCTGATTTTCAAAGCCGGAGTTGGTTAGCTGCTGTAGAAGATCATCTATAACCAGTGACCATATTAGAGTGGACAGAACCCCACCTTGGGGACATCCCTTAGCAGCCACTACTATTATAGAGTCCTCCCCCAGGTTAGCTGTGATTCTCCGGCTTTCAAGCATAGCTTTTATCCATTTTATCAAGGAAGGTTCGATTCCTTTATTGGTAGCTGCGTTCGCAATGGCTTCAAATGAGGTATTATCAAATGCTCCTTCGATGTCTAGGAATGCACATAGGGCTGTCTCTTTATCCTCTACCGCCTGTTCTAGTCTTAGAACAAGACTATGTAGGGCAGTTGTAGTAGACTTCCCTGCTTGGTAAGCATGTTGGTTTGGGTGTAGCGGTGATCGCTTAAGTGCACCGCCCCTAATATAATTGTCTAGCACTTTCTCCATTGTTTTGAGGAGAAATGACGTTAGACTGATCGGACGGTAGGATTTGGGTAGTGCAGGTGAACGCCCTCCCCCTTTAGGTATAAATGATATCTTAACTTCCCTCCACGTCCTGGGTATATACCCTAGAGCATAGCTTGCTCTAAAGGTCTTAATGAGATTTGGCAGTATTTCCTCTAGCCCTTGTTGAATTAGGGCCGGAAAGATGCCATCAGCTCCAGGCGATTTGAATGGCTTAAAGGAGTTGACGGCCCATTTAACTTTCTTTTGAGTGAAAATTCTGCCAGAGAGACTTTTAATCCTGTTGGAAGGCCTGCATGCAAGTCTTAGCTCTTCAGGGGTTTCGTCGTCATCTTGCATAACTCTTGAATCAGGAAAGTGAGTTTGTGATAACAAACTTACTGTTTCTTCCCGGCTACTCGTGTAGCTGCCATCGACTTTCCGTAGAAGGCCGATACTATTGGAGTGATCCTTAGAGAGAACCTTTTGAAGTCTTGCACTTGTGGGTAGATCATCTATACCCTCGCACAGATTTCTCCAAGTTCTTCTCTTGGATTTCCTAAGCCCTTTATTATACTCAGTCAAGGCGCGCTTGTATTCATCCCAAGCACCAGTTGTTTTTGCCTTGTTGAAGAGCCTTCTGGACTTGGCTCTTAATCTATCTAGTTCCCTGTTCCACCACGGTACAGCTCGCGTTTTTTCCCTTTGTTTAGCGGGACAACTTTGTTCATAGCAACAGATTATCAGTCTGTGCAACTGGGAGGAGATACGGTCTAGATCCGTACGGGTCTCTATTTGGCCGTTATCGAGTTCCTCCAGACCCGTTCTGATGTATTCCCTGTAGGAATTCCAATCAGTGAGTCGTGGAACTCTTGTTTCCTCCCTTTGCATAGGGGAAGCCTTAATATCGAACCTGATATGGTTATGGTCCGACATCGAGGCCTCGCTTGAGACATGCCAATTCACAATACCATCCGCCATATTTGGGCTGATAAGTGTTAAGTCCAGCACTTCTTGGCGAATAGCATTGCAGAATGTTGGTTCATTCCCTATATTGGCTACGTCTACATTATTTTTAACTAAGTAGTCAAAAAGGTACTCACCTCCTCTGTTGGTGTCACTGCTTCCCCATACGATGTGGTGGGCATTCGCATCACACCCAATGATGAAGGATTTATTCCTTTTTCTGCAGAACTCCAGCAGTTTTGTAATTTTCTCTGGAGGAGGTGGATCCATCTCACACGGGAAGTAGGCTGAGGCCATTACCACCTCATGTTTGCCTTTATCTGTTGGCACCTCCACTAGGGCAGCCACTAGGTCCCGAGAGATTAATTCTGTAATAGGAAGGAAGTTGATATTAGGTTTAAAAAGCATTGCTACCCTTGGGGTGGCATGGTTCCTATCATAAATCAACTTACCTTGTTTAGTTGGAAGCCCTTTTACTTGACTTCCAAGAACCCAAGGTTCTTGAAGGAGTGCTATGTCTATACTCCCCCTAATGAATCTTCTGCTAAGCACATCTGATGCAGCTTTTGCATGATGAAGATTCACTTGGAGTAGCCTAATATCACTCCTGCTTCTGGTCATTAAGGATGACATTCTTTTCTGGGACTCTTTTTAGTTCCCTTTTTCATGCTTTTACGGGCTTTCGCCCCCTGGTTTTCGTTTAAGGGTTTTGGCCCTTTTAAATAAAAACTTGGGGGTACTGTCGTTTTGCAGGGCGGTTTTAATTTAACCACTGCCTGCTCCCCAGCAGTACTGGACAGCCTGTTGCTCTCTTTAGAGGTTGAGGGTGTCGCAATTACCGGCCTGTTAGGCCCACTGGTAATTGTGTCTACCTTCTCAACCTGTCTTGGGGTTCCCGTTTTGGTTATCGCCCTTGGTGGCTCCGGTCCAGCCACTTCCCTTTTCTCAGGAGCATCAGCATTACTATCGAGGTTTATGCTCAAGGTTGAGGTGACCGCAGCTGCTGGGCCTAATGGCCGATGTGCAGTCTTGGACGCCCCAGCCTTTGAGTTGGCCTCTGTTGTATTGCTTTGCTCCTTTTGCAACTTTAGATCACCTTTCGGTCTAAGCTGCATCTGTCCAAAAAGGAAGTTAATCTTGAAGTTTAACTTCTTGAGCTTTTCCGCCGAGCAGTGGTCCACTGAGAGAGTGACCTGTGAGACAACCCCTTCAGTCACTTTCCTTAGGACCATCCACTCAGCTACTTTAAGCTCATGTTTTTGAGCACCTACGAACTGTAACAATTCGTCAGCAGGCATCTCTGTACTTTCAGGGAAGTAGCCAACCAGGATCTTTGCTCGAGGAATTTCACTTTCCTCTACAGCCCTTAGATTGGCATTTTCCCATGGTTTTATCTCACCCGTTATCTGCTTTAGCCACTCCGAGGTAGCCTTGTCAGAGCAGGTGAGAACTATCCATCCTGGTCTAGCACTGCATCCGAGGAATGCCGGCTTGAGCTGGTCATTCTTCATCTCCAGAATCTTTCCCAGGATCGCCTTACGTACAGATATAATTTGCTCTGCCGTCAGCATTTCTTCGAGGAAGTTCGCTGAAAGGATTCCCATTTTTACGCCTACAACCACTTGTTTGTAGGAGAGGGAGCTGGGAGCTATTTCCTTTTTGGATTGCTCCTGCTTCCGTTCTGCTTCTTCACCCTGTTGAGTTCTCAACCTCTTGACCTGTGTGGGTTTAGGGGTAGAGTCCTCGGAGCGATTCCGTTTGGATCCCTTGACGGTCTCCTTTTCCGGCATTGGCTTCATTGCTAGCTCACGGGCCTCAGCTGGGCTGTGCCCGTGTTCCACCAGCCATTGAAGCCGTTTCTTGGCTGCTCCGCTCAATTTACGGTTTTTCTATTTTATATCCTTCGTGGGGCCTATTTTATCTTTATCAGATACATTTGAGCCTCCAATGGATCCTGTTGAGTCCTTAGCGGAGCTCTGGATTCCTGTCGGATCATCTGTTTTTACCTCACCAGATGTAGAGGGTTGAGTTACGATCGACTCAGCAGGATTCTTCTCACTCTCACGGTCCGGCTGTGAGATTAGCTCGACCTCCTCATCAGAGAGAGTACAGTCTTTTCGCATAATCTCCGCTAGACTTTAGAGACCTTCGAAGTCCTGTTCCATGAGCAGGTCGTCTTCTATGTCTACTATTTGAGGCATCGTAGCTGCCTTTGGTTTTGGTGCATTGGGAGGGGCACCACCCTCTCCTTTTTTAACTATATCCATGTGATTCCCACGAGTTACGAAGAAGGGAGTGTCACCCACGGCAGAGATTCGTATACCGTGGGAAGGCTAATTTAAACTGGATGTCGCCTGGTATCCAGAGTTCATCGTTAGAAGACACACTCACGCAGTGCCATTCATCCCATGGGCACGATTGTTTACACCCGGGATTGCGGGTTTTATCGAGTTTTCCTCTCTAGATCCGCCGTATTCAGTCAGGCATCTGGCTCACTCCAAGGAGTGCCACCATCTGCCTGTGCAGGAACACCTCGGGCAGGATGTGACTGTTACGACGCGTACGGACGGTCTTGAGGGAGGGACTTGCAATTCAAGGGACTTGCTTAGCAAAGTTCTCCCCTGATGCGGCGTTCACCCCATCTTGTCCCCCAATCACACCAATACTTCGAGAGACTTCTTCTCCAAATTGACCCAGTGACATCTATTTTTGAATAGCCCTTGCGATGGGGTCACATTTACTCATTGGTGCTTTTTATTACATTTCTTTAATTTTCACCACTTAAGTTTTCTTATATAATTACATTTATTTTTTTTTGAAGTTCCTATTATTAAATTACATTTCATTCCTCTTTCTTTTACAGTTTAAGTTTCTCTTACTAATTACATTTAATTTTTGAAGTTTCTATTATTAAATTACATTTCATTTCTCTTTCTTTTACAGGTTAAGTTTTCATTATTTAATTATCTAATTGCATTTCGTTTCTCTTTCTTTTACTTTAATATCTGTCAAAATGTTTAGCCTTATTTCGATAAATGTCAAAATGTGGTTCTAATACATGTCCCAGTATTTCGCTGTTCTTTACTACAAGTTAAATAATATCTCTTTCATTTTCACCCCTATTTTAAATCAGGTCAAAGAACAGGTTAAATTTTTATTGTTTCTTATCTAATTATGTTTCGATTCTTGGTCTTCTACTTTAATATCCGTCAAAATGTTTATTTTTCCCTTACGCAAATTGTTTGACTTTACCGCTATAGATTTAAGCCCCAAAGCGGACTTGACAGTTCGAATTTTGTACGATGTGTGACTTGACTTTAGTGCTATTAAATTTTGCTCCTCTCATATAACAGATTTGACAGTTACTCGCTGTAAAATTTGCTAAATAACCCGAGTGAGAAATATTTAACTTGACTGTCATTGAATTGTGACCTTCCTGTCCAATAGAGTTTCCGTCGGAGTAGTTCTTTTCGAGTAACTTCATTCTAAATTTCTATATTTCTTAAAGCTTTCGTTCGAAGTTTTACTTAGGTTCTAAATTGCTATCCTTGCTAAAAATATCGTTCAATTTTAGTTATAGAAAGGTTAAAAGGTTTATTAAGTCATTATCAGCTTTGGGTGAGTAATATTAATTTTCTCATTGAGAGATGACAGAATATCTCCCTGCACCTTTCGGCGGTTCTACGTCTAAGTACAAGCCCAGCAAAATACTTCGCCTTCGTGCAGCCACGTCTGGGTGTATTTGTGATGACCAGGTGTCGCGCGAAGTTGTAAGAATGAGTTCTTGGTTCTACTGTGATTCAGTGTTTATTTCAGGCAGATCATCTGATAGAAATGTCAAGTCTGTTTCAGTGTTTTGTGAAATAAACACATTAAAGTATTTCCAAGATGAGAAATTCAACTCCTCCATGGCATATAATTAGTCTAAGTGATCAAATTTATTGTTTTGAGTTATCCGGAAATGTTTGGTCACAAAATTTAGTATGCATTGCTGTTGCAAAGAAACTCATTTTTGGAATAATTAAATTTCTGGAAGAATCAGAAACGGATTCATTTGAATGGCATCAACTTAAAGAAATTTATCATGAAAGTCGCTGCCCTGCAATTAGTTTTGCCCCAGAGACTTCTCTAGCTGTTCTCCCGAAAGTTGTCATCTTATGTGATGCTGGTGTCGATTTTATTTTACGAATATTTCGCAGTGATCTAGAGAATAGTGATACTATTCAGCACCTCAGGAGACATTCAAGCTATGTAAATGATGCTGCCTGGGAAGCGTAAATTGAGTTTTTGGTATCCGTTCGTGATTCTGTTACAATATCATACATTATTAAATTGAATTCAATTCATTTATTACTGTACAAGTACACAAGATTACTAATAGTAATAAAGTACATTTAAACAAACACACGAGTTCTAAACATTCAAGGAGAAAAAGAAAGAAATACAAATATTACTAATAAGAAAATTGTAAAGCCATCAAACTTACAAAAAACTAATAATAAAGATAAAGATATATATAAAGATCTAATTATAATATTAATAAAAATTATGAAGCAATCTAACTTAAAAATCACTAATTATATCTACTAAGCAGCAAATCGGCAGAATCAATTCCGTCATCACTAAGAAATGTGGGGTTAAAGCATCGATCTGAACTCTCCAACCGTACCCGCACTCTTTTTTGCACTTGGTAAATTATTCCAACAACGAGTAATGTATACAAAGTAAGAGCCTTCCAATACACACCTATTATATCGCAGAATCAAGATGTTTCTTTGTCGCGATGATTGGAGGAAAGAAATGACGGTAGCCATTAATCCAGGACGCCCGAACGTATTAGTTTATAAAAATAGACAAGTGCCTTGCGCCTGAGATGTGACTCCAAGGAACAACTGAGAACGGAATGTGCAGATGTGATCAAACCTACGAAGACCGAAAACAAATCTAATACAGTCACTATATGCAACATTAATTCTGCGACGGAAATACGAATCAAGTCGTGGATAAATCAAGCTTCCATTGGAGAAATGAGTTATGAGCAGGGCTTTGATCAGTTAAGTGCTGGGGCTTAAAAGCCATAACCTTCACAGTCCACCATAAACTATTCCAATCAGGAAGGATATGTGATCACAACAGCTCAATCCTGAGTTGATCTTTATCCCCAAATTCGCAGCCTGCTCAACATAAGGCAACACACTGCTGTCGGGAAAGGCGGGAGGAGGGGATATGCTTTTAAGGAGTAGTGGCGTATCACAAGGTATTGTGACTTATCTGGATTAATCACAAGTTCGTTATTTATTGACCAGCCGTAAATTCTTTCCAAGTCCTCAGTTAAACGGGCAATACACTGTTCAAGGAGACCAACTGGTCTGCTAAGTTACAATTGAACATCTTGGGCATATATGTAGGTGAAATTTGGTATCACGTATGGCATCTGGCCAATTATTAATAAATAAGCAAAATTATAGTGGACCCAACACTGAACCCTGATGACAAAGAAACCCGGATGTCAAAGAAAGTATTTCAGAGAGCATCTCATTAATGCTAACCTGCTGAGATCGTCCATAGGGGAAGCTCAAAATTAAATTATTAGCAGACGAGGAAAGCCGAAAATTAAAGATAATTTATTAATAAACTTAAAATGATTAATACTATCAAAAGCTTTGATAAAATCAAGTATTACAAAAACACCCACTTCTCCTCTATCCAGACTGCACCTCGGGTACGTGGTGACCTTTAGCAAAGCAGTTTAGTAACAATAATTTGAACGGAAACCAGTTTTTCGAGGATTTTGCACAAGAAGTACAGAAGGCTTATGTGTCGAAAATAAGAAAGGAAAGAATTTGCAGATTATACGGGATTGGTAGCACCGGTGCTTTTCTCCACCTTCACAGGAAAACAGATGTAGTCAGAGTACTATTAAGTATATGCAAGATATGTGGTCCAATGTAGGGGTAAATAATTTTTAAAAACTGTGGGCAAAGGCTATCAGGTACAACTGATCTGTTTTAATGGTAAAGAGTGCTTCATGGAGTTCACGCATGTCAGCACATCTGAAATTAAATATGCATGCATGATTCCTGCTGAGGAGGAGTCATAACATTGACATTGCTGCAACCAGCTGTTATTAAGTGTTATGAGTGGATACATAGTGCTGATTAAGTTCATTGACATTGAACTCCTGCTGCTAATGTTGTCCTTTCCATAGATCCCGGCCGCCCTGAGATTCTTCCACAAAATCTTAAGAGGAAGCATAGGATCAAATTTCGAGCGAAAATATTTATACTTGTCAGAGCGAATCGCAGAAGTAGCCTTATTACCAGCAATATTATATACTGGTCCTGATTCGTTTAATTAAATGGTAAAAATGCACATGCAACGCAATAAGAGAAACGATAGCTTGGAGTATACTATGGACATGGCTCCAATCAATTGTCCTTGTGATTAGTGGTACATACTTACGAAAAGGAAATGAGGAAGATTTTCGACCTACTCATTAACACTATTGCAGTAGCAAATGTGATACCATGGCAAGGAGATGCATCCTTGAATCAGCGTCTCAGAGTTCGGATTTTTGAAATCACGGTAGGTGAAACAGTCGATACTACAGGAAAATCATATGGCAGGAAAAGCATATCATGATCAAAGAAATTAGGAGCGCTTGATTTGATTTTGGAATTATGCTATTCATATCAGTTACTGAAAATTGATCGAGGAGAGATGGATTCGCAATATTGTAATGAGTCGGTAAGCAGTTAACAGTCATCATTCTGGCTGACAGAGGGGTGAATTATTTTAGGTTGCAGATTATCTCTTACATAAACAGCCGCACCACCTCCCACACGGCCAGTCCGATCATTGTGCATTATCGTATATCCAGGTATTGATTCGAGAGTTGTGGGAAACGAGCTGCTTTAGCCAGGTCGCACTGACAGTAAAGCATGAACGTTGGTGATAGCAAACATCAAGTGGAGCTCATCCATTTTCTTACGCACACTCCTAGCATTCAGAGTACACAGATTTAAATCTTCGCGCTGGCTACACCGAAAAAAAAACGCGGTATTAAATCAATATTTTTTCCGTATTAATACCATATTTCAATAAATCTCTATTCATTATGCAAGAAAAATCAATTTGTCATGAAAATCAATCAAAACAATAATTTTCTAATTATACCTATATGTAAAACTAAATTTTAATAATAAAAATTTCAATTTAATAATTAAAAGAAATGTATTGACTTAAAAAAAAAAATCAATTAATTTCGTATTATTTTGATACGTATTTAGCATGAAATATGAAGCAATTTAAAAAAGTAATATGTCAAATATAATTTCTATACAAAAAAATATGAACATCATAAGCAAAATATCAACATATTGTGAATATTATTAATTTGATAAGAAAACATATCAATTTCATATGATTAAACGTAAATGCAATAATTTTCGTATCATGCCCTTGCAAAATCTTATTAGATAAGCGTGATTAGACATCATCAGTCCAGTTGCATGCACAGACACGACACGACTACGAATTTTTTAAATACCGTATAATATACATAATAATACATAAAAAACCGTATAAGTTTTGAAATTGAAAATTTGGAAGAGTTAAATGTGTTGACAAGCGGTAGTGAGATTGCAAATAATTCAGCAAATTGCAGAATTTATATTCAGTTTTCATGGGTAAGTACTTATATATTTTATTCTTAAATATTTGTTAGAAATTGTTTTCAAAACCGAAAGAAAAGATATAATTGAACAACTGAGTTCAAAGTATGTAATACCCTTGAAAAATTATTAAAATAATTGCTTTTTCAATGCTCTCGGATTTTGCCTATTTTCGAACCTACAAGTAGTAGATGTGATTAAAATTACAGCTCGTCAAGTTAAAATTTTATACATGAACGTCCAGCCAAACAGGCGGACACCGATGGACATGCTTAAATCTTAAATTATCATAAAGTAGTAATTTCTATGTACTGAAAGCTAGGCTATATAATTTGTTACACATCATGAGCCGCACATTTGCCAAAACGGTTAACTCCATAAAAGATAAAATAGGAAACATTGATAAATTTGTATACATTTTTGTGAAAAAAAAATATTTTTATTATTCAATGGTCACAAAAATTGTTGTCATGAGAGACTACCTGATAACATTTTTATGGTCGTTGAATAACAAATATGTTTTTTTACAAGAAATGTATAAAAATGTATCAATGTTTCCGACTTTTTATACCCTAGATGAAATCTATAGGGTATACTAAGTTTGCCATTCCGTTTGTAATGCACAGAAATAATGATGGTAGAGCAAAATGGATTGGACACCCCGCATAAATTTAAAAGTTATTTTGATTTTTGCATGTCCGTCCGTCCGTCCGTGCGCACGATAACTCGAGAACACGTTCACTTAGAAAGCTGAAATTTTGTACACGTGACGTCGTGAAAGGGCGTCTGCATTTCCTTGGATACGACCTCTTCGGTGTTGTATTTCAAAATCAAAAGCCTGGAGTCGCTCTGTCCATCTCGCCACTTGTCCCTCAGGATTCTTAAACTGCAGAAGCCATTTAAGTCCTGCATGGTCGGTGCGAAGGATGACTTTCTGCCCACAGAGATATTTATGAAAATGCTTTGTTGAACTTACAATGGCAAGTAGCTCCTTTCTTGTAGCACAATAATTTTTCTCTGACTTTGAAAGTGCTTTTCTATAGTAAGCTACTGGAACTTCTTGACCATTCTCTTCTTGAGAAAGCACTGCACGAATACCTTCATTGCTGGCATCCGTGTCCAATATAAATGTTTTTCCCAGCTTTGGATAGTGAAGTACTGGAGCTTCACAGAGCTGTTGCTTCAAATTTTCAAAACTTTCGTTGCATTTATCAGACCATATGAACGGCTTTCCCTTTTCGGTAAGTTGATGTAGGCTTCTTGCTATATCTGCAAAACCTTTCACAAAACGCCTGTAGTAGGTAGCTAAGCCAAGAAAACTCGGTAATTTATGTTTGTCCTTTGGAGCTGGCCAATTTTTGACGGCTTCTATCTTCTCTGGAACAGTTCGGACTCCTTGTGATGAAACTATGTGCCCTAAATATTTAACTTCATTTTTGAATAGAGCACATTTACTCTCACTGAGCTTCAATTTTGCATCTTTGAGCCTTTGAAGTACGTCCCGTAAGTTGTTTTTATGTTCCATGAATGTCCTTCCGATTACTATTATGTCATCCAAATAGACAAGAGATGTTTTCTAGGTTAAACCACGTTGAACACATTCCATTAATCGTTCGAATGTGGCTGGAGCATTACATAACCCAAATGGCATTACTTTTAAATGCCATAAGCCACTGCCAACTGAGAAAGCAGTTTTCTCTCGATCCTCCGGATGTATTTCCACTTGACAGTAACCACTCTTCAAATCCAGCGTGGAAAACCATTGCGCTCCGGAAAGGGTATCCAACGTGTCATCAATCCTTGGTTATGGATAGCTATCTTTTCTCGTCACGTTATTTAGTTGGCGGTAGTCTACACAGAATCGGGTGCTGCCATCTTTTTCTTTTCTTTCATCATGTCTGCTACTTCTGGTTGTTTGGCTAATGGCAATCTTCGTGGTGTCTGTCGAATAGGCCTGCAATCTCCTGAATCGATCCGATGCTGGACAAGATTTATTTTACCATAGTCATCATCATTTATTGCAAATAATTCCGAAAATTCATCGATCACCTCTTTGGCATCGTTGTGTTTTTGTTCACTTAAGGCACTGGACGAAAGAAGTCTCTGAACCTGATGGGTAGTAGCTGGTATAGTTTTTCTCTCCTCGACATTACTACCATTATCCAAATTGACGATTTGGTAAACGGGTTCACAATTTCCAATTATAGCACCTTCTTTTAGTTGTACCTCATTTTCGGATGTGTTAAGCACTCTGACTGGTATTAATGTTGCACCTTCTGCCTTCACTAAAGTTTTGCCAACAATGATGCTAGATGTAACTTTTGTGGGGTAAGGCTCCACCACATAGAATTGGCAGGTCCCGATGTCATCGGTAAGCTTTGTCCATATTAGTGTCTCGGAGCATGGCGAAAGAGTAATATTTTCGCAGACCATCGTTCTAACTTTCGCAGGATAATCTGCTCCTTCTCCTAGTCTCATAGGAATTTCTATATTCCCATATTTGAGAATTCGCTCTCCGACTTCCAGATTTATTTTGTATGTGGTCATGAAGTCTATTCTAAGAATGCATTCATCCATTATGTCTGAAACGAGGAAAGTGTGAGGAAATAGTAGTTCGCCTAGTTGAACATCTAAGGTTATTTCTACAAACGCCTGTGCTGCTGCTCCAGTTGCTGTTTTTAGTAGATATTTGTTGGTGTTGTGAAGCCATTTGTTTTTAACAAGGAGTACTTGGATGATCACTTTGGGGCTGTCGATTTAACCAGCCAACTTCTGCCCCACGAAGTTGGTTTTTACTAGTTTTCCGACTGCTCAAGAGGAGAGACGATGCGACTAGTCGCTGCTTGATATGTAGTCTCTCCACGAATAACTTGTTCCCTGGCTCGACATCTTTGGCATTCTTCTTTCCCCTCTTCTTCTGATGATTCCACTCGTCGACGTTTTCTGCAGCCTCTTTGAAGGTGCCCTGGTCTACTACAATTCCAGCATCGAAGGACACCACGTGAAGGCGGGCTCTGTGATGATTGCACTCTGTTACAAGTGCATTCGTCCACTGAAATTTCTCTCACTCGCACTGCACTCCGTGAAGCTTGTCTGGCGGATTCGTATGCTAATGCGTAGGCTAGTGCTTCTGCTGTTGATTTCTTTCCTGCTAGCCTTAACGCTTGTTGTAAATTTTGATCTGCAATAGCGTGAACAAATGCCTCCGTCGCCACTTCATTTAGAAAGTCCACATTCATGCTGGACTATCAAAGATGCGCTAATCTTCCTACATCTGCCTGCAGTTGCTTTAGTGATTCTCCATGTTTTTGAATCCAGTTGCGCAATTGTAGGCGATATACTTGCTGCATGTGTTCATCTCCGTAACGTAATTCTATCGCCTGTACTAATGAAAAGTAATTACGTTGATTTTCAATCGGTACAGTTTGTAAGAGTTCTGCCTCAGGACCTCGAAGTGCTAGCACCAGAGCTATAGCTTTGTCTGCATCATTCCATCCATAAACCTCTGAAGCTGCCTCGAATTGTCCCTTGAAGATATGCCACAAATTTTGTCCATCAAATATTGGAGCTTTCATTCTACCTGCTCCGGATATTTCAGCTGCTACATTTAGAGGCTGACGATGCTTTATTCTTTCCAGAACTGCTTTAAAACTGTCAAGCTGCTCGGTGAGTTTTTGTTGAGCTTCCGCCACTTCGTGCTCGATTTCTTCAATTTTCAAATTTTGTTCTTCTAAAGAACTTTTCAGGAAAGTCTTCTGTTCCTCCAAACGAGTTTCTAGACAATTCTCCAGAGAGATCTTTTGTTCGTCCAAACGGGTTTCCAGAGAATTCTTTTGTTCCTCAAAATCAATCTTTTGTTCATCAAAAGGGGCTTCCATAGATATCTTTTGTTCCTCGAGAGGACTCTTTTGTTCGTCGAGAGATTTCTTTTGTTCGTCGAGAAAATTCTTTTGTTCATCAAAACGGGCTTCCATAGATTTTTTCTGCTCATCTAAACGGGACTCCAGAGATCTCTTTTGTTTCTCTAAAGAATTGCTTGTTTCCTCAAAAGCATTTTTCATCTGCAGAGCTAATGAAACCTCCAATTTACTCATTAAAGTGCCAAAACTTCTTCCATGTTCATCACAGACTTTTCTTCCGCTTCAGTTTCTTCCAAGTAATCTTCAAAAACAAATATCTCAGGATTCTGCCCTTCTTCTATCAAAGCTTTTCTCTGTCGCTCGACGAGAACATTCTTTGGACCTGTCGTTTGTAACGACCGGTTCCCTACCTCCACTTTCAAATCCTGTATCCGAAGCTCCTCTAGTTTGCGCCCCATTACTTTAATAATTCTCTTACAGAAGAATATAAACTATTTTCCAGAACTTTCACAATTTAACACAATTTCTCAAAATTAATCACACTTTAAATTTTTAAGTCAATTGCACCACTTTATTTCACTTCTGACACCAGTTTTTGTGGCCTTTGGTTCGTTATTTAAAACACAATATTAAATAATCAATATACAAGTCCTTTATTTCGCTTTAATAATATAAAATTCACAAAACATTCATTTAATCAACTCAACTTTAATTATCGCTAACACTGTACTTTCGAATATAGCAATCTAATTACACACTTTCGCTTCTTAATTACTTTCACTTGTTAACACTGCAATGTCTAAGACAAGACTCTTTTTCTGGCGCTGACTATTGCTATATTTATACCCTAGAAACTCTCCGGATTATTCTGGAGTGTTCTATTCCAAAAGCTTCTTGACAGTTCTATTCATTCTTATTCCTGAACCTTCCTGTAGATTCCATAATCGATTCTCCGAACCTGAAGTAGTTTGCTTTCCATTGGCAGTAGATGCCACCAGTTGTCTCTTTCTATTGCACGTAACAATATTTACTTTGATGATATCGAAATAAATAGTCCACTAGGGAGTCATGCTAGTGTTGACTCTCTCTGTGAAGTTTATTATTCATTTCCGTCGATCCCCCAACACCTGAATTCGAAATTGGATTTAATTTTTATAGCAGCGTAATTTAAAGCCAAGGAGCAAAGGAGATATGGAAATGATCCGTTTCTTCGTCCTTTAGTTAGAGTTTTGCAAAAGCTTGCATATGAAGGATTAAGACTGTCAACTAGTAATGGCACATATCACGATCATTTCATATTGGCTGCTGTTACTAGATAATAAAGCCCAAAATGAAATACATATTAGGATTTTTTCAAAGCTTCAACTCAATTTTTTATTGTAGATTTTGTCGTAGTCATAAAAAAGATTTATTAATTGATTGCGAAGAGCACCCAGAATATATTAGAAATGAGGATAATTACAATACTGATTTAACCGCAAATGATGTATCTTTAACAGGAATAGGAGAATTTTGTTTTGCTTAACGAATTATCTGATTTTCATATCACCAGAAATTTTTTCTATAGATATCCTTCATGATTTATTTGAAGGAGTATGCCGATATGATGTAAGTGAAATTTTATTAAATTTTCTAAATAATAAGCTATTTTTTCTAGAAGTTTTAAATTATAGAAAGCAAATGTTTAACTATGGGGAAAGCGAAATAGGCAATATATCTCCGCCTATTGAATTATCCCATTTGAAGCAAAAAAGTTAAAAATGACAGGAAGAGAAATGGCCACATTTGTCCATTTTCTACCATTTATTATTGGAGATCTTATTCCGATAGGTAACGAAGTTTGGACATTTTTCATCACTTTATTACAAATTATAGATATATTATCAGGTAGTACATTTGATGTCTTTTTATTGAATGAGATTAAAATTCTAATAAGACAGCACAATTCGATGTACATCAAATTTCACTTTCTGGTGCATTATCCTACCGCTATATCTCAAAGTGGTCCGCTTAAATATCTTTGGACTTACAGGAATGAAGCGAAGAAGAAAGAAGCAAATATTTATCGTAGAAATATCTCCAGGAGAAAAAATATATCTTACACCCTCAGTATGAAAGCTTCCTTGAAGTTTTGCGAATTCTTAAACGAATATTGTAATGGTTTTCCGGAAGTATTAATTTATGTGAGCCCAGTTCTTTTAAATTTAATTGCAGAAGATTTATTTCTCTCAACAGTTAACAGAGCCACCATTTCAAATATTAATTTTAATAGCTGCTAGTCTTTAAAATGCATTGAAATTAAAGGTAGTCAGTACAAAATAGGATTTGTAGTAACAATAAAAACTGGAGACGATATGCAAGATTTTGAAATAAAGAATATACTTCTAAATGATTTGAAAGCCCATTTTACTTGTGGAAAGAATTGAAGTCCAGTCATTTTCTGAATATTTTCAATCATATTATATTGGAATAAATCTAAAATTGTACCATGTTTTGGATATAAAAGAGTTTACAGTACCTCCAATTCACATTTATTATATAAGGAGTGGAAAAGCTTATTAGAAATAAAGTTTTCTAATACTTATTTGTTCAAGTTTAGGTTTAAGATCTGTATTAATTATGTATTAAAAATATAATTATAAAAAATTATTGGACTTTTATTTATATTTTCCTATCAATTTTAAAGAAAATTGCTGAAAAAAGAATTATACTTTAAACATATGAATTTAATAAGGATTCCTATCAATAAACTAATTTATAACAGACGTATCTTATTAATAACTTTCCATATAAAGATAATACGCTGACGTATATAATCAATACGCTTCCTTAAAAAACTAATACGTCGTCAAAAATTAATACTGTTACTAGTTGCTACACTGCGCGAGTGGGTGGGGATTGGGGGAAACACGCCTGCCCATGGGTAGGGGGAGGAGTTATCTATGATTTGAGCGAAAAATGGAGAACAACGGTTAAGCAGGTGAAGAGCAATGGACAAAGAGTGGAGTCATGTTTGCGTGTTTTTTATATGTAGATTGGCTAGTTATGCTGGTCGGTGGTAAAGTGGGGAGGGGTGGGGTAGTGATGGAAAGGACAGATGCTGGCCTATGAGTAGAGAGAGGGGTTGGCTACCATATGCAAAAAGGATGAAAAGAAACGGTGAAGAGGGTGAGGAGCAATAGACAAAAGAGTGGAGCGACTTCTGGTTTTTACTCCCCCCTCTCTTTTTCACTAAAATATATGGTGGGGGTAAAATATTTTTCAATGTACATAATGCACTCATTGAGACCTTTCGAATGAGTGGGCACACGTTAACATTGGATGAAAAATAGTAACATTATTCTCTAAAACTCTACATAAGGGGTAGGTACATGCACTAAAAACTGAATTATTGCTATTTTACGTCCGATTCGGCTGCGGATGGATTCAAAAAATCAGAAAAAAATCGCAATACATGAAAATTAAAAAATTTAAGAAATAAGTGAATAAGCGTAGGAACCACAATCGGTTAAACTATGTGTGTAGTACAATTAATTCCTCCCCCCCCCCCCCCCCCTAATTTTCGCCAAATTAGATGGTGGGTGTAAAATATTTTTACATATTCGCAATGTACTCGGCAAGACCTTTCCAATGAGTGTTCATATTCTAAGATCGGATGAAATAAAGAAACTGATCTACTACGTATGTATGTATGTGACGTACAATATGGAATTCCTTAATTATATAGGGACTTGAATACTTTGAAATTCGATATCTCCTGAATGATAAGAGATGATGGCTTCAAATAAATTTTGGTAATTAAAGGACTAAAGTAGATATAATGCTCTTCTGCACTGGAAGTCCCTGTCGTTCAAGCGGGCGCCGTTATGAAGCGGAGAATGCAAAAATAACGTTTTTTGGTCCTAAATCACCCGAAAAATTGGGGGAGGGGGAACATTTATGTTATTTCTGTAATCTACTCACCGAGGCCTTTCCAATGAGTATCCATATGCTAAGATGGGATGAAAAATTAGAAATTGATGTCTACCCACTACACCCAAACGTATGTATGTGACGTACACCATGGAATTCCCTAATTATATAGTGACAGGAATATTTTGAAATTCGATATCTCCTGAATGATAAGAGACGATGGCTTCAAATAAATTTTGATAATTATGGGACTAAAGTAGATATAATGCCCTTCTGCATTGGAAGTCCGTGTAGTTCAAGGGGGCGCCGTTAGGAAGCCCAGAATGCTCAAATAACGGTTTTTTGGTACTAAACCACCCGAAAAATTTGGGCGGGGGGGGAAATTTTTTTTTATTTGTGTAATCTACTCATCGAGGCCTTTCCAATGAGTGTTCATATGCTAAGATCGGATGAAAAATAGGAGTTAACTCTACAGAGATATCTACGAAAAACTATTGTAATAATTAGAGAACATAATTGGCTATAATTTTCCCCTATACTGGAAGTGTAGATATTTCAAGAAAGCGCCGGTATAAGGACATCTTCTCAGCGACACCCCATAATTCGGCAAAAGTAGGTGCCAGTTGCACTTAGGATATAGTCATTAAATTAAATTCGACAGAAATATCCATTACTCAGGAAGTAGAGGGCAATATGAGCTTTAAATTTTCTACTTCATTTGTCCCCTAGGCCGCTTTACCCCACCCCCCTCAGAACACTTGAAATCGTGATATGAGGATTTTGAACTTATATGTCCATATCAAGTATTAATTTAAAAAAAAATTTTGTTCGAGAAATTGTTCTTATGAAGTCTTACTTGACAAAAGAAGTTATATTACCCATTTTATGTAGTATTTAATTGTGAAAAAAAATTTAAAAAAGTTAATTATTCAGTTAATTATATGATGCTCGGTTCTGACGGACACCATTTACTGGGTGAAAAATAATTATCGTAAGGTTTCAGTTACAGTTAACTTCTGGTAGTTAACTTCAATTTAATAGAAATATGTAGTCCACAGGTAGTAAGAGGATAGTAGTAGCTTTCTATTTCATATAACATTAGTCTGAAAAGCCCCTTTACCCCACCCCCCTCAGAGCAGCTGAATTCACGAAATGAGGAAATTTTTCTTATTGGTACATATGAATGGTCATTTGACCTTGAATTTAAATAGCTATTTAAATGAAGCTTTGTACGAATAATCTACGTAAATGGTAGAATATAAAATAATTACTCCGCCCCACGTAAAATAATTTTAGTATTTTTTTTTATTTTTTTATATGAATATATAATATATATATAACCCACCATTATAACTCTGTAACCCGTGGCCCCACATACCTCGCAATAGTCTCAAAAAATCACAAAAAAATCCTTACAATGAATTTAGCAAAAAGAATTATGAAAATCTGTTGGAATTTGGCCGAGTATGTATGGGAGTTAATTAGATTGAATCTAATTTAAAATGTATTTGTGTAAGTAGCTCCTAAAGTAATAAAGATAATGAGTTGGGGTTTTTTTAGATGAAAGGCAAGAGATTGAAGAAAGTAATAGTGGGAAAAAACTGCCTTAGTGTTGCAAAATAGACCCGCATGGTGGCGTTGCATGTAATCTAATTAAAAAATTTGGATAGTGTTGTAGTAAAATCACCCAAAATTCGTTAATTACAGTCGGAAATGGATTTTGTGAAAAGTGTTATTTTAAGAACAAATAAGGGTTGAAAACATTCCACCCACTTAGGCATCATTGTTAATTTCATTACTAAAAAATTGGTTGGAAATGAAATTTTCAATAAAAAAAATCGAAAATTTTTATCGTTCTTGAACCCCCTTCCCCACACGTGGGGGTTAATCCGTCAAAGGTATATTTGTCGTGTTGGTGCATATCCTGGTTATAGTCTATAAAAAGAATCATGGAAATCTATCTCATACTTCTCGAGCAATATCGACTTTTGTGTATGAAGGTAGTTTGAAATTTTTCTAAAATGTTCAAAGAAATGGCCGATTTGGTCGTCTTCCACCAGAGGAGAGATGCTATAAAAATTTTAAATATAAAGGAAAAGAATGTTTGTAGGATGAAATCGCATCTACATTTTGTGCCCTAATCGGATGTCTAATTAGTTTTTGCGTGAGTTTTATAGTTTTCGAACAATTAGAAAAAGAAAAAAAAGCGTCGTTTTAGGACTAAAGTAGCTATAATACCCTTCTGCATTGCAAGTCCCTGTAGTTCAACGGGGCGCCGCTAGGAAGCGCAGAATGCAAAAATAACAGTTTTTGGTAGTAAATCACCTGAAAAATAGTGGGAGGGGGAAATTTTTGTTATTTATGTAATCTACTCATCGAGACCTTTCAAATGAATGCTCATATGATGAGATTGGATGAAAAATAAGGAATTCATACATTTAGCACTATGCATACATACACGGTGCAAACACTGAAAACTTAATTACGTCCGATTCGGCTACGGATAGGTTCAAAAAATCAGAAAAAAATCACAATAAGACAAAATCAAAAAATTTCTGAAATAAATTAATAATTGTAGGAACTACAGCTGCTTAAACTGTGTGTGCAGTATAAACAATTCTTCTCCCCCCCCCCCTCATTTTCACTAAATGATATGGTAGGGGTAAATATTTTTAAATATTAACAATGTACTTGGCAAGACCTTTACAATGAGTGTTCATATGCTAAGATCGGATGAAAAATAAGAAATTGATCTACTACCACTACATCCATACGTATGTATGTGACGTACGCCACTGAATTCCCTAATTAAATTGGGACTTGAATAATTTGAAATTCAATATCTCCTGAACGATAAGAGATGATGGCTTCAAATAAATTTTGATAATTAAAGGACTAAAGTAGCAATAATGCTTTTCTGCATTGCAAGTTCGTCTAGTTCAAAGGGGGGCCGCTGGGAAGCGCAGAATGCAAAAATAACGGTTTTTGGTCGTAAATCACCTGTAAAATTGGGGGAGGGGGAAAATTTTGGTTATTTCTTTAATCTACTCATCGAGACCTTTCCAATGAGTTTTCATATGCTAAGATCGGATGAAAAATAGGACTTAAGTCTACTGAGTTATCTACGAAAAACCATTTTCCATAAAGAACATATATACGTACACACAAACACGAATAAAATTTCCTATTTATAGTTTGACTTAGGAGTTTGGAAATTGAAGATCTCCTGAACTATATGAGCTAATGAATTCAAATAAACTGTAGTAATTAGAGAACATAAGTGGCTATAATTTTTCCCTATACTGGAAATGTAGATATTTCAAGGAAGCGCCGGTATAAGGACATATTCTCAGCGACAACCCATAATTCGGGGAAAAGTAGGTGCCAATTACACTTAGGTTATAGTCATTAAATTAAATCCGTCAGAAATGTCCATTACTCAGGATGTAGAGGGCAACATCAGCTTTAAATTTCATACATCATTTGTCCCCTCGGCCCCTTTACCCCACCCCCTCAGAACACTTGAAATCGTGATATGAGAAATTTGAACTAATATCTCTATATCAATGAATTAATTTGAAAAAATTTTTTGTTCGACAAATTGTTCTTATGGAGTCTTACTGCCACAAGAAGTTATATTATGCATTTTATGTAGTATTGAATTGTGAAAAAAAAATTAAAAAGAGTTAATTATTCAGGTAATTATATGATGCTCAGTTCTGATGGATGGACACCCTTTACTGGGTGAAAAATAGTGATCGTAAGGTTTCAGGTACAGTTAACTTCTGGTAGTTAAATTCAATTTAATAGTAATATGTAGTCCACAGGAAGTAAGAAGATAGTAGTAGCTTTCTATTTCATACAGCACTTGTCTGAAAATCCCCTTTACCCCACCCCCCTCAGAGCAGCTGAAATCACGAAATGAATAAATTTTTCTTATTGGTACATATGAATGGTCATTTGACCTTGAATTTAAATAGCTATTTAAATGAAGTTTAGGACGAATAATCTACGTAAACGGTAGAATATAAAATAATTACCCCCACCCCACGTAAAATAATTTTAGTATTTTTTTTTATATGAATATATAATATATATATAACCCACCATTATAACTCTGTAAACCGCGGCCCCACGTACCTCGCAATAGTCTCAGAAAATCACAAAAAAATCCTTATAATGAATTTAGCAAAAAGAATTATGAAAATCCGTTGGAATTTGGCCGAGGTATTAACTCCCACACCTATGTATGGGAGTTAATTAGATTGAATCTAATTTAGCAATGTATTTGTGTAAGTAGCTCCTAAAGTAATAAAGATAATGAGTTAGGGTTTTTTTTAGATGAAAGGCAAGAGATTGAAGAAAGTAATAGTGGGAAAGAAGTGCCTTAATGTTGCAACATAGACCCGCACGGTGGCGTTGCATGTAATCTAATTAAAATATTTGGGTAGTGTTGTAGTAAAATCACCACAAATTCGTTAATTACAGTCGGAAATGGATTTTGTGAAAAGTACTATTTTAAGAACAAACAAGGGTTGAAAACACTCCCACCCACTTAGGCATCATTGTTAATTACATTACTAAAAAATTGGTTGGAAATGAAATTTTCAATAAAAAAATTGAAATTTTTTGTCGTTCTTGACCCCCCTTCCCCACCCGTAGGGGATATTCCGTCAAAGGTATATTTGTCGTGTTGGTGCATATCCTGGCTATAGTCTATAAAAAGAATCATGGAAATCTATCTCATACTTCTCGAGCAATATCGATTTTTGTGTATGAAGGTAGTTTGAAATTTTTCTAAAATGTCCAAAGAAATGGCCGATTTGGTCGTCTTCCACCAAAGGAGAGATGCTATAAAATTTTTAAATATAAATGCAAAAGAATGTTTGTAGGATGAAATCGCATCTACATTTTGTGCCCTAATCGGATGTCTAATCAGTTTTTGCGTGAGTTTTATAGTTTTCGAACAATTAGAAAAAGAAAAAAAAGCGTCGTTTTTCGCGTAAGAAATGAGCGATTTTTAGATGGAAATTTTGATAGTTTTTCCTTTCACTATTACGGTGACTTGTTGTATACTAAGAAAATAAGTTCCTAGGGGAAAAAAGTTCATAACAGGCCACTAATGCGTGTAAAAGAATTGGAAATATGTGCGAAATGTAGAAAATGGGGTATATGTGACGTAGATGTATATAAATGCATGAGAATTGTAGTTTAATCGTGAAAAACGTCTCGATGAAATTTTCGTGATCGGGAAAAAAAGTGCACGGTCGTATAGTGCTCGGCGAGACCTTTAATTTGATATATAATATGGCGAATTGGAACCACACCCCACCCTTATAGTACCCTAATAAAAAAAATTTCTGCTGGAATTATAGCTGGTAATCAGGTGAAGAGAAAAGTGAAATCCGTTTTCCGATCGGACTTGACCCTACCGAGTTATAGCCGATTTTCTGTGAAAAAAGTCTAGTACGTTTTTTCCTAAACGTAAAAGAGCGAATTACTAAAAAGTAAGTATATGGCTTGACAGGGGAGTATAGATAGATCATTTTTGTATTTAGGTACAAAGTCGAAAAAACGCCAAATAACGGAACGGGGGGGGGGGGTTGAAGAAATTTAGCTCTAGTACAACATGGCATTATCTACTACTTTTTAAATTTGTAATTTTTTTTTATGACGTTTGAGTACGTGCGTATACTGGGGCTCTTAAATAGCCTGAAAATACAAAAAAGGCGTGTGCCCCCAAACTCCCCTCCAAACTCCCCCCACCCACAAAAATCGAATAACGTGGTACCCTAATGCACATAGAATTTAATTCTACACCAAACGTTTTTGAATACCAATCGGATCGGTTGCTTTATGTAGGAACTAGAGGGCTCACAGATTTAGTGGAATATTTGCCGTGTGTATGGAGCGAAAACCAGCGTTGGCAGGCCCCCCGTAGATTCTCTCCCCCCCCCCCCGAAAAACTTGAAATTTTTACCATTCTGTGAGATCGAAAGCAGCTTTCATTTAAGACATCAAACACCCCGCTACGACTCTTGGTTCCGGAGATATTAGAAAAAAATCGAAATCCCCCCCCCCAACCGAGAGCAAACCACCCGTTCAAAAAAAAGTTGACCAAAAGATGCGGGTCATCAAACTGAACACGTATACCAAATTACAGCGATTTGAGGTTTTTCCCCCTTCTCCTCCCGATAAGCATCCCTCCCAATTCTTTTGACCCATGGGCCGTACCCTATGTAGTAACGGTTCATATAAAATTAATTTGAAAAAAAAATATTAATAAATGTAGGAACTCCCCGAACAAAGTTATTTTGACCTTAATTTTCTTACTCATGTTTTCACTCAAAATGTATTGAAAATACACAGAGCGCTCCAACTCGCATCATTTCCATACAAATCTTTTTCACGAAAATATATGGTGGGGGTAAAATATTTTTACATGCTCATAATGCACTCACTGAGACCTTTCGAATGAGTGGTCATACGATAACATTGGATGAAAAATAGTAAAATTATTCTTTACAACTCTACATAAGGGGTAGGTACATGCACTAAAAACTGAAGTATTGCTATTTTACGTCCGATCCGGCTGAGGATGGATTCAAAAAATCAGAAAAAAATCGCAATATATGAAAATTAAAAAATTTAAGAAATAAGTGAATAAGAGTAGGAACCACACTCGGTTAAACTATGTGTAGTACAATTAATTCCTCCCCCCCCCCCTTAATTTTCGCTAAATTATATGGTGGGTGTAACATATTTTTAAATATTCACAATGTGCTCGGCAAGACCTTTCCAATGAGTGTTCATATTCTAAGATCGGATGAAAAATAAGAAAATGATCTATACCACTACATCCATACGTATGTATGTGACGTACGCCATGGAATTCCCTAATTATATTGGGACTTGAATACTTTGAAATTCGATATCTCCTGAACGGTAAGAGATGATGGCTTCAAATAAATTTTGATAATTAAAGAACTGTAGTAGCAACAATGACCTTCTGCATTGGAAGTCCCTGTAGTTCAACGCGGCGCCGCTAGGAAGCACAGAATGCAAAAATAACGGTTTTTGGTCGTAAATCACCTGAAAAATTGGGGGAGGGGGAAAATTTTTCTTATTTGTGTAATCTACTTATCGAGACCTTTCAAATAAATGCTCATATGATGACATTGGATGAAAAATAAGGCTTTTCGTACTTTTAGCACTATGCATGCATACACGGTGCAAACACTGAAAACTTAATTACGTCCGATTGAGCTACGGATATATTCAACAAATCAGAAAAAAATCACAATAAGAGAAAATCAAAAAATTTCTGAAATAAATTAATAATTGTAGGAACTATACCTGCTTAAACTGTGTGTGCAGTATAAACAATGCCTCTCCCCCCTTCATTTTCACTAAATGATATGGTGGGGGTAAAATATTTTTGCATATTCACAATATACTTCGCAAGACCTTTCCAATGAGTGTTCATATGCTAAGATCGGATGAAAAATAGGACTTAAGTCTACTGAGTTATCTACGAAAAACCATTTTCCATAAAGAACATATATACGTACACACAAACACGAATAAAATTTCCTATTTATAGTTTGACTTAGGAGTTTGGAAATTGAATATCTCCTGAACTATATGAGCTAATGAATTCAAATAAATTGTAGTAATTAGAGAACATAAGTGGCTATAATTTTTTCCTGTATTGGAAGTGTTGATATTTCAAGGAAGCGCCGGTATAAGGACATCTTCTCAGCGACATCCCATAATTCGGGAAAAGTAGGTGCCAGCTACACTTAGGTTATAGTCTTTAAATTAAATTCGACAGAAATATCCATTACTTAGGAGGTAGAGGGCAGCATGAGGTTTAAATTTTCTACTTCATTTGTCCCCTCGGCAACTTTACCCCACCCCCCTCAGAACACTTGAAATCGTAATATGAGGATTTTGAACTTATATGTCCATATCAATGAAAAAAGTTAATTATTCAGGTAATTATATGATGCTCAGTTCTGATGGACACCCTTTACTGGGTGCAAAATAGTGATCGTAAGGTTGCAGTTACAGTTAACTTCTGGTAGTTAAATGCAATTTAGTAGTACTATGTAGTCCACAGGTAGTAAGAGGATAGTAGTAGCTTTCTATTTCATACAGCATTTGTCTGAAAAGCCCCTTTACCCCACCCCCCTCAGAGCAGCTGAAATCAAGAAATGGGGAAATTTTTCTTATTGGTACATATCGATGGTCATTTGACCTTGAATTTAAACAGATATTTAAATGAAGTTTTGTACGAATAATCTACGTAAATGGTAGAATATAAATTAATTACCCCCATTCCACGTAAAATAATTTTAGTATTTTTTTTTTATTTTTTTTATATTAATAAATAATAAATATATAACCCACCATTATAGCTCTGTAACCCGCGGCCCTACGTACCTCGCAATAGTTTAAAAAAATCACAAAAAAATCCTTACAATAAATTTAGCAAAAAGAATTATGAAAATCCGTTGGAATTTGGCCGAGATATTAACTCCCACACCTATGTATGGGAGTTAATTAGATTGAATTACCTCGCAATGTATTTGCGTAAGTAGCTCCTAAAGTAATAAAGACAATGAGTTGGGGTTTTTTGGATGAAAGATAAGATATCAGAGAAAGTAATAATAGGAAAAAGTACCTTAATGTTGCAAAATAGACCCGCATGGTGGCGTTGCATGTAATCTAATTAAAGAATTTGGGTAGTGTTTGAGAAAAATTACCCCAATTCGTTAATTACAATCAAAAGTTGATTTTGTAAAAAGTATTATTTTAAGAACAAATAAGGGTTGAAAATTTTCCAACCCACTTATCCCTCTTTGTAACTTTCATTACTTAAAAAAGGTGAAAGTTGAAATTTTCAATAAAAAAATCGAAAGTTTTTGCCGTTCTTGACCCGCCTTCCCCATCCGTGGGGGCAAATCCGTCAAATGTATATTTGTCGTGTTAGTGCATATCCTGTCTATGGTCTGTAAAAAGAATCATGGAAATCCATCTCATACTTCTCGAGCAATATCGATTTTTGTGTATGAAGTTAGTTTGCAATTATTCTAAAATGACGACAGAAATGGCCGATTTGGTCGTCTTCCACCAAAGGAGAGATGCTATAAAATTTTTAAATATAAACGGAAAAGGATGCTTGTAGGATGAAATCGCATCTACATTTTGTGCCCTAATCGGATATCTAATTAGTTTTTTGCGTGAGTTTCATACTTTTCGAAAAATTAAAAAAGAAAAAAATGCGTCATTTTAAGCGTGATAAATGATGATTTTTTAGGTGATAATGTTGATAGTTTTTCCTTTCACTAATAAGGTTATTTGTTGGATTCTAAGAAAATAACTTCCTGTGGGAAAAATGTTCACAACAGGTCAGTAATACGTATAAAAGGAAAAAAAATGGAAATATGTGCGAAATGTAGAAAATGGGGTATATGTGACGTAGATGTATGTAAATGCATGGGAATTGGATTTGAGCGTGAAAAACGTCTCGATGAAGTTTTTGGAATCGGGAAAAAAAGTGGACATTCGGATAGTACTCGGCGAGACCTTTAATCTCACATATAAGATGCCGAATTGGAGCCACCCCCCGCGGGGGGTACCTACCCCCACACCCTTAGCGTACCCTTATAAAAAAAAAATTTTGTCCGCGAATTGTAGCTGGTGATTAGGTGAAGCGAACGGTGAAATCCGTTTTCCGATCGGACTTCACCCTACCGACTTATAGCCGATTTTCTGTGAAAAAAGTCTAGTACGTTTCTTCCTAAACGTAAAAGAGCGATTTACTAAAAAGTGAGTATATGGATCGATAGGGGAGTCTATTGAGGTACAAAGTCGAAAAGCGCCAAATAACGGAACGGGAGGGAGTTGAAGAAATCTAACTCTAGTACAATATAGCATAATCTACTACTTTTTAAATATGTAATTTTTTTTTATGAAGTTTGAGTACGTGCGTATACTGGGGCTCTTAAATAGCTTGAAAATACAAAAAATGCGTGTGCCCCCCAAACTCCCCTCCAAACTCGCCCCACCCACAAAAATCGAATAACGTGGTACCCTCATGCACATAGAATTTAATTCTACAAAAAACGTTTTTGAACACCAATCGGATCGGTTGCTTTATGTAGGAGCTAGAGGGCTCACAGATTTAGTGGAATTTTTGCCGTTTGTATGGATCGAAAACCAGCGTTGGCAGGTCCCCCTTAGATTCTCTCCCTTCTCCCCGACAAACTTGAAATTTTTACCATTCGGTTGGCTCGGAAGCAGCTTTCATTTAAGACGTCAAACACCCCGCTACGGCTCTTGGTTCCGGATATATGAGAAAAAATGCGAACATTACCCCCCCCCCCCTTCCTAACCACTGAAAGCAAGCACTTCGCTCAAAAAAAAGTTGACCAAAAGATGCGGGTCATCAAACTGAACACGTACACCAAATTACAGCGAATTCATGTTCCCCCCCCCCCCCTAAACCCCTACCCTGCCGATAAGCCCTGAACCACCTTGTGTACCCCACTGGGAACCCCACCATTTAGTAGCGGTTCATATAAAAATAACTAAAAAAAAATATTAATAACTATAGGAAATCGTTTAACAAAAGTGATTTGACTACAATTTTCTTACTCATGTTTTCACTCAAAATGTATGGAAAATACACTGAGCGCTCGATCTCGCATCATTTCCATACAAATTACACGCAGCTCGGCCTCGCTTCGCTCGACCTCGCGTCACTCATTACCTTATACTAACGAGCGTGATCTTAGTCCGTTATTTAAAACACAATATTTCAGATATCATTAACAAGTTCTTTCTTTTATTTAACTTCACTTTTTACTTTTATAACATTTACAAACAATTATCAAATCAACTCTTTACAGTTATCGCTAGTACTGTACTTCTAATTATCGCAATAGTTTACTTCGTTCATTTCACTGTCTGAAATAAGACTGCCTCCTGCATGTGAGTAGCGCCGTATTTATACTCAACAAATTATCCTATAACCTTCCTGAATAGTCCGTTCTCCAAACCCAGTTTACTAGGATGTCACTAACCTAAAGTTGTCTCCATTTCCAATAGATGTCGCCTGTATCGCTTTGTGGCGCGTAACACTGCCCCTTCTTAAAATTGTTCGTCCCGAACAACAGGTGATCCACGGTTTTGATGCGCGCAGTGTTGACATAAACGATCTAGCTGAACGATTTTCCGTTTGCCTCTTGTGCCCCGCTGAATCGTGTATACTACGTCATTAATTCTAGTCACTACTGAATACGGTCCTTCCCAGTGTTGTTGTAATTTTGGGGAACGTCCCTTACGTCGTTTCGGGTTCTACAGCCAAACAAGGTCACCTTCATTAAATGCGGCTGAATTAGCACGTAAGTCATAGCGAGTCTTCATGCGATCGGTATTCATTGCTAGCTTTGCTCTCGTGACCTCGTGTACATCAGCTAATCGTTGTATAAGTTCAGATACATAATCGTCTCGTAACTTTTGTTCACCTCTGGGTGTACCAAACTTGAGGTCGCTAGTTAAACGCATCTCCTTTTCGAATGTGACTTTGGGTGGAGTTTGTCCGGTTGTGTTGTGAACAGCTGATCGATAGGCCGTTAGGAACATGGGAATATGTCGATCCCAATCACGTTGGTGATAGTCGACTACTTTCTTTAGATGCTCGACCAATGTTCTGTTGAAGCGCTCTACCATGCCATCAGATTGTGGATGCAGAGGAGTTGTTCTGGTTTTTCTTATTCCCAGCATTTTACATATCTCTTTGAAAGTCCGTGATTCGAAGTTCCGTCCTTGGTCCGAATGAAATTCATGAGGCACACCAAATCTACTGACCCAATTCATTATAATTTGTTCCGCCACTGTGGTTGGCTCTTGAATAGGAATTGCAAAAGCTTCAGGCCATTTACTGAAATAGTCAATAGCAACTAATATGTAAGGGTTACCGTTATCTGTTTCTGGAAAAGGTCCAGCGATGTCAATGGCTATCCTTTCAAATGGGGCTCCTACATTATACTTATGCATTTCTCCTCTGCTTCTGTGTGGCGGTTCTTTGCAAGAAGCACAGATGGTGCATCTGCGGCACCATTCCTCCACATCCTCTCGCATATGTAACCAATAAAACCGTTCTCGTATTTTGGAAATTATTTTATTCACCCCCAAATGACCTCCATTGATCCACTGTGCATTTCTTCTAAAACATCTTTGACCTTGGATGCTGGCACAACTGTCTGCATTCGGAATGACTCGCCGTTAGTTCCTTCCCACTTGCGTTTTAATATACCACACTCAAGGTGAAGCGAATTCCATTGAGCCCAGTAGCTCTTCAGTTTCTCACTCCTCACCGAGATATCTTTCCATTGTGGTATTTCCATGTCTTCTTTCCAAGCAAGATTGGGTGATAAGTCTGGGTCTTCCCGTTTAGCTGTTCTCAAGCTCTCGTTTTCCCAACCCGTCGATGGTTCCACCGTTATCAGCTGTATAGTTGCCTTTGTTTCTTTTTCTTCCACCCGAATGCAATGTTTGCATTCACCTTTTCATGGACGTCGTGAAAGGGCGTCTGCATTTCCATGGATACGTCCTCTTCAGTGTTGGATTTCAAAGTCATAAGCTTGGAGTCGATCTATCCATCTCGCCACTTGCCCTTCAGGGTTCTTAAACTGCAAAAGCCATTTAAGCGCGGCATGGTCTGTGCGGAGGATAAATTTCTGCCCGTAAGATATTTATAGAAATGTTTTGTTGAATTTACAATAGCAAGTAGCTCTTTTCTTGTAGCACAATAATTTCTCTCTGATTTTGAAAGTGCTTTGCTATAATACGGTGTAATGGAGTTTCGGTGGGACCAGGGTTTCTTAAAAATGAAACTCCTTCAGTTACAATATAAATAAAATATTTCTTTATTTGAAAAATAGCTTAACAGTTACACAGCTAACTTAATCTAGTTCCATTTATCACCTATACTAGAGACTATGTAGTGGTAAGGGGAACTTCACACGGCTTATCACTACTAGAATAATTCTGAACTTAATACTAAAGAGACTAGTTCTTACAAATTCAATATATATATATATCCTAGATCTATGGTATTCTATACTGAAACTGGGTAGTGGTAAGGGGAACTTCACACGACTTACCACTATAATAATGCTGAATTTGACAAGATGATAACCTGAGAGGGAGACGGTGACGTATCGAGAGAATGTTTGATGAAAACAAAAGATAGTACGGGGAATAATCACACGACGTACCAAGGATGTGTTAAGGCGGGATGGTTCACGCTGACCTTAACACAACGGATTGGGATGAGGACGGATGGTACGGGGAAAGTCACACGACGTACCAAGGAAATGTTAAGGCGGGATGGTTCACGCTAACCTTAACACCACGGATGAGGACGGATGGCAGGGGGAAAAATCACACGACGTACCAGGGATGTGTTAAGCCGGAGTGTTTGACGCTAACCTTAACACCACGGATGAGGACGGATGGTACGGGGAAAATCACACGTCGTACCAGGGAAGTGTTAAGGCGAGATGGTTCACGCCAACCTTAACACCACGGATGAGGACGGATGGTACGGGGAAAAATCACACGACGTACCAGGGAAGTGTTAAGGCGGGATGGTTCACGCTAACCTTAACACAACGGATATTTAAGAAAATGCACGGCGATTATTCACACGATGTGCAAGGGTTTACTAGTGTGGGAAGTTCGCGCTCCACTAGTCACCCAGTAAAAAGTCTGATCACCTAACTCGTTGAGCTTGCTGACCAGACTGATTTCTGTGGGCAAATGGCGCGCTTTATATAGCCGGGGGTCAGAGCTTCTCAGTGGCTGAGTGCCTGATGCTTCTACTGGCGTAAGTATAAAAGAGCTTGCAAGCTCTTTTGAAAAGCTTTTCTTGTACTTGACTAGTGCATGTGCTGGCGTGCTGATCATGCAGCCTGTGACTATAGCAGATTGTTTGCACGCCTCAGTGGCGTGGTTAGTTGGACTTAAGTTCAAGTTTTAACTAAATAACCCAGTGGCGGGCAAAAATAATTGAATTCGGTTTGAAATTTGTGACTTCGTTACATCCTCCTCTTTCTTCAAAGTGGAAAGAATCAGAGATTCTATACCATTAACAGCAGGGTGGATAACGATGAGTAAAAAGATCTTATCCTGTCGGACTTTATTTATCAAAACTAAGAAATCATCCGTCTGAGAAATTCAGTCTGGCAGACTCGGGAGTTCAGCGTGGATTCGACAATTCAAATAGGTAAAGATAAATCTAACACTTTTAGAAATCTCACAATTCGTCGATTCTAACACTTCAATATTAATTCAAAATTGGAGCAATTAAACAAAATAAATGTAAATTCTACACTAAAAGATTCTGCGTATGCCTACATTAATATTAAATTTAAAAAAACCAAGAACATAAAACTTACAAAAAAACTACTTAATTACATCGGATACTTCATGGCTAGACTCTGGCTCCGGGTATCTTGATTTAGGCGTCTCGTACAAGTCCTCGCAATCGGAGGATCCATTTCCCGACCACAAGACGTCGGGCCCGGACGTATTTGAAGTCGGCGGCGGGCGGCTGGGAAACTATTCCCGGCTGGGATAGGGTGTAGTTATGTGGCTTGAGTGTTATGTGGGGTGGCTTCGTCTCGTCACCACTCTTATATCTCCTTGGAATCGCTGAGCTCATAGTTGACGTGTGGGTGTTCTTCGGGTGCGTCTTCATCATTTTGGTTGCGAGCTGTTTCAGTTTACTAGCCGACGGGTTTGCTTGTTGATCTGAGTTATGCATCTTCTTTTTACTAGCGGTGTTCTTTCGGTGTGGGAAGCTGGTAGGAACGGCACGGTCTTCATTGTCTTCTTCCTTATTACTCAGCTTGACGGGGGAACTGGAGCATCTTCTCGGTTGAGCACGATAATGGGCTTCGGCTGAATGTTTTGTTCGGCATCGGTCTTTTTTGGTAATATCTCCCGGAATGGCATCGATTTCTGGCTTTTTCTTCTTTGCGGCGGTTGATTGGCATAGTGTCAGCGTCCTAATAGCTGCTATTGATGTCATCTTGGCAGGTTGGGTTGGCTTCCTGATCGTATAATCACTCTTGGTACTGGTTGTGTGTTGACTGATCTCGGAAACGGTTGTACTTGGAATGACTTCTCCCTTTGCAGTGCTCAGCCTTTTATACACTGGCTGAACTGAGTCGTCTCGGTGGTAATACGCTTTCAGGTCTTTAACGTGTACTTTTCTGGTCATACGGCCTCGCTCGTCGGTGATTTCGACAATTACAGGAGAGATAATTTTTGTAACGGTAAAAGGACCTTCGTATTTGACTCCTAGCTTAGCGGAGTATTGTTTTATGGCAGAAGAGAGTCGTTGCTCCTTCCGTAACACAGAGTCTCCAAGGTTGGGACACCATGGTCTCCGTCTCAGGTTATAATGATGTCCCTGTTTTGTAAACGCTTTCCCTAAATTAATTCTAACTATTTCAAAAGTCCCTCTGCGTTTTTGACAGTTCTGTTCTTTAATCGAACGGTCGGGTTTCATAGGGATTCGGTGTTCGGTTACCTGGCTTAATTTCGTAACACTTTCAGATCGGGATAGCTGTTCGGGGAGAAACTCAGAGACAAGTTGTTTATCTGCGGACGGTAATCCTTTGGGGTTGTCTATGGCTAGGCTACTGCTCTCGGCACTGTAACTGAGGCTCTCCTGATTTGGGTGAATTTCTTTTCCCAGGAGTTGTAATTTAATGTCGTATTTCTTTAGTAGATCTATGCCCAGAATAACGACTTCATGTAGACCGGGTACGTAGTAGAACAAATGTGGCGTGACGTGTTCTCTCAATCGGATATTCAGTTCATAGCCGGTAGTGATCGGCACTTCAGAACCATTGGCAACGGAGGTTTTAAAGTTACATGTATGGCTGGGGATTTTGAGACTCTCTATCATGCTCCTCAATTCATCTCCTATAAAAGATTTATCTGAGCCGGTGTCTATTAGATCGAAGAGAGGTTTGCCTAAAATCTCGACGTTGAGAGAGTATCGTGAACCGCTACTGTTGCTAGTGGCTTTTGAACTGGCGTTGGCGGTCTCTGGTACCTTTGCTGGGGTGTTCGATTCCCCGTTGTTACTGGTACCCCTGCGGTGCTTCCTGACCTTCTTCCTGGCCTCTTTTGGACACGTACAGTCTCGAGACATAATATTTTCTCGGCCGCAACGTGAGCAGAATAATCGGCCGGAATAGCGACATTCCCGAGAGCGGTGCCCTCTCTCGCCACATCGCCAGCAACACTGTTCTCGAGAGTATGCTTGCCTAATTGAAATTACGCGTGGGGCTGGCATTGTGCGGCTAGTGGTGGGTTTCTGGACTTTCTGCTCCTCTAGTTTGATCTGTTCGAACTCTTCGGTGAGCTGACAGAGTTTTATTAGATCAGAAAAATCTCTTCGGCGGATGTACAACTTGTACTCGGGTCGGAGATTTTCGTAGATTCTCTCTAACTTCTGGTTTGGTGATAGATCAGTCTGCCATCGCATTAGCGATTGTATGGCGATAATGAAATCTTTCGCCTTTTCTCCAGGTTTTTGTGTCCGGCTACGGACATTCTCGGCTAATCGGTCGTAAAAACGGGGTGGGAGGAAGAATGCTTTAAATTCTTCAACGAACTCTGTCCATCCTGACCATCTCTCTCGGTTGCTTCTATACCAAGCTAAGGCATTCATAGTTAGTAACTCTGGGAGCGTTTTAAAGAGTCGGTTGATGGGTATTTCGTAGCAGTCGGCCAATTCCTCAATTCGTTCGAGGAAGGCGAGGGGGTCTTGACCTTGGTCAAATTTCACTGCCCATTTACGAACTTTGTCCATAAAGTCGACATCGGAAAGACGGATTTCTTTATTACTCGGTGTATATTTGAGCAAGTCAGCATGATGCTGCGTGCTTATATCGGAGTCAGTTTGAGTACTGAAATTTGCACGGGACTCTTTTGACATGGGCTGAGTTTGGGTCTCGGTGCTTGTTGTCCCTGTCACAGAATGAGAAGGAATTATGATCAGTTCTTGGGAAGACTGAAATGTTCGTTTCTCTTTAATAAATTCGCTGAGGCGCTTCCTCAGCTCATCTACGGTACCTTGGATATCTAAGTCACGAGCTTCTAGCTCTTGGATGAGTTCCTCCTTCCGGAGTGAATATACTGTCGTCGCGGTGAGATCTGAGACAGGCATTTTACTACCACTATTCTATTATATTCTATAACTACTTTTATTGAGTCTACTCAGTGAACGTCACACAATAATTCTCGGTTGTGCTTCGCTGTCAATCTAACTATCCTATTCTAATACTAACAAATCTAAAGACTTGAACGGTGCGTGCTAACCTATTTACGCTATGAGCGTCTCTTTTGGTATAGCTATCCTACTATGTTCTAATACTAATAAATCTAACGAGTATATACGGTGAGTGCTAACACTCGAAAACTGTCTGTCTTACAAGTCTCACAGGTCACTCTAAATAGAGCTGTCCTATTCTAATCTACCTCTAGTTAAGATAGTTAGTCTACACTGGGAGTGCTTACAGTCGAAATACTGTCTGTGTGACAATCGGGGCTATCTCGCAGGTCCCTGCTCGGGCGCCAAGTTTGTAACGGAGTTTCGGTGTGATGGCTGCGGATAGCTCGTCGGACGAGGGTTTCTTAAAAATGAAACTCCTTCAGTTACAATATAAATAAAATATTTCTTTATTTGAAAAATAGCCTACCAGTTACACAGCTAACTTAATCTAGTTCTATTTATCACCTATACTAGAGACTATGTAGTAGTAAGGGGAACTGCACACGGCTTATCACTACTAGAATAATTCTGAACTTAATACTAAAGAGACTAGGTCTTACAAATTCAATATATATATATATATATATATCCTAGATCTATGGTATTCTATACTGAAACTGGGTAGTGGTAAGGGGAACTTCACACGACTTAATACTATAATAATTCTGAATTTGACAAGATGATAACCTGAGAGGGAGACGGTGACGTATCGAGAGAATGTTTGATGAAAACAAAAGATAGTACGGGGAATAATCACACGACGTACCAAGGAGTTGTTAAGGCGGGATGGTTCACGCTAACCTTAACACCACGGATGAGGACGGATGGCACGGGGGAAAATCACACGACGTACCAGGGATGTGTTAAGGCGGGATGGTTCACGCTGACCTTAACACAACGGATTGGGATGAGGACGGATGGTACGGGGAAAGTCACACGACGTGCCAAGGAAATGTTAAGGCGGGGTGGTTCACGCTAACCTTAACACCACGGATGAGGACGGATGGCACGGGGAAAAATCACACGACGTACCAGGGATGTGTTAAGGCGGGATGGTTCACGATAACCTTAACACCACGGATGAGGACGGATGGTATGGGGAAAAATCACACGACGTACCAGGGAAGTGTTAAGGCGGGATGGCTCACGCTAACCTTAACACAACGGATGGGAACGGATATTTAAGAAAATGCACGGGGATTATTCACACGACGTGCAAGGGTTTACTAGTGTGGGAAGTTCGCGCTCCACTAGTCACCCAGTAAAATGTCTGATCACGTAATTCGTTGAGCTTGCTGACCAGACTGATTTCTGTGGGCAAATGGCGCGCTTTATATAACCGGGGGTCAGAGCTTCTCAATGGCTGAGTGCCTGATGCTTCTACTGACGTAAGTATAAAAGAGCTTGCAAGCTCTTTTGAAAAGCTTTTCTTGTACTTGACTAGTACATGTGCTGGCGTGCTGATCATGCAGCCTGTGACTATGGCAGCTTGTTTGCACGCCTCAGTGGCGTGGTTACTTGGACTTAAGTTCAAGTTTTAACTAAATAACCCAGTGGCGGGCAAAAATAATTGAATTCGGTTTGAAATTTGTGACCTCGTTACAACGGTACTGGCATCTCTTGACCATCCTTCTCCTGTGAAAGCACTGCCCCGATACCTACATTGCTGGCATCCGTGTCCAATATAAAAGTTTTTCCCAACATTGGATAGTGAAGTACTGGACTTTCACAGAGATGCTGCTTCAAATTCTCAAAACTCCCGTTACATTTATCTGAACATATGAACGGCTTTCCTTTTTCTGTAAGTTGATGTAGGCTCCTTCCTATATATGCAAAACCTTTTACGAATCGCCTGTAGTAGGCAGCTAGACCAAGAAAACTCCTCAATTGATGTTTGTCCTTTGGAATTGGCCAATTCTTGACAGCTGTTATCTTTTCTGGATCAGTTCTTACGCGATGAAACTATGTGCCCCAAATATTTTACTTCACTTTTAAATAGAGCGCATTTATTCGTACTGAGCTTGAGTTGCGCATCTATCAGTCTTTGAAGTACGTCCCATAAATTGTTTTTGTGTTCCTCGAATGTCCTTCCGATTACTATTATGTCATCTAAGTAGACCAGAAATGTTTTCCAGATTAATCCTCGTAAAACACATTCCATGAGTCGTTCGAATGTGGCTGGATCATAATGGCATAACTCTGAATTGCCATAAGCCACTCCCAACTGAGAAAGCAGTTTTCTCTCGGTCCTCGGGATGTATTTCCACTTGCCAGTAACCACTCTTCAAGTCCAGGGTGGAAAACCATTGCGCTCCGGAAAGGGTTTCTAGTGTGTCATCAATCCTTGGCAGCGGATAGCTATCCTTTTTCGTTACGCTATTTAGCTGCCAGTGGTCTACACAGAATCGGGTGCTGTCATACTTTTTGCTGACGACAACAACTGGCGATGTCCAAGGGCTATTAGATTCTTCTATTATGCCTTGTTCCTTCATGGAGTTTATCATATCTGCAACTTCTGATTGTTTCGCTAATGGTAGACTTCGTGGTATCTGCCGAATAGGCCTACAATCTCCTGTATTGATCCGATGCTGGACAATATATGTTTTACCGAAATCTCCATCATTCATCGCAAATTATTCCGAAAATTCGTCGATCACCTCTTTGGTGTCGTTGTACTGCTGTTCACTTAAGGCAGTAGATGAAAGAAGTTTCTGAACCTGTTGAGTAGTAGTTGGTATAGGTATTGCTTCCTTAATATTACTACCATTATTGAAATTAACAATCTGATAAACGGGTTCACAATTTCCAATTATAGCACCTTCTTTTAGTTGTACCTCATTTTAGGATGTGTTGAGCACTCTGACTGGAATTAATGTTGCACCTCCTGCTTTAAGTAAAGTCTTACCTATAATGATGTTCGATATAACTTTTGTAGAATCGGCAGGTCCCAATGTCATCAGTAAGCTTTATCCATACTAGGGTCTCCGAGAATGCAGAGAGTGTAATATTCTCACAGACCGTCGTCCTTATTTTTGCAGTATAATATGTTCCTCCTCCTAGTCTCATAGGAATTTCTATGTTGCCATATTTGAGTATCCGTTCTCCGACATCTAAATTTATTTTATATGTGGTCATAAAGTCTACTCCAAGAATGCATTCATCCGTCATGTCTGAAACTAGGAAAATGTGAGGAAATAGTAGTTCGCCTAGCTGAATATCCAAACTTATTTCTCCAAAAACTTGTGCTGCTGTTCCAGTTTCTGTTTTAAGTAAATATTTGGTGGTATTGTGAAGCCATCTGTTCTTAGCAAGATCCGCTCTAATCATTGATCTTGAAGCTCCAGTATCGATAGTGACAGCGCAGTCATTTTTTCCTACACTTCCATATATAATAAGACTGCTATGGTTTCTCTGCAACTGGGCTATCTGAATGATGACTTCGGGGCTGTCGACCCTACCAACCAACTTCTGCCCCCCGATGTTGGTTTTTACATGTTTTCCGACTGCTGGACAGGGGAGCTGATGCGACTAGTCGCTGTTTGATTTCTAGTCTCTCCCCGATTAGCTTTCTCCCTGGCTCGACTTCTTTGGCATTCTGTTCTGGCCTCCGCTTCTAGTGATTCTGTTCGACGGTGTTTTCTGCAGTCCCTTTGGAGGTTTCCTGATATATTACAATTCCAGTATTGCAGAATACCGCGTGAAGAATTGCTCTGTGATGGCTGCATTCTATTACAAGTACATTCCTCCACCGAAATTTCTCTCACTCGTACTGCACTTCGAGAAGCTTGCCTGGCAGATTCATACGCTAATTCATAGGCAAGTGCTTCTGATGTTGATTTCTTTCCTGCTAGCCTTAACGCTTGTTGTAAATTTAGATCTGCAATAGCGTTCACAAATGCTTCTGTTGCCACTTCATTAAGGAAATCCGCATTTACGGTAGAGTATGAAAGATAAGCTAATCTTTCCACATCAGCTTACAGTTGTTGTAGTGACTTTCCATTGTTTTGAGTCCTGTTGCGTAACTGTAGGCGATATCCTCGCTGCATGTGCTCATCTCCATAACGCAATTTTATCGCCTGTACTAGTGAAATGTAATCACGTTGCTTTTCAATCTGTATAGTTTGAAATAACTCTGACGCAGGACCGCGAAGTGCTAATAACAGAGCTATAGCTTTGTCTGCATCGCTCCATCCATTTACTTCTGAAGCTGCCTCGAATTGTCTCTTGAAAATATGCCACGAACTTTGTCCATCAAATATTGGAGGTTTCATTCTGCCTGTACCGGATATTTCAATTCCTTCGCGTCGAGGTTGTCGATGCTTTATCCTCTCCAAATCTGCTTTAAAGTTATCAAGCTGCTCCGTGACATTTTGTTGTACTTCCGACACTTCTTGTTTAACTTCCGACACTTCTTGCTGAACTTCCAACACTTCCTGCTGGATTTCTTAAGTTTTCACATTTTGTGTGTCTAATGAATTTTTCAGAAAATTCTTCTGTTCCTCCAAACAAGTTTCTAGACAATTTTGTAAAGAAATCTTTTGTTCATCCCAACGGAATTCCAGAGAATTCTTTTGTTTGTCCAAATGGGCTTCCAGAGAATTCTTTTGTTCCTCCATAGATTTCTTCTGCTCACCTAAACGGGATTCGAGAGAATTCTTTTGTTTCTCAAAAGCATTCCTTTGTTCCTCCATAGATTTCTTCTGATCATCTCAACGTGATTCCAGAGAATTCTTTTGTTCCTCCAGAGATTTCTTCTGCTCATATAAACTGGATTCCAGAGAATTCTTTTGTTCCTCAAGAGCGTTCTTCACCTGCAGGGTTGAAAGCTCCATTTTGGTCATTAATGTACCCAAAAGCTGTTCTATGTTCATCGCAGGCTCTTCTTCAGTTTCTGGTTCTTCCTCGAAAACGTATGTCGCAGGATTCTTTTCTTCCTCTATCAAAGCTTGTCTAAGTCGCTCGACTACAAGATTCTTGAGACCTGTCGTTTGCAGTGACCGCTTCCCCAACTCCACTTTCAATTCCTGTATGCGAAGCTCCTCTAGTTTGCGTCCCATTCTTGCGTGGTTTCACAAAATTAATCACTCTTTAAATTTCAAAGTCAAATGTTACCACTTTATTTCACGATTTATTTTAATTCTGACAACAGTTGTTACGAGCGTGGCCTCAGGTCATTATTTAAAACACAATATTTCAGATATCATTAACAAGTTCTTTCTTTTATTTAACTTCACTATATACTTTTATAATATTTACAAACAATTATCAAATAAACTTTTTATAGTTATCGCTAGTACTGTAGCTCTAATTATCGCAATAGTTTATTTCGTTCATTTCACTATCTGCAAAAAGACTGCCTCCTAGATGTCGCTTGTGGCGCGTAACAATACTTTTGCATATGAATTTAATAAGGATTCTTATCAATAAAATAATTTATAAGAGTCGTGTCTTATCAATAACTTTCCGTATAAAAACAATGCGCTGTGGTATATAATCAATTCGCTTCCTTATAAAACTAATACGCTGTCAAAAATTAATACTTTTGCATATCATATTAATACTTGATTCGTATTGGAGAGCTTTTGTATAGGAGTCTTATCAATTCTATAGCGGAAATTTCAGGTTTTTTCTTTCAGTGTACAAAGAAACGTTCATCAAAGCTGTCACTATTTTTGTAGCAATATCATCATGCACACCCATAATGAGTACAGAATTTGAAAGAATACGGATATCCATTAGACAGTTCAGAGTGTGAACCCATCGTTAAACGATATATAAGCTGACTAACAAATTTGATGACAAAGGTTCGATTCTAATTCATGCACTATGCAACCAAATACGAAATGTGACATGCAAAGGCCCTCGTCAATCTCATAACTCGCAAAATTACCTCCCACGAGACTTGCAAAGATGTAGCGACGTATATATTCGCACAGACAGAATTAAAAAAAATTGGAATGTCCTTATGAAGGTCCCTTCAAAGTTATAAAATGCTTGGGAAATGCAATTGCCTCTAACGACTGCAGAACCGAGAAAATTAAAACTAAAATAGCAATATAAAGAAAATATATAAAATAAACAATAGAAAAATCATGACAGACAGGATTTAAAGATAAATTAATCAAAAAATCAAAAGCTACCATTAGAATTGCGACACTAGTAATCAGAATTTTGTTTGAGTATGTACTGCTTGAACGCTAACCATGCTGTTGCTCTGGCGTTACGCTGGGAGTACGTGAGATAAATTCAAAATTTTTATTGCAGACGAATCATCGGCCTTCCGCTTTACATGTACCATTTCTTGTGGTTATAGAATACAGATAACAACCTAGACGAAGCCGAATAGCTTCTCGCAGAATGCAATTTTGCCGGGTGTGAGACTCTCATTAATATAAACTGTTTTGCAAGTAGCTTGGATCCTGTAGGATCACCAAACAATCTCATATGTAGTAATTATTGCCTGGAAATATATAAAAAAAGACGATGTGGGGAAGGTTACAGCATATGCCTGTATACTAGGCTGATGTAAAATTCAATTGTTATTTAATAATACTGCAATTGCAGCACGTGTGTAACGGAACAGTTGCTGTAGCACGGTTCACAAGCCACATGTGCTGATGTTATCTTTGGTGGATTATGTTAGTTTAGAGTTATATTAAAATCAGAGCGAGCATAAATAGATTTACATTTCGATTCAATAAAAACTTCATATTCAGGTTAGCTTAAGCACTCTAATTCACAGCGAAGCACTTATCTACAATAAATCTAGAAAATTCTTCAAAATTATGATCTTAGTGCTATTTACGATTTACAATTTTAAGCAAACAAAGGATAATTCTCAGGTATATTCCAGTTCCAGCTAACCCGATTTTGGAAGTATAGGAATAACTTTCTTGATCTTATCCCGTACAAGGCACTTTAATTTAATATTGACTGATTATCATTAAAAATGTTATTAAGTATAAAAAACTAAAATTGATGCACTTTATTGAAAAAGAAAAATGAGTCACTTAACCAGAATAATGTCACTAAATTATGTCTTTGTACAATTTTCACCTTCACCAAAAAGAAAATCACATGTGAGCTTATGTTAACCATAGGCAGGTTATAAGCTGATTTGCACGATTTTTACAAGTGAGAACTGAAGAAAACTAGGAAGAAAAATTGAAATACATATGTATATGCCACGACTTGACTGCTTGAACTCGAAAAAATTAAGAGAGTGATCCATGCAAATGCTCGGTCTTATATAGGGTCTGAACCGCCATCTTTTGTTGTGAAACCTACAACCATAATGTAAATTTCTTAGAATGTGTTAACTTTCATCAGGTGCAATTTATCTCATTCGATGAGGTATATTAACATATATCTTTTCTCATCAAAAGATCTCCATCATAATTTAATTTCAGTGAATAAAAATTAAAATTCCAAATAGTTCTCTAACATGGCGCAATTAAATTCTTGTCGTCCATGTTGAGAGAATTCGATGTGGAATGTAATTTTTAGCTATCTCACTTTCACTCGCTATCTCTTTTTTTTATAATAAGTCATATGAGAAATCAAAAATTATTAAATATCTTTTCGTGGGGATACTTTAACACTTTTTTAATATCACCATAAGGTTCCTCGTAAAGAAATACCTCGAATATATGTGCCGTATGTTGGCAATACATAAATTCTGACAGTTCCGCGATGTTTACAATTTCGTTTCGCGGTTTTGCGGTCGTGAGTTTTCCCTGTGTAGTGAACTGATGAACCCAATGTAAGTTGTGCAAATTACATTATCTGTATCAATTAGTGTACGTGTGTAATTAGATTATAAGAAAATTCGTTCTTTTATGTGATTGTGTTCTCATAACCTGTCTTCAGGTGATATTTTCCTCACTTGATTTTCGTGGAAAAACCTTGCGGGAAGTTATTTTTTTTTGTAATAAATAGTTTCAATAGTGCATAATCTTTGATTTAATTGTGTTTTGAAACTTTAACTATTGTGAAAATTCGATATTTGAGTAAAATACTTTCCTTGCGACATCTGTCAAAGGTGAAAATTTATGTATAATTTTCCTTAAAATAGTTTGCGGGAATGTGTTTTGACTTAGATAATATGTTCTATGTCTCTATTTCAATGATTGGTGTAAATTTCAAGTGGTGGACATTGAAATTTAGCCCATTATTAACAAATTTCAATTTCCCATAGTGTTGTTGTTGCATTTCCATGTTTGTATTTATGTTTACATTTTGCATGGGAACGTTGGAAAATTTGTCGATTTTATATATAAATTTTTTAGCGTTTCTTATTCTAAGTAATTCATAGTTTATTTCTTTAATTAATTCATATTTTCTTTTTATTTTACCGAATTTTATATGGACGTAGGTACATAGTACTTATTTCTTCGTGGGAGGAATGTATGCCTGTCGATTTCCCTGGCTTGTACTTAAGTTAAGTACTCTAAATTAATTTGACTAATTAATTTTATTAATTTTTTTTCTTTTCTTTTCAGCTTCATTCATCACTGAACATAAACATTACCGCCAGACGCATTGCCACCGATTTGTGAGAGTCTTACTCCACCGCACTTCCGAAGTGCTGCAATAAATGCTCTGCTTTCAGCTTGATTAGAGAGTCTTCCAATGATAGGGAAAGTGCTACACAGTAACTTCGGGCCATCAGATTCAACAGACCTAATTCTCGATTTGATACGAAAGGCTTCATACGGGCAATATTCTGCATAGTTTTAGAAAGGTCTTCATTAGGCCTAGAGGGAATCCCCCTAATTACCACATCGAATAAGCGCTGGGAGCGATGTAGTTATTCGACCTCTTCACCTTTCATAGAGCACTTCCTCCCAATCGGAATAATCTTCTCCTCCAGTGCAATGATCTGCAGCTTCATAGGTGTGATCGACTCAGCGATGATTTTTGAAATGCGAGCTTCCAGTTGTTTAGATATTTGAATAATTTTACTCACTTTTCTGCCTTCCAAATCTTTTAAAATATCCTTAGTGACAAACTCTGACGGCCGTCCGTGGAGGTTCACTGATGCTGTGCTTTCCGTTGCAGCACGAACTTTTTCCCGTGATTGCGAATTGCTCTCGTAGCAGTATTGCTATTTCCTTCCGCCATTTTAACAATCAAAGTAAATCTTGTACATAATTTGTTTTAAGACTCGAAAACAATTAAACCGATGCAGCTCGAAGTTCTAAAGCTTTGCGAAACAAGGCCACAAGCTCAACACAACTATTGGTGATAATTGATCGGGGATAAACTAATTTAGCCGGAAAAATTTAAATAATTCAATCGGAGCAAAAATGAACACGTCTACTCTCTTACAGACATTGGACTACACTATAAATTAATATAAGTTGAAAAAATAAACTTACCATAGGTAATGTTTGAACTAGTAAATTTTGTTGAATTAATAATAGTTTAGAAATAGTTGAATAGATTGAAGTTGAATTTTTAAAGTACCTGAATTTTTTAGTTATAAGAAAACAAAGTGATAATAAATTATTGAATTTTTTGACATTTTGAAACCACCTATCTTATAATTTTTTAAACCGGCACCTCTCCCTTTTATGTTTAAACTCACTTTGGGACTTAGCAACTATGTTCTTTATAAATTTATATCCATATTTTATTCCGTACTCTCACTAAAAAAAAAGTGCTATGTAATAACTCTATTTCCTTGTTAATTTTACTCCGAACTCTCACTTGTCCCGATCGGATTATGGTAGGATGAGCAGATTTAATGCAATATTTAGTACTCAAGTTGGCTGGTTATTGCTAAAGTAAACAATCCGTACATTGCAGGTCGATACCCTGCAGAATTCAATTCGCTCACAATTGTTTATCTGCAATGACTGATCAGCACTTAAGACAGTAACTATCTTAACATCACAATAAGAAAAACTCCAGCATCGAACTGAGGTTTAGAAAAATCACTTAAAGGATTCGTTGTTCAACAGATTTATTAATATTCGAAGAAGAAAATATTTTGAAGCAAGAAAAGACTTTCTACATCAAGTTTGAACATGTATAAAGATTACGAGTGTTAAAATTGACAAGTTGGCAGCATGGATAATTCATATTTAAGAAATCTACCCGAAATCCCCTCTAACCTTGTAGTTTCCAGTTTAATAACAACAAGATCACTTAGCTATTAAGAATTTAACTCGCATTCAACCAGCTCTGAATGGGAAACTGAGAGAAGCTTAATTAAGTCGCCCAATTGTTAACTTCAATCAATTTCGATCAGGTTTTCTGAAACAAGTAGTTGTTATCTAATCTTTATGAGCAGAGAATGAATATTTAAATCTTATTTGCATTAAGCTGAATTGAAATCTATGAGAATTGGACAATTTCTATTAAAATTATCTGATTACAGATGCTTTTCAATCAAAGTAGACACCGTTGTTGAGTAGAAAAAGATTCGGATGTTAAAAGTTGCTGAATAACTTTGGCTTAGATGGAAGAAAAATCTGCTTTCTGGAGCCATTCCTCTTGTCCTTTTTGAATATTCCATTTCAACAAAGAAATGCTTCCATGTTTTAATCAAGTCTATAATTTATTCTTTGCTGACTTCCAGGCGTACTTTGCACAATCGCGTATGCAGCAGGAATTCCATTTTATGTAAGGCGTAATTTGAATAATATTAAAAAACAGGGCTGTTGAATTTGATTGATGGAGAAGTAATAAGAAAGGCGAACAAAACATCATCAACTACATTTGCATTTTAATAACATTTCAGTACTGGCGGGGTACTGGAAAGCATTTCTGATTCTGAACGCCTTGTGATTTAGAAGAGTTCAGAAAGCTATCAATCGATTTGAATTATTTTACGTGTGTACGTTTGATATATAATGCGTAAGGTACTAGAGTTATTTAAAATTTGATACTTTAGTTAAGAGTGCATAAGAGTTGAAAAGAAGTGTAGATAATTGAATAATTAAGTATTGCCTTCATTGGTAAAGAGCACAAATTTTCTTTGTTATGAAAACGATAACTTCTCCCTTTAAAACCTGAGGATTGACATCGAATCTAATAGGAAACTTTATCTCAGAAGTTCTTCTACCCACCCCCTAAAAAGGCTATATGTAGCAGTATGAGCTTATAAGTTTTGCAAAAATAAACCGAAGCACAAGATTTTTGCCAGCAATTTTACAACGCAAAACTACTGCCACTATAGAAATCACTTATATTTTTTATATCACATCTCCTGTCATTCTGATATTGAAAAATGTGTAGTAATGAAATATAAAATTACTAAAAATAAACATAGACCGTTATACTCCGCAAGCACGTAGAATAATCGTTTCAATATTTTTACTGAATAATTCGTCAGTGATAAATACACAACGTGAATTTCGTCGACCCCCGCCGTCCGGCATCGGTTGGTCGCACAATTCGACACCTTGCCGTACGCCTCGACGAAGGAACTGACGCAAGAATGGATAGACCTAAGTCTGGGTGACCAAGTGCAGGCCGTTCAGCCGAAAAGAGTGTCCAGAAACATCATCGAGGCGACATGGCACGCAATTGGGCATTTCCAGGCGGACTCTGCAGCGTATTTTGGTCAAAGACTTGAGGGTGTTTCCGTGTAAAACTCAGACGACTCAATAGCTGCTGCGTACTAACCACCAAGCTCGTTTAGAGTACAGCTATGATCTTTTTTTCAAAATTGGTTATAAGTGACGAAGCGAATTTCCATCTCTCGGGGAATGTCAATAAGCAGAATAGTCGCCTCTGTGGCACTGAAAATTCGCACATTATTCAAGAAACACCTTTACACCCACTAAAAGTAAGTTACTTTATTGTATGGCATCTGTGCTGAAAGAGGGATCGGACCCTATTTTTCCGAAGATGCTGCAGGCAATGCGATAATTGTCACTGGCGCGCGCTACAGAACCATGTTACGTGAGTTCTTGATACCCAATTTGGATGAATTGGGGCTGGAGCACATCTGTTTCAAACGTGACGGCGCCCAGGCACACACAGCATGCGACACTATGGAGTTAGAGAAGAATGCTTTTCCAGGCCGTGTTATCTCTCGTTTTGACGATTTGCCCTGGCCTGCAAGATCACCCGATCTGACATCTCCAGACTTCTTTCTTTGGAGTTATTTGAAATCACTGATGTATGTGAACAAGCCACAGACTCTCGCAGCCCTAAAAGAAAACATTCATCAAGAAATAAGGAACATTTCGCGGGAAGTGTTACGGCAAGTTATGGAAAATTTCTTAAATAGGGCTGAGATATGCATCAACTCTGGAGGTCACTATTTAAGGGACATCATCTTCAAATTCTTATGCGACGAAATTTCATGGCACAAATAAACATAATGTAACAAAACAAACTTTCGGCATGGCAACACAAAATAAACAGCGAATAAAATCTCGAACCACAACAAGACAAAACTGAGCCTGATATCTCCGTCGGATAGCTGACAGACTCTATGGCAGAAATAGACACTGAACCCTAATCAATCCTTACAATTCGCGTGACACCTGTATAAAAGGCAAACCCAGACATGGCCGTAGAAAGCCGAAGTAGTTTGCTGGACTTGTGCTTAGACATAGAATCGCCGAAATTTGCAAGGAAATATTTTGTCATCTCGCAATGAGAAAAATAATATTGGTGACCTAAACGTGATAATAAGTGCAACTGCTTTGAAAATGGTCGAGAGTAATTTAAACTTAAGAAACGTATCATTTAACACTTACTGAAATGAAAATGAAAGAAGCATTTGTTACGTATTTAGTTGGTGAAAATACCTTGAACTTCTGATACTGTTGAATTCTTTTTATTTCAGGTATTAAACAAAGAGAGCGTTAATAACTGCCAGCCTATTAAGATCACTACAAGAGGGCAGGAAATGGGAACAGTCAATTCGACAGATACACCATCTATTAATTAGGAACAACAATAGGTACACATGCACTCAATTATACTATATATTTACACACATATACACGTCACAAGCACAATACGGAACCAACATGGGATACTTCGTTGGAGAGAGTTTATGTAGTTACAACATCGTAAAATACATTAGTTTCTACCGATATTAGTTTCTACCATAAGTAGAGATACGATAACTACATGCTCAAGTACATGGTCAGCCATAGTAGACTAAATCTTCGGTTTTGGAAAAGATGTCCTGGTCCCAAATTTCCTTATAAATCAAAATATTTACGTAAACAACAACAAAAAATAAATAAAAAATTAAGTTAAAGTAAATAAGCTGAGTGTACAATTAGGCTGGGTAGAGGAGCTATAGTTTAGATATTGTTACATTTAATTAAAAGTACATAAAAAAAAGGAAAGAAAAAGAAAAAATCAAATGAAGCTGTATGGATGGCTCATAAAAAAACAAAAATCCATGTACCAATGTGAACAAACAAAAAGCCTTGTTGGTAAACGACTTTAATATACGTTCCACAGGTCAATTGTAGCCAGATTCCTCGCACCACACAGAACCAGCGGCCACTTCAGTTTTACTTATCGGAGAGAGGAGACCCAAAACGGTGTAAGGTCAAAAAAAAGAAAAGTCAAAAATTAATTACTCGAATTAAGCTACACAGGAGGGAAAAATTATTAGAAGGAATTTTGGACCAGAGCAGCGTGATAACGCAATTGCTGATAATAAGGCTTACCATCCTGCTTGAGCATCGTTATCAAGTTAAGTAAAATTTTTTTATAATAATATTTTTTTTTGATAACTGATTAGGGTTCTTTTTATAAAACGTGCTTAAACACGATATACTGAAATTATATACTTAAAATATATATATATATATATATATATATACTTAAAATCATGCTTTACCACAGTGAGTGTAATTATGAGCATTATTATTAATAAAAGCGAAGTGTTAAGAGGAATCGCTGCAATTTTTTTGTCGAGTTTCGTGATACCTCGAGTCCAAAATCACGTGGCGCCCAACTAGTTCTCACGCATATCCACTCATAAACCCACTGCCCCCTCTTCACTAGAGCTACCATTCCGTACACATCAGGGCAGCGTAACATTTTTGGCGCCCAACGTGGGGCCCCATTGTTTAAAGTGCAAATTTTGGTTCGAACATGCGAAATCTAACGTGTGCTTTATAATACAGTTAAAAAAAAAAATTGGAACAAAAGTAGTACAGCTACATGTGTATCTATGCAAGTGATTTCTAGAAACTTTCTTCTTTCTTTATTTCAATTAAAAATAGATAAAATTAAATGAATAAATTCCAACTAAAAGTAAGTAAATTCAGTGTGGAAAGGCATGAATTATTATTTCTCATGCAAGTTTTATAAATTGTCTGAATAGAGAAGCCATTGACAAGAGGCGATCCCGCTTTTTGTTATCTGCATTTAAGCATTAATTCTGCAGTAATATTCGAGTACGACTTGTTAAGTTGCCTCCCAGCTGCAGTATTCGTCCGTAATTTTAATGTATGTATGTGCATAGCTCGCACTCCAAGTGATAAGGAAAGATCTCGTTCGTACATCTGTGATTCACTAATGGAATACTTACCTACGTAGAGGTCAATTTATACTTAACTATATTCCGTTTTTTTTTTGCTGATTGTGGAGTGGAAGAAAAAGAAAATATTTTATACTTATAGTAATCCAAAATTTATTAGGGTAGGGTGCTGTATGATTTTCAGCCTTGTCGACACAATCATAATAACATGATTATAAGTGCGCACAAATATTTTGTCTACAGGTAATAGAGAACAAATAAACCTTCAAGGGAGAAGATTATTTAAAGAACAAAAGGAAAGATTTTATAAATTTATTAATATTGATAATTGGTGATTTTGGGTGACCAGCAGAAGCAATTTATTAGTTGAAGAGTACCTTTTGTTGCATTGGCCATAGGCATTTACGGAAGCTGTGTTGTGAAGAATCCTAGATTTAAAGCAATTAATGCGAACGAAGCATACTTATCATTTGGTTGGCTAGCGTTGAGTGGACAGCATGTTGAATTTCCTTGGCTGTGGCGAAAGCTAAGACAAAATATTATTTTTTTGTTTGCAGAAGAAGCGCCATAATTGCGTAAATCAATAATCGCTTTAATTCTAGTTAAGTGGAACGATTTTAATGCAGCGATAATTTCTCAAATGAAATAGTGTTGAAGTTTTCTTTGTGGGATGAAGGAAACATTGCAGGATTTGTACCATTTATTGTCAACTATGACTTAGGGGCGTCGCATATCACGTTAAGCTAAAATCTAAATTGTGATGAAATATTTTACAATTATATGCTTATGAAAATTGCTTTTATTTTACTGGTCATATTAATAATTTGAACTCGATTAATAACAAGGTAACCAGTCAGAATATAGATATTTTTTTTTTGGATCTACAGAAGTTATATCAAGTGCGACACATACAACGTTTTATTTAAACATGATTTTTATAATATTTGAGTATTGAAAATTAAATGAGGCGCAACATAATCGTCTGGCCTGGCCATGCAAAATTTTGCGTAAGCTTCGTCTATTTTTGAAGGAATTATATAAGGAAGTAAATCTTCGAATGAACAGCGATAGTTGAATTTTCCACTAAGCATCTTATTTAATGTCTTAAAATTCCAAGTAACTTCTTTTATTACGTGTATTGTTCTAGTGCTAAAGCTTGCTATTGCAACCTAAAAAATTTTATCATAAAACATATAATTGGTCTTTGATATAAAAGTGGATTCGTGTGTTCCTCTGGTCGGTTATTTTCGAATCATTAGGTACTAAGGCTCCAGAAGATAGGGTACAAAAGCGTACTTTGAAGGTCTATGTTGGATTCAACATCAGTCGGGTAATCTCCAATATCGGGATGGCAAAAATATCACTTCGCTCCTGTAGTTGATTAAGCTCATGTAGGGAGGTGTTTTACTAATCACTCATCTCAACGTTAATAACGACAAATTTCGTACGTTTAAAATTTTTAGTGAATTTTTTTAATCGGATTGAATGAAAATTGAATTATGTATCTAGTGCCTCCACTTTTCCAGTTGGGTAATCTATTTGTCTAATCTAGCCAGCGAAGCAACTCCTTTTTTGGGGTTTATCACCCTAATTTATTTACGATTTCTTAGTTGGCATACGGTTCTATTCTTAATTTGGTTATCGGACCATAGTTGTAGTGCATGAAGGTCTTCCGTAGGAGGATACATTTTTTATTTAAATCACTTTGTGGTTAGGAGCGTTCTAGATTTAAAACTTAAGTTAGCTAATTATATAAATTTTCCATATTGTAAGCGTTGTTTTTATTTTTCTCCAATTTTACTTACAATTCTTGTTGGACTTTAGTTAATTAATCTCGCTATACGTAAAATTGTAAAATTTCTCTGGATTTTCTTTGAAATGGAAGTTAACCGTCTTACTCCTGGTACAGGGCTTAGAAACGGGCTCAGTATGCGCAGGAGCTTGAGGGGCGCTTTCAAAGCCGAAAAATCAGGGGATATTTTGGAGGCCGATAAATACCCTTTCACATTTGACCAAGATGCGGATTCAGTGCAGGGTAAGGTCACTGAACTCAATACGCTTATCGAAAATTTCACGGGTGATGCACTTAGTGGTAGTTACGCGAAAGTAGTGTCAAAAATTAACTGGGCATTAGATGGGGTTAGGCGAATGAAAGCGGACAAACAAGACGAAGCCGCCCTCAGGAAAAAATTAAAAAATTAACTAATCTCTGCCTTAGGGTCAATACAAATGAAGGTAGAAGCGACTATATCCAGTGGTTCAGCCAGTGAAACTGAAGATATTCAGAACTTCTCTTCTTTCGTCCAGAACTCTACAATAACTGGAAGGATAGGCTCACATATCCCGGTTCATATGTGGAACTTCAAGTTCTCAGGGAAACAGGGTCAGTCACTCAGTGCGTTCCTAGAAAGAGTCATAGAGCTGCGTGAAGCCCGAGGAATCTCAGAAGCTCAATTATTTAAGTCCGCCTTAGATTTGTACAGTGGTCGCGCTCTGATTTGGTATCGGGCGAATAAGACTAATTTCAAGTCCTGGTCTGATTTAGTAAAGGAGCTCCGAAATGAGTTTCTGCCGCTCGATTACGACGATCGTCTGACCGACGAAATTAGGAAGCGCACCCAGGGAAAAGACGAATCTATAGGGACGTATGTAGCTGTAATAAATTGCTCACTTTCACGTTTGACGAAGCCAATGAGACAAGACCAAATGATGAGAATTTTGAAAAGAAACATAAGCCTTTTTTATCAAAGCCAACTCGGCTTAAGCGAGATCGCTACGGTAGCGGATTTATTTAAAATGGGAAGGAAGCTGGAGGCAGTCCGCGCCTCGGTCGAAGCCTTTGTTCCTCCTCCATCGAAAAGGAATACACAGTTATTAGAGCCCGATCTGGCGTACGTCTCGCAATCAAGTCGGCATATAACAGTCATTTCGAATCAACAAAAAGTATATAAATGCTATAACTGTTATAGGGAAGGCCATACATCTCGATTTTGTAGGCAAACTCGTCGTTGTTTCGGTTGTGGTGCAGCGGGAACCATTCGTGCTCATTGTCGCAATTGTGGAGTACAAGATTCCAACAATAATAGCCGTGGGAGTCCGGGAAATGCAATGAGAGCTCAGCGGTAATCGGCAATCTGAGCTCCGATATTTTGCAAAAAGCCGCAGTAGTTGGAAGCGTATTTAAATTCAGTGGACCAGAAAAGAACGACCCTTTCAAATCAGCGATGCTGGATTTTATCTTCACTCGCGTGAAAGATGTTGAAAGGCCGTATCTGAAAGTTTCGATTTTTAACGTACCGATGACTGGACTGTTGGACTCGGGTGCTTCTAGAACTGTGATTGGGGATATTGGGTGGCACAAACTACAAGCTATGAGCATCAAATTTAATAAATCTCTCGCTGACTCGGCAACGCTTGCAAACGGAGATAAAGTAGAGATAATCGGCACAGCGACTGTACCTATAGAATTGAAGGGCGTAATAAAAGTAGTTGAAGTTTTAATAATTCCATCGCTGCCTCATGAGATAATATTAGGAACTGATTTTTTGGAAAAAGATGCCAATTACGGCAAATCTGAATGAAAAAGTCTGGCATTTTAAAAACGGTTCCAGCCAAGTTGATATTTGTCCTGTGGAAAGTCGATCCACGCTGACAGAGGAGCAAAACCGTAGACTTGAAAATTTAATACTTGAAACAAAGCAAGTAATGGGTAAAGGATTAGGGAAGACTAACGTAGTAGAGCACGTTATAAAGACTGATTCCCAACCAATCAAGCAACGGTACTATCCGGTTTCTCCTACTCTTCAAAAATCTATTAATATCGAGCTAAATCAAATGTTAGAAGACGGATTCGTTGAACCTTCTGATAGTTCCTGGGCTTCGCCCATAGTTATGGTTCGGAAAAGAAATGGAAGTTTTCGTTTCTGCGTAGACTACAGAAAACTAAATAAATTGACCGAAGAAAGATGCCTATCTTATTCCATCTGTATCGTCAACATTAGATAAGTTGAGAGACGCTAAATACATATCATCGTTAGACATTAAGTCTGCTTTTTGGCAAGTTCCTATGTCGGAATGCTCCAAACAATATACAGCCCTCACGGTGCCGGGAAGAGGTCTCTTCCAATTTCGCCGAATGCAGTTTGGTCTAACAAATTCACCTGCGACTTGGCAAAGGTTAATTGACCGCGCTTTGTCTGGATCCCTAGAGAATCATGTATTTGTGTACCTGGACGATGTTGTTATCGTTACCCAAACCTACGAGAAACACTTGGATGTATTAACAGATGTATTTCAACGCTTGCGTAAAACCGGCTTGATTATCAATTACGATAAGTGCGAGTTCTGTCGCTGCGACCTTAAATACTTGGGATACGTTGTAGGTGCAAATAGACTGCAAGTAGTTCCCGACAAAGTTAAGAGTATTTTGGATATCCCACGTCCCAAAACCGTTAGAGAAGTCCGCAGATTGATATATATAGACGATTTATTCCCCTGTTTTCATCTCTTTGTGGACCAATAACTGCATTTCTCAAGAAGAATAAAACATTCGTTTGGACCGATGAATGTGAACAATCCCTTCAAATCATTAAAGAAAAATATTGACTTGCCCCAACTTCGAGATTCCATTCATACATAGTGCACACCGATGCTTCCGGCTATGGAATTGGTGCGGTTTTAACTCAAAAGGAGGAAGAAGATGAAAAAGTCATTGCTTATTTGAGTCGCTCTCTTAATCGCTGCGAAAGAAACTATTCAATTGCAGAGCGTGAATGCCTCGCAGTCTTATGGGCAGTGGATAAATTGAGGCCTTACTTGGAAGGCTCTCAATTTGTAGTCGTCACTGACCATGCGTCACTGACCGGTTGAGTAATTTAAAAGACCCTACTGGCCGTCTTGCGCGATGGGCAGTAAAGATTCAGCAGCATGACTTTGAAATTATACATAGGAAGGGCAAGGAACATGTTTTGCCAGACTTTCTTTCAAGGGCCGTGCCCGCAATTGATTCGATTAGTACAGCATCGAATATTAGTTCAAATGACAGATGGTATAATAAAATGCTGGAACGAGTAAGCACACATCCATCGGAATACCCAGATTGGCGAATAGAACAAGGGAAGCTATGGAAACACATTCGAGTAAAGTACCCTCCTTTAGCAATCGACTCAGACTATTGGAAAGAAGTAGTGCCGAAAGAAAATAGGAAAGAAATTCTGTATAACACACATGATAAGCCGACATCAGGTCATGGAGGTATACAAAAGAATCATGATCGTCTTCACCAACAGTCTTACTGGCCAGGTATGCGAAAAACACTGCAAAGTATGTGAGAAATTGTCGAATATGCCAAGCAGTCAAGCCGGAGTTGCGTACGCGAAAGCATGCTCAGTAACTCATAATTGCGTTCTAGCTTCTTTTCTTTCTGAGGGACAAGGGTTGAATTAAAATCTGAGTATATATATTTGAGTAATAATCATTTAATAAAATTCAAATTTCTTATTTTATACAGCCTCACTAACCTGTGCCTAATCTTAATACTAGAATCCGCTACCTACTAGTGTGTCGGCTTTCATTAATTGATGCTGGTCTCAATTCCTAGGTATATATATACTGCTGGACTGGTTCCTGAATCTTGAGGTCTCGATATATCTATTGAACGCCTTCGGTTCCTTCTTTTCTGCTTAATTTGACGCTGTTCTGAAGTTATTCCTTCCTTAGGACTGACTGACGTCCGCTAAGAAGGCGGGCTCCTGTGAGCCGTAAATCCTTCGTCCACGCCTGGGCTTTCAAGCCGCAGCCAAGGATGATTATCTTCTTTGCCTGAAATTCGATTGACTTGCTTAATAAAATATGATTCAATTTACGAAACTCGATTAATGAGCTAGCTCGTTCTCTCTTTTAATTAATTCATTTTTTCCTTTGAATATTCGGCTCTTACTTCTTTATTTTCTTATAATTCACAAAAAAATTGTCTGGGCTCGTTGTTCCCTCTTATTCCTCATCCTCGCACCGCTGTGTTATTATTCACTTATTTATTTTATTTTTCTTCCTTCTTTTTAATTTTTAATTTTATACCCGAACTCAACTATTTACTGCGAACTTTCTAGGCCTGGATACTATTCTCGTCTCAATCGAAAAAAATATGTCTTCCGGAACTCTCCAGCTAGTTGGCCCTACTTTCGGACTTCAGTTCGGACTTTGGCACGCGGTCTGGTCGAAAGGTACAGACTAAAGCCTATCACACTCTAGCAACTTAAACACTAACTTAACGTCGGACCTATGTACTTGGCACTTCCTCTCACGGTCAGCCTAATATTAAGCTATAAATTACAAAACTAACTTCTACTTATTAACCGTGACGATTCTTCTCTCTATCCAACAAATTCTTACAGCTTCTTTGATCACATAAATTACTAACTTATCTACTCCATTTCTCAACTACGCTTTTAGAAAATCTACTACCTTAATATCACTTAAATCTACTCCCTACCCTGACATACCAGAGGTTGGGTTGATAGTTTATGTTTGACAATTCTAATTGACAACTTATAATTCCATCGTACATAAATCGCCAAGTGCTCAATATTTATTTATTTATTTATTCATATACTGTATGTCTACTTTTAATACTTACGGAACGACAGAAGCAACTTATAGGAACTGATTTTTGGTGCGGTTTATTTCTAATTATTTTTCGTGATCTCATTTACCAATCATCAAACGTTGGTATTATTCTCTGCAGTATTTCACTTCTAAGGACGAGAAGTGTGAATGTTACAGAAATTGTTAAATTTTTATACTCCCTAACTCTATTTGTTTTGTAACAGTTTTTACGTTAATATTCTTACTTGTTATTGATTACTTGCGTCTTTGTGGGCATGGAGTTTATTTGGAATGTTTCATCGACAAACTTCTTAGATCTCCCTGTTTGTGTGGACCGTGCTTTGCGACTCTATTTACATTCTTTTCCATTGTTTAAACAAGTCAAAATTAATTTCACGTTTCACTACTTCCGATTTCAATCATATTTATTACATGCCTGTTTTCTAACGTGTCCGGGACAGCTATATCTCACCAGCCTATCACCGCAGGTTCACTGCTTCCTCTACGTAATTAAAGTTTGGACACTATATTATTTTCGTCAAGGAACGACAAACTATTCGATACTTCCGCTACACGACCCTGACATCCCCTTATGGCATTAGTGAGCACCTATAGTGCTGATCCTACCACCTAATTTAGTTTAACTACATAATCTTGACTTAGTAAGCATATATAATGCTGATCCTGTCGCCTTTCTAAGTCTAGCCACATTGACACAAATCAATCACCGTCACTAGGGAACAAAACATTTGTTAGACCGGTTGGTGCTGGGCTTGCTACTAAACGCTTTTCATCCCGTCTTGCAGCTCACCAAACATAGGATTCTTCAAATCGATTTCCGATGGAGGGATCAAATCCCTTGCAATTCTTCCGTAGCTTCTCTTTTCCCTTTAGCTCAACAATCGATTTATTAAAAAGCAATAATACGCAGTGGATGTGCCTTTGAACTCAAGAAACACAAGCCTTCCTCCGCTGCTTTTTCCTTTTTTTTTTTTTTATTAAATATACATCTACACCATACCTTAGTAATGACCATCATTCCTAAGACTTACTCACACTCAACCCCTAGTAGAAGTTTTACACTACTGGCCTATTCAATAATACGAATAAATAGGTTCTCACCACACTAATCTGCCTGCTTCAAATCTCGCATATGCCACCACCTGGGTGGGCCAGATCCGACCTTTTGTCATTCACAATGCATTTGATGAATTTCGGAGCTAACTTGGTGGAGAAATGCTTACTGGCATCTGACAATACAAAATTCCTCCTAAATACTACATCGCCCACCCTGAATGCCTTAAAACAAGTTTTTTTATCGAAGTATCTTTTGTTTCGTTTGTATGATCTTTCTATACGCCTATATATTTCGACATAAATGTTTAAAAGTTCATAGAGTTGTCTCTTCCTCACATCGATCGCATTCGCCTCAACTAAATTATTACACAGTTTACGGTCCGACCCGAAGCCTAAATACTCTCTCCCACAGTTTAGATAAAAAGGGCTAAAACCCGTTACGTCATTGACGGCAGTTCTCAAGGCTACAACGATTTTCGCAATTTGTTGATCCCAAAGTTTATGATTTTCCGTAATATAGGACCTTAATGCTGCACCAATCACCTTATTCCACCGCTCGGTGAAATTGCTCTGGGGGTGGTATTTACAGTTCAACCAGAACTTGGGGACGTCATATTCTTTTAGCAGTTTCCTGAATAGATTACAGTCAAATTGCTTATCATTATCAGATAAGATTACCTCGGGAACTCCGAATTCCAGGAAAATTCTCTCTTCTAATATTTGAGTGACCTTCTTAGCTGTCGCAACTCGTAACGGAAAAATACATACATCCTTCGTAAACCAGTCACATATGACCAATAGATGTGTGTTTCCTTTTGTTGATCTTGGAAATGGACCCATTAGATCTAACGCTACAATTTGCCACGGCCTGACTGCACACGGAATTTTCCCATATGACCATAAGTTTTGTGGTTTGAGGTCTTCGAAGCTAGACATACCTCACAAGACTTGACGTATTTCTCTACATCCCTTGATACTCTAGGCCAATAATATCGCGACAGAACCCTTTGTTTTGTTTTGAATATGCCTAAATGTCCTGATAGAGGCGCATCGTGACACTCATTTAATACCGCCTGTTTAAATGTGATGCCTTGTGCTTCGCTGAAAACTAGACTGACAGCTGACGTCCTGAAAACAAGAAAATCTGAAATGCTCAATTTTCTGAACTTTATCCAATTTCGTTGTTCCTCTTATAGAATCGAACTTGTGTGCGTTCATAAATTAGAGGTTTGTTGTTGACTACTCAGTGGTCACCTGTAATGAAACGATGAGTTGACTTTCTAACGTTTACGCACTAGTGCAACTTCCTATAAGTTACTGCTAGTGTAAACGTCTCTTGTGAAATAGTAACTCAAACACACTAAATCTGCAGCGTGTGGACTAGAACAACGAGATTTTAATAATCCACCCAAAAACTGCCACGTCTGGGTGATGCGTGTGGTCTATAATAACGAGATTGAAATGATCCACCTCAAAACTGCCACGTCTGGGCGATGCATGTAGCTTCCAATAAGCTCTCACGATACCAATGCCTAGTGTCAAACAACGTAGAAACCTAAAATGAAAACGATGGCCGAGCACAATCACACTTAGATGGCGGTAGTGTAGCGGTAAATGAAAGAATCATCCGGTTATTCATTCTTTTAAATTTATTGAGCAAAAATTCCTTTTATTATTAAGATTAGACTAGTAAAAATTAACTTCATAAATAACTAACCTAATTGCAATTCAATTTAACTATTATAGATTTTTTCTAATTCTACTCAAATTTCTTAACTAGACTTATATTACTATTTAAAATTCCTTTCTATGTTTTGTAAGTTAATTAATGCTGAAAATAAAAATTATTGTTAACTGTCAATCGTGAGTCAATTCTCATGTGGTGTAAAGGTGACCCGTGTGAGCACAGTTTTATACTTTGATGAATTGATTAATTGACGAAAATTTATGAACAAACAACTGAAAACTCAAGAAAATTATATTCAATAAATTTTTAGTATTTGGTGATGTTATTTTGTGTAATATGTCCAATACAAATTGGCATGCAATCTTACACTTTAATACCCGTCACCTAACCAAAGATTTATATGAAAACAAAATATACCTTGAATTCACTGTAAACTGTCAAAACCACGTCAAGATTGACTAACTCCCGAATTCCACTGGAAAACAAAATTCTTTCAAAAAAAAAACAAAAAAAGGAAAATAAATTAAAAAATGACAGAACTACTTTAATTTTGAAGAATGAAAAAAACTGACTTTAAATGAAAATAAAAAATAAATGGTGATACAAAAAAAAACTCTAAGTGAAATTATTAATAAAAGATAACAAAAAAACTGAAGAAAAACTACAAGTCCAAAATGTCACTAGGCACTGATGAAAAAATTGCAAATTGAGGATACTATGTCTTTTATATAGCATGTGTACTCTCTTTGACAATTTGTTGAAAATAGAAGACAGAATGAACAAATGGCCTCCTTTTTATAGAAAAATTCGTTCCATTTTAGCTGTCTATAAAGTGAAATATTCGAAATTTTCACTGAAAATGACAAAAAGTTGAATTTTTCTTGTTGTGAATCGATAGCAAATTTAATGATCTAAATTTTGATACCTTTGTCGTAAAAATTGATTGTCTATTTGATGATTTTAATCAATTTTTGTAAATTTTGGAACATTTGCTATAAAAATGTCGATTCGTTACGTTTCATTTCGATGTAGTAGATTTTCCTGTCATTTGTAATAATTTTTTGTCTTCTTCCCACTGTGAGTCTCTTTCACACTCATTGTGGGAAATGTATAACTAAAAAATCGCGAATATCGCGTTTCCCGTAGAAAATATCGCAAAACGAACGCGACCATTGAAATCACGGTTCGATTTTACGTGATTTTGATACGTCAAACGTCGCGGTGGTATGGAGTTTTCGTTGTTTTGACACTTTCGCGCGCGAGTGTCAAGTTTATTTTTAATATGTTTTTAAGTAATTTTTAGTGTTTTTCAGGTACTTTCCTTCACTGAGGATATTCTTTAGCAACAGGTAATTATATCTATTTATTTGCTTGGTGAGTTGAGTGTTTAATTTCGTAATTATGCGATTTTGTGAGAATTTGTGGACAAATGACAGGTGAGTGCTTATCTAGCAAATTTCACCTTATTTGCCCACAAATATTGAACATAATTCTTTTAATTATGTAATTTGTCGTGTTAGTTAATGTTTTATGTTGAATATTTAATGGGGAACATGAATTCATTCATGTTTTTTCAAGTATCCAAATTTCCATGGCATTGTTGTTGTACATATGTACATACAACACTGCTTTTAGTTCATGTCAATGACCTTATTATTATTATTATAATAAAATTCTTGATTTATTTTGTTTTTAATCCATTTCTTTATTTAGTTTCAGATTTTCGCTGGAGTTTTTTTCACCTGTGTAGTCTCTAGGTGCAGGTAATATTTTTATGTATCGTCATTATAAAATTTGACTATTTCTTTCCCTTTTTCTGTTTCAGGTTCGCTGAACACCGCCACTCGAGATGACTCCGGAACGACTCTTCTCCACTGGATCTCTGAAAACACATTTTCTTTAATGTCTTCTATGAATAGTTCGCCGTCGGCAATTCTCCATCTACTCATTCTCTCAGGCTTATCTCTCACAAGCTGCATCATCTCATGATACCACCTATCGCTTTCTACTGGTACGCAATCTAACAAGCTAACCACCTGTATTCTAGATAGAGCATCAGGAACCACATTCTCCTTGCCCTTCACGTAATTGAGTTCAAACTCGAACGATTGCAATTTCATTACCCTCCTTGCTAGCCTACCTGATAGGTCCTTTTGACGAAACAACGAAGTTAGAGCGGAACGATCGGTCACTACGTGAAATTTGTAACCTTCTATGTAGCCGCGGAATTTCTCGACAGGAAATACAATGCTCAAACACTCCTTCTCCGTGGTGGTATAATTGATCTCAGCACCTCTCAACTTACGACTCGCATAAGCAATGGGTCGCTCCTCTCCTGCTTCCGTTTTCTGCACTAACACTGCTCCAATGGCATAATTAGAGGCATCGCACTGCAGAAAAAAAAGGTTTATTAAAATCCGGGTTAGTCAACACTGGTGATTCCACTAGCTTTGACTTCAAAGTTATGAATGATTCTTCGGCTTCTGGTGTCCAACTTAGATTTATCCATTTGTGCTTTCCATTTGTGAGGTCTCTGTGGCCACGATTATACCACCAAGGTATGGGAACACTGCTTCAGAATACCCAACAATCTGTCCATCAACTGTTGCAGACTTGCAGCACTATTGCATAAACCAACAGGCATTACCTTGAACTGATATTGGCCTACACCAGGTATACAGAAAGCAGTCTTTTCTTTGGATTCTTCGGTTAATGGTATTTGCCAAAAGGCATATTTAAGATCAATTGTAGTTAGGAAGCGGGTTCTGTTTAACCGAGCCAGAACACCACGTATGCGGAGCAAAGGATAGGCTGAACGTTTTGTCACTTTGTTGAGCTTTCGACTGTCTATACATAATCTATCGGCTCCATTTGCATTTTTGACTAGCACCATTGGTGAACACCATGGACTGAATGACGGTTCTATCACCTCCAGATTCAACATACGTTGTAATTCTCTAACATACCTTTCTTGTATGGCTGGAGATACCTGGTAGCCTCTCTGTACAATCGGCTCCGCGTCTCCTGTATCTGTATTATGCATCAATAACTGCGTCCTTCCTAACTTCCCGCTGCTTAAATTTTTAAAACGATCCATGCAAACTTTTAGCTCCAGTGCTTGTTCAACGGATAAAGTGTTTACATATTTCAACCCATAGTCTTCCGATGCCATAATCTCATTAATTTCCCACCAACCGAAGCGGTGCTGTACAGATACTTGAAAGCTTTTCCAAAAATCTACACCCAATATAACGCCCTTGTCTATAGTAGACACTGCCATAATCTTCAAAATTTTCACCATGCCTTTGAACCTCACCGGAATGTAAAATGCTTTCGTCACCTCGTGACGGGTTGCATCAGCCGTGAAAATAGGGTTGCAACTCTCCTTCACCGCCCTCAGATTAAGTTTCTTTAGCAGCTTTATTCCTTTTCTACCTACAATGCTAATGGAAGCTCCACTATCCAAAAGAGCCTCTTCTTCGACACCCAAAATACTTATAGTGATATGCGGACGTCCATCCTCTAGTTCTATGACGACATTCTTCTCGATTATTTTGTTGCTTAAGGACAATTTCCTTCCGAAACTGGCCCCGTCCCCAATCTTCCAGTTTCGCTGGAGTTTTCCATTCTAGAGGTACTGGCTGACGGCGGATTTGAATTTATTCCTAACTCATCTACTTGCCTGCTATCTCTAGTATTACTGCGCACTTGCTGATGGCCATTCCTCTGGTTCCTGTCTGGCCATGAACGATTAAAATTCGGTGCGTAGTAGGTGCACCTGTCGGCTCTCGACGTGAATTGATTCCTTGAATTTGTGCAATTTGGATTATTTTGTCCGAATCTGTTGCCTACTGGCGGTTGCGGTCGATCTCGGACCTGAAAATTACCTCCTCTGGGGTTCCCAGAACCATTATTAAAATCAAACCTCTGAATCCTATTAGGTCCTCCAGACGTACGTTGTCTCAAATTATCCCGTCCGATATAATTGGTGTTCATTTGTCTACTTTGCGAGTAGTTTACGTTCTCTCTTGCCTGAGCCTCTCCTTCCTCAATCTTTCTACAGGCTCTCTCGAGTTCTTCCACTGACCTAAATTCTATGAGAGCCAGAGCTCGCACGTACGTGGGTAGAAGATTTCGCCGGATCGTTCTAACTTGCTCTCCCTCAGGGGGAGGGTGAGGCAAACGCATAAATAAATCCTCGACTACTGAAATAACCTGCACGATACTATCGCTCTCGCGTTGCTTCCCATCTTTTATGTGAGTTAACAGCTTCTCCGTACTATTTAATGGCTCAAACTCCTCAAGGAATTTTTTATAAAGATCTTCTAATTGGTAAGCTGATCCCGCCTTCTGCGGTACCATCTCAACGCGGAACCCTCCAACACATCAGCTAATTACTCTAAAACTTCAACGTCTGACACCCTCCTGGGCCTCGCAGAGTCGGCTACGCGCTGTAAAAATTCAGAGGCAGATTCCCTAGGACTATCCCCTGAAAACTTAATCGGCCATTTGTAAAGTTCCGCACTTGTTTGATTAATTCGACGTGCAACGCTCGGTACCATCAATGAAGCGCTCATCTCTTCATCGCTATTTGCAAGACTTAATGAGTTTATCCGAGTTGCGAAATTTGATTTATTCACGCCTGCGCGTGCTTCCTTACCCCCTACGTCACTATCATAATCATGCTGATCTAACTCGACTTCTGCACTAGCAGGCGACTCATTGCAACTTACACTACTTCTAGCCTTCTTGTTCTTTAAGCCCTCTCCTTTCCATAACTCATACGCAGCACTTTCAATCTTTTCCTTAAGATCCGTAATATTGGCCAATAAGATATCCCCCATAGTCCTAGCTTCATCCTCCTCTTCGACTTCTATTCTCCTTACGCGAAATTTTAAATATTGTACTCTTACCGTTATTCTCTCTAGCAAAACGTTCTTGTCGGTCTCAACTTCTGTGCTAAGCACCGCAAACCAGTTATCCGCTTCTCTTAAATCGTCCTCGGAAGACAAGTACGACTTAATCTGCAGTACCTCAATACCCTCCTTTGATTCTTTAATTAGCTGCTTTCGCCACCAGCCTACCTTTCCCTTCCTCGTGTAGTCAATCGGTCTAACCCCTCAGCATTGCATTTCGTAAGCAATTTCGCGGTCAGCAAAAAATTTGGCGATTTCACCAAACGACATCTTTAGTTACAGCTCTGACTCAGAAGCAAGAAATTACCTCACATACGGCCTAGGTGTTGTAGTGAAGGAACGGCGAATCTCTTAGAATGACTAAGATTAGTGTAACTTCGCTTCGACTCACCTTACAATATGTGTAGCTAATTGTAGCGGTAATGCCCTAGGTAATAGTACGCAGCTAACCTCGAAAAACACACATCAATTCTTACTAAATAAATATTGAAAGTTCAGGAAGATTGACTTCAGGTCCTCATACGATCAACAGTTACTTCTTTTAATAATGGAATTGTTCACTCCTTTGCTTCCTTCTCGCGGTAAGTAGAATACAAAAACTGAGCTAATTTCATTTGCCCATAATAAAACTTATTTGATTTAATTAACCTTATTAATCCTATTGGAAAGACGTGATCCGCTGACAAATTCTGAGTTGTGCAATGAAACACACAGTATTGGCACCGCGCGAAGTTCTATTGTGACTCGGGTGCATACCCCCACTTAATACTAAATATGATTTTCACGCTTTAACTGCTTCCTTAAATTAGGCCCTTAGATAATGTCCTAGACGAATGCGGACGTACGGAGAAGATTTGGGCACCTTCAAGCTATATATACATACACTCCAATTATAGCTAACTCTCTGAACTATCTATCAACTTATTTAGTATTCCGCATAGTTTCTCACCATACATCCGTACCTAATCGAACTTAATTCAATGCAAGATTGGCAAGTTCAAATTAAAATCTACCACAATCAATTACACGACGCTGCTCCTCTGCTCAGTCAAGAAGACCTATTTCATTTATTTCAAATACCTTTTAAACGAATTACTGAAGAATAACCAACACCCCGAGAATACCTTTTCGTTTGCCAACAGAAACCTTCTTTTTCTACTTTCACGGGATACAACATGAGGGGCGATACAATACTAATTGATAATTGTGGATAGTCAACGTTGAGGTTATCGCTTGCTGAGTTTATGTGAAAAAAAAACATAGATGCTATACCTCCCTATCGTCCGAAAGTACTGCCCAATGCTATTGCTGTTCCATTAACAACTTGATCACACATCGGTTTTCCCGTCGCTAGGATTTGATATCCCACAGCTCCATACCTTAAATACTTATCATAATTGTACGACGAACCAAATGAATAGGTACTTATAGATACACACAAAAAAATTATTGCTAAGCCATACATCAGGCTAAGAATGCGAGAACCATTGCATCAAAAAACAAGAAATTAAATAACAAAAGACAATTTGAATGCGTCCAGGCACTGTTATATCCTTCCTTGACAACCTTTGTCCCACGTTCTCAGAGTTCACCTCAATAAAGAATGTTCTAGTTCAATCTAGCAGTTTGATGTTGGTATACCCGCTGTATCCTTATACTTCAAGCACAGCAATCCCTTAGCTGTTAATCTAACCTACTTTCTTCACAGGTAAAACGAACGATTTCTCCTTACACCAACGTACCCGAATTTAGCTCGCTCTAGAATTGGCAAGAGCGTAGTGAAATATACCTGTATCAATACGCCAAGCCAACCATTTGGTCAATAAGCAACCCAAGTTCAATTACTATGAAATACGAGTTGAAGGGCAATTAAGCACGAATTACTGCGCCGACATTATACTACTGCTCAGAGATTGTGATCAAAATATTAGACTATAAATTTATGTTGTAAATAACGAGCTTCACGTAATTCCTATACGTAGATGACTCAAAACTTAATTTCTACTAACTCTATTCTGTCTTCAAAACGACAACTTTCCAAAACCTTTTACACCAATGCTCTTGTCCATACCAGAACCCTTCTCTCCTATTATTACCTATTCCTTGCAACTCTAGGTTAACATTTCCAATTTTGTACGCGATGTCGTATCTTCGATGATAAGATCAACGTGTACAGAGTATTCATCATCGGCACATCTTGATGTGTACGCACCACTCCAGCAAACATACAATATAACCAGAACTGAAAGCGTTACCTCTAGTAACAAGGAACGCACCTTCTTATAACATGAGTATGTAGCTCGTTTGTGCCACGCCAGGGTCTGTTATATATCTACGGGGAAATAAACTTTTCACCTTGTAAGAACCGCTCACTCACATTTAATTTACTTGCATAGAGTTTTATTTTTTTTTTTTAGAGAGAGTGTGTTAAAGCCGCTACAAACTACTTTTGTTCCTGCTTAATTAATGTAATCACCTCATAAAAAAAAATTATACGTAGAACTATCCTTAAGAATTGCAGAGTTAAACTTCACATTCCTTTAAAATTCAACATCGAAAGCCAGATAATACCGTTGATTTCGACTGTGTCAGCCGCTAATATCTTAACACTCTAAGCAATGTGCATAAAATCTTCTAATTGTATTCGGAGACACTCACTTGAGCTTGTTATTGCTAACACCAGAACTGGACTTAAGCCAAGGTTCAGCCACACAATCAGATCCCACCTTCTTAATTATTACTATTGCCCATCGTTTCGATCAAAATCTTACACTAACTGAATTATCGTCGTCACAAAAAAAATATACGTTACCTTCCCAAATGTAGACCATGATTTAAGAATTGAATCAAGTAAATAGTTCCTCCTGGGACCTGCGCCAAAATAATTACGCGACACACAAGAATATTCAAGAAGTACGATCCACCCAAACAGAACGATCACCACAGTTTTCAGCACCTTTTATCACCCTGTTGCCACCAGCAAAGACAATAATTACTGTCTTTTCTTTTTTTCTTTGTTACAAATCGCCAAGTTATTTTAATATTTTAGGCTTACTCACGACGTTCGACATAACGGTTTGCTTAGCACCGTTCCCATATATTGCTTCTATCGGGCCGCATTACCAAACACGTTACCATGTTACCAAATTATCAAAATTCCTCCAACTTAATATATAGTAATATGAAATTTCGGAAAAAAAATGTGCTTAATCTAGAAAATCTCCACAGATTCTAATTCACGCGACATTTGTCCTTCAGAGATCCCGGTTGAGCCCCAATTTTGTAACTCATAATTTCGTTCTAGCTTCTTTTCTTTCTGAGGGACAAGAATTGAATTAAAATCTGAGTATATATATTTGAGTAATAATCATTTAATAAAATTCAAATTTCTTATTTTATACAGCCTCACTAACCTGTGCCTAATCTTAATACTAGAATCCGCTACCTACTAGTGTGTCGGCTTTCATTAATTGATGTTGGTCTCAATTCCTAGGTATATATATACTGCTGGACTGGTTCCTGAATCTTGAGGTCTCGATATATCTATTGAACGCCTTCGGTTCCTTCTTTTCTGCTTAATTTTACGCTGTTCTGAAGTTAGTCCTTCCTTAGGACTGACTGACGTGGGCTAAGAAGTCGGGATCCTGTGAGCCGTAAATTCGTCGTCCACGCCTGGGCTTTCAAGCCGCAGCCAATGATGATTATCTCCTTTGCCTGAAATTCGATTGACTTGCTTAATAAAATATGATTCAATTCACGAAACTCGATTAATGAGCTAGCTCGTTCTCTCTTTTAATTAATTCATTTTTTCCTAATTCGGCTCTTTCTTCTATATTTTCTTATAATTCACAAAAAAATTTCCTGGGCTCCTTGTTCCCTCTCATTCCTCATCCACGCACCGCTTCTTTTCAATTTTTAATTTTATACCCGAACTCAACTATTTACTGCGAACTTTCTAGGCCTGGATATTCTCGTCTCAATCGAAAAAAAGATGTCTTCCGGAACTCTCCAGCTAGTTGGCTCCACTTTCGGACTTCGGTTCGGACTTTGACACGCGGTCTGGTCGAAAGGTGCAAACTAAAGCCGATCACACACTAGCAACTTAAACATTAACTTAACGTCGGACCTATGTACTTGGCACTTCCTCTCACGGTCAGCCTAATATTAAGCTATAAATTACAAAACTAACTTCTACTTATTAACCGTGACGATTCTTCTCTCTATCCAACAAATTCTTACAGCTTATTTGATCACATAAATTACTAACTTATCTACTCCGTTTCTCATTTACGCTTTTAGAAAATCTACTACCTTAATATCACTTAAATCTACTCCCTACCCTGACATACCAGAGGTTGTGTTGATAGTTTATGTTTGACAATTCTAATTGACAACTTATAATTCCATCGTACATAAATCGCCAAGTGCTCAATATTTATTTATTTATTTATTCATATACTGTATGTCTACTTTTAATACTTACGGAACGACAGAAGCAACTTATAGGAACTGACTTTTGGTGCGGTTTATTTCTAATTATTGTTCGTGATCTCATTTACCAATCATCAAACGTTGGTATTATTCTCTGCAGCATTTCACTTCTAAGGACGAGAAGTGTGAATGTTACAGAAATTGTTAAATTTTTATACTCCCTAACTCTATTTGTTTTGTAACAGTTTTTACGTTAATATTCTTACTTATTATTGATTACTTGTGTCTTTGTGGGCATGGAGTTTATTTGGAGTGTTTCATCGACAAACTTCTTAGATCTCCCTGTTTGTGTGGACCGTGATTTGCGACTCTATTTACATTCTTTTCCTATTATTTGGTTTTATTTCAATTCTTTTTTCTTTCTTTTAGTGATTTGAACATAAGTAAACTAATGATGTCTACTTGGAACGACTACGTCCGACTCTATTTATATTCTTTTCTTGTTAATTGTTTTATTTCAATTTTTTTTCTTTCTTTTAGGGATTTGAACATAAGTAAACTAATGATGTCTACTTGGAACGACTACGTGCGTTACAAACTGTATGTATTGATTTGATCGGTCCGCTTCCAAGTTCGAACCAAGGCTATACGTTCATACTGACAACAGTAAATCAATTTAGTAAATTCGTTCTCCTCTTTCCTCTGAGGTCGGCTACAGCAAGATTAGTTTGTCGAAATATTGAAAACCATATAATCCTATTATTTGGAGCACCTAGAAGTATTATCTGGACAATGGAGCTCAGTTTACTAGTAAAGAGTTTAGAACCCTGTGTAATAAGTATGAGGTACAAATAAATTTTACTGCCCTATAACATCCCCAAGCAAACCCGTCATAACGCGATAACCAGGTAGTGAAAACTATGCTTCGTGCTTATGTATCGGATAATCACCGTAATTGGGATATTCAGCTCCAAAAGGTAGCTTGTGCTATTCGAACATCACAGCACGAAGTGACTAAGTTAAGTCCATATTTTGTAAATTTTGGTAGGAAAAGTCAACTAATGGAATGAGTTTAAGAGTCGGTAAAGAGTGTGTCGCAAGAGATACCCAAGTCCACGCAAAGGCTCTTCTTGAACTCCAGAATAAGGTTCGTGAACGTTTGAAGAAATCCTCCCTTATAAGCCAGAAATGGTACAATCTTCGTAGAAGGGATATACATTTCTTTCCAAAAGATATTGTTTGGAAAAGAAACGTTGTACTTTCTGACGCAGCAAAACATTTCGCTGCTAAGCTAGCATCTAAATATGTGGGACCTTACACAATCAAGCGCAGAGTTTCACCGTGGACTTATGAATTGGAGAACGAAAGCGGTAAGGGGTGCGGCATTTGGCACGTTAAGGATTTGGAGCCGTACAGTTCGAATTCACCCAATGATTGGTCATATCAATCGTATCAGTCAATCCAAGCAGAAGACCAATTTTTTTTACTACAAAAGTATACACTGTGTAAGGGCTCACATGAGGTGTTGGGGATCGCGAGCTCACGAAGTTCATCATATAAACCTAAACACTTGGTATCAATTCTTCCGTAGTCTAGTGGATGTGTGTTCTGTTCAAGGAGCAAAATATTTCAACTTAAATGTTTGTATAGTTGGTTGGAGTTAGGGAGTTGAGGCATCCTAATGCTAATTTTCGAATCGTTCTGTTCCTTCAGCTTTAAAATTCTGAAGTATAGTGGACATCTGTTGGCATAATTATAGGCGTGGTGCATGCTAATATTTTTTCTTGTGGAATCACGAGGAAGTTTGATCAAGTTCTACTTTAAACTACCACCATGGATCTACGATTTCCAATTTACGTTGTTTTTTTAATTTTATGGCAATGTGATAAGCAGAAAGATTACTTATGCGATGTAAGAGTGAGGCGATTTTGTTGACGTCATTTAAAGCAATGTCAGGTTAATCTGGTTGTCTAACTCAATAGCCTTTTCGAAAATAAATTTGTTGTAAATGGTATTTCAACCATCAGCCTAGTATGCATAGCAATTGTATGTAATTTGTATCTATTCAAGTTTTAGTTAATCTAGTATGTAAATTCCTCAGTGTAACTCAACCTCACTCGATACATTCCAAGTTATACATGAGATGTCGTGTAATGCATATCTGTAATCATGCATCATTAAAGCATGTAATTGCATATAAATCAAATGCACATCTCCGTAAAAGAAATATGATACCAAGATTACAACTAAAGTTTGTAATTCATTTCGAAAGTTAAAACTCGAACAAACAAAAATGAAAATACAATTGACATACATACAGATTTGTATGTAATCACTTTTGTGTGAATCATTCATACCTCGTTATGAATGAAGTAAAATAAAAGCGCATCAGATTACAGCGCAAGCAGAAAATAAATTATGTATGTACAGTGCACCAAATTTCTCAATGGCAACAAAGAACGTTACTCACGTGAGGTCACCGTTTCTTTCATAATGATACGGTGAGAAAATTATCGAATGTAGGTACCTTTAAGAAATTAACCTTCGAACGGGCGCGCTACATAATTTAACATAAGCAGGCGCGTGTAGTATTTTTTACGTCAAACCAAATTTGACTTCTTATGTAATACTAGATTGATGTATTATGATGTATGGTCAATGAAAGTGTAGAAAAATACTTATTTGAAAATTATGAATGGAATAATTTTATTTTAAAAATTTAACATATGTTTCTTATTTTAATCTGAGCGCGAATTGCTATCCTCTTTACATGTAGAGCATATTCTTTCGGTTTGAGAGTGGAGTTTACAAGTAAAGACTTACATTTGTGACACTTCATAGATGCTGACGTTCTTCTCTTCTCCATTACACATGAACGACATACTCCTCGTTTTAGTACCAGTTGCTGTTCATTGAATTGGTCTATAAGTTGCCCATAATTCACTCTCAGAAATGCTGCTACGTCAGATGTTAAGTTTTTAAGCTTTGCTCTTGAAGTGACATGTTCCTTCATAAGACTAAGGGATAAGTTCTTCAGAAAAATCTTCGCCATTTTGGAGGATTTGACGTTTTAGCAAAGGAATACAACACAATATTCATAAGGCTATAAAAAATTGCACAGGGCCATCTTCTGGTTAAGCGGGATATTGAATAAGCAGCACACATTTTGTCTACTGTATCAACACCACCTTTCGTTGCATTGTATTCCATGATTATTGCAGGCTTATGGGTTGCAGAATTAATTTCCTTCTTATCGTGCAACGTAGAAAGGAGGATAACTGCCTTATTTTTGCGGGGAATATAAGATGTAAGCATTTTGCCCTTCTGGAATTCAAAAGATATTGACTGAACCTCTTTGTTCTTATGTGGCAGGAATTCTAGTGGGATTTCTTTCATATTTTTCTTCAGGGTCCCAATAAACGTTATCTTTTTTTCCAGTAAGTAGTCAGCAAGAGGAATACTAGTGTAATAGTTGTCTGTGGTCAGATTTCTGCTTGAATTTTCAATTAGAACAACAAGTCGTTTCACAATATCCATCGGTGCATTAGATGAAGTATACGGGCCATCTGGTTGTTTACCGCAGTAAACTTCAATTTTTGATGTATAAAAAATTTTAGCGCAGCACAAAGCATACATTTTTATGCCGTATTTGGCTGGTTTGCTTGGTACATATCGAACCCAACTACAACGGCCTCTGAAAGGATGCAGCATCACGTCGATGGTTGTGTATTAACTCAAATTATAGCAAGCCCGGATATTGTGTACAAATGAGTCTAAAAATGTATGAATAGCTGCCAATTTATCGACATTACGCCTTTCTGATCTTGTTGTCCTATCATCAAATCGTAGGCAACGGGTTAGAAATAAAAACCGTTTTAACTCATGGCTGCTCTAGCAATTCCGATACCAGTTCCATCATTTGTCCAGATTTCCTTGACATTGGCGTGGTGTGCTTTTTTAAATCCAATCAAATATAGCAGCCCTAAGTAAGCCATAAATTCACTTTTGCTAGTATCTTTGCAGTCTCGCTCTCTGAGGTATTCATGACGACCTCTTAGCTGCTCAATATAAATATTCGTATAAGTCACAATATTTTCAAAAATGCTTCTAATTCATGAGTCATGTCTTTAGCACAAATTCTCTAGACCAGGAGACTCTTTTACAATACTTATTTTTTTTGTTTTAGATGAACTAGCATAACTCCATAACTCAACTTACGCCATTTTGATATTTTATCTTTCCCGATATAAAAGCTGTCATCACCGGAATTGTCTTCATCTGAATCCTCTTCAGAAATACCTTGATCAGACAAACTATCATAATTCTCTGTATGAATACGTCCATCACTCAGGTCACTATCACTGCTGGGGATATAATCATTTTCTTCATCTTCTTCAACAAATATGCCTTCAAATAATCTTTCGAGTTCTTCTTGGGACAGAAATGACATATTTTTGCAAATTCTAGAGAAATTAGTAACAAAAATTAAAGAGCGGATATAAAACAATATTATATTTAATAGCAATAACTTATAACGCAATAAACAATAACCAGAAAAATTAATAAGAAATATATATATATAATACTTACATGAAGGAGCGCGTGTCGTAAAATGTACGTTAAACCGTCTTATTGCCAAAACGTCTCAATATCGAATGAACTGTACACTGCAGCATAAAGTCACCCCACCAACTTGTGACCAAACCATTCTTCGAAGAATTGAATAGGGTTATGGCCCCATTAGCACCACCAGATATATCCAACATTCGGCCCCATTAGCACCACCAGATATATCCAACATTCAAATAACGGAATTTGTCGTAAAAGTTACGACAGCGCGCCCGCTCGAAGGTTAATGTAAATAGCTTACTTAGCAATAATTAGCGATTATAAATAAGGTAGCATTAAGAAAAAAATCAAGAATAAAGTTTTGACCATTGACTGGTAAAGTACAAGTCTTATTCTTCAGAACGCAGCGGCAATTAGCCAGGCGTTCTCCATCCTAAAGATATAGAGGCATCTTAGCCAGATATCTTTTCCATAAAGATATTGAGGCACTCCAGCCAAATATGAAGTAAGGATTGAGACATTCAGCCAGATCCATAGGTAACTTTCATTTCTTTGCCTTTCATGAATATTGAGGCGACACGCCATATATTCGGTATTGTAATTGATTAATTTAATCATGCGCAGAATATTGGAATTCGGCGAATACGCCAACCCATCGGCAACCAGCGTAAATGCAAACATAACAGTCGCTGCATATTTTGACACTCGTCATCAGTGTTCATTAGAGAAAGGTGATCGGAAGACATCAAGTGAGGTTCAGACAGAAAAGCAGTGAACGTGTTAAACATACAGTCAAATAAATTATTTATAACGTTGAAATTAACTCAAGTCGTTCTCATTTCCAAACATAATTATGGTCCTTCGAGAAACCGGATTGCTGAGCGAATTTTAGATATTGGGATACACACATATCTGAAACACATAGTTCACATAACCTCACACCTGCATCGCTGGATTAATCTTATCATTGCTGGCAGCTATAAATCACAATCGAAGATTAATTAAAAACACGAACTAAGTTCAGTCTATGGGAAGTATTATCAGCCAAACTGTAAGTAGATCGTTCATTATATACTTGTGAAGTCTCTATAGAATTTGGACAAGTGATTCGAGACATAAATCAGTTGCAATTGATAACTGGTTTTGCATTCATCAAGCACGGCGAATATTCGAAATTTCTGGTAATTTGCAGTAATACAATTTTTGTCAATTTCGATATCAGAAGACGACAATAGGTGCAACGGAACTATACCCGAATAGCGGACAACGGAAATGAAGAATGCATCACGTGACTCAGGCATCCTAAAGTAATGATGCAATCTACAGCAAGAAATATAAAATGAATTCAGTCCAAATTCTATTCTATTTATGCTACATGTAATAATTTCCATATTTATTGATTCTACATCATAGTACTGAACATATTAATTGACCGATTTACAGCTACGTAAATTGAATTTTCCATAAACATTGCATGTTTTTCTCATTATAATTGCAAGTGTTCCAGCTAGTTCAAATCGATTCGTGACATTACATATCTACTTATTTCGTTTCGTTATATATCGGTACATACATATCCAGTCATTAAATTATAAGTTGGTTGACCTTGAATCGAATGACCCATTCAATTTGTAGCAATATGTGAATTTATTACTCGGTTTGTGTTGCTATATCCTTGACGTAATTCACATAACGATTACGTGTATTAGTGACGTTCGATCCAGCAAACGTGAATCCCAATCTATATCTGATTATATAAAAAAACTGTAGATATATAGATCAGTATGGAAATCGTTAAAGCAAAGCGTGGTCGCGTTGAAGGTATGGTTACTCGTATTTCAAGCTACTGCGATAGTATTACAGCAGAGACAACGTTGGAGTCCTTGGAAGGAAGACTTGAAAAATTAAATGAATCGTGGGTAAAATTTAATCACATTCAAGAGCAAATGTAAAAACTCATCACGGATCCAAATTTTACTGAACAAGAAACTGAAAATGAACAGTTTGAAACTAAGTATTTTAGCACGAAAGAAATTTATCAATGGCTATTAAAGAGCGACGTCACGTAAGTAGCAATGTCAATCAAGATGTACTTGATCGCCTTGTAGATCAACAATCGAACTTTCTCGAGCGCTTTTCCAGCACATACGTTCAATAATCATCGTTGACTGAAGCATCATTCGATACCAAACTACCAAAATTTACAATTCCATCATTTTCTGGAAATTATAATGAGTGGATTTCGTTTCGTGACTTGTTTAAAGGCTCTGTCCATGAAAATACCAAACTAACGACTACTCAAAAGTTTGACTATTTGAAAAGTTTTTTGAAGGACGAAGCTGCTTCTTTGCTTCGCCACATACCCTTATCAGAAGCAAATTATAAGGAAGTTTGGGATCGATTGAACAAAATATATGACAAAAAGGGTCACATCGTTAAGGCATTTATTAAATCATTTCTGAATTTTTGATCTATCGCAACTCCATCTGCGTCGGCACTTAGACGATTAACTGATGGCTCAGATGAAGTAGTAAGAGGGCTTCGTGCATTGGGCGATGCTGCTGAAAGTCGAGATCCATGGTTAATTTATGTGCTTATGGGTAAGGTTGATCCTGATACCAGACAAGAATGGGTAGAAGCAACTATTGATGTTGAATACCATACAGTTAAACAATTATTTACATTTCTTGAGAAGCGATGTGTAGCAGTGGCACACAGTGACTCACAGGCTCATTCCCGACTTGCTCATTCAAGCTCAAAGCCAAATAAATGCTCAAACTCCGTGGAAAGCTTCCATTCGACTTCACCTCACGCCAATATTAATTGTCAGAAATGTACAGCGAATCATCTTGTCTTGCAATGTCCTGAATTCCAAGCCATGGACATAGTCTCTCGTAGAAAACTTGTTAATGAAAACAAATTATGTTTCAATTGTCTCCGAGGTGGCCATAACTCTTCTTCTTGCAAATCCAAACGGACTTGTAATCGTTGTAAGCGACGGCATCATACGTTAGTGCACCTATTGTCTAATCCGACTACACCAGATGCAACGCAAGATAGCCCAAGAACTTCATCAGTCCACCAAAATACATTCTCGCCATTGAATTCAATTGCGGAACGAGAACCACATAATATTTTTGTGAGTACACACTCTCTCTCGTCTCGTTCGTGTCAATATCGCTCGCTGCTATCAACTGTAATTGCGCGTGTCCTTGATGCACAAAACCGTAGAGCTTATTGCCGAATTTTACTAGACTCGGGATCTCAAGTCTCATTCATCACTGAAGCTTTAGTTAAAAGACTTGGTCTGAAAAGGAAACATGCCAGAATTCCAGTAACTGGGCTTTCATCTATTGGTGCTGGAACTACAAAAGGAATAGTCACATTGGAACTTCACTCACGATATGCTTCGAGATCAATTGTCATCAATGCTTATGTGCTCAATAAGCTCACGTGTCTCATACCAAGCTCGAAAATTGATATCGCTGAATGTTATCGATTTTCGTCGTTGGAACTGGCTGATCCTTCATTCAATGAAGCTGGGCCAATTGATGGTTGATTGGTGCTGATAAAATTTTCCATGTGTTGGAGGAGGGCAGCATCAATGGAAAAGAAGGCAGCCCCTTAGCTCAACTCACGCTCTTTGGATGGACCATAGCTGGAGAACTTCCAGCCAATTTTGACACTCTGAATACTCTTCATGGATCTCTCGTTTCACTTCACACAAATATTGATATTGATCATAGTTTACAAAGATTTTGGGAGCTAGAAAATATTTCTCCTAAATCCAGTTCCACTCCAGAAGAGCAAGAAGCAGAGAAGCATTTCCAAACTACTCACATGCGTACTGAGGATAGTAGGTACCACGTCGAATTGCCATTTAAAATCCCTAAGGTTGAATTGGGAGACAGTTTTGCACCTGCCATGAATCGTCTTAAGGCAATGGAACGCCGGTTTGTTAATAATCTCGAATTAAAGGGAAAATACACACTCTTCATGAGAGAGTATATTGAATTAGGTCACATGGACAAAATATCAGATGATGAAACCTACCTCGAACATTCATTTTATCTGCCTCACCACGCAATTTAGAAGCCAGATAGTCTCAAAGTCATCGAATGGAAATTCACTCAATGATGCACTTCTAATTGGACCGTCAGTGCAGCGAGATCTATTTTCTGTATGCCGTCACTTTCGCCGCCGCACATATGTGTTCACCGCCGACATCGAAAAGATGTATTGGCAGATCCTTACAGCATCGATGACGAGGTGACGAAAGTATTTTACATTCCGGTGAGGTTCAAAGGCATGGTGAAAATTTTGAAGATTATGGCAGTATCTACTATAGACAAGGGCGTTATATTGGGTGTAGATTTTTGGAAAAGCTTTCAAGTATCTGTACAGCACCGCTTCGGTCGGTGGGAAATTAATGAGATTATGGCATCGGAAGACTATGGGTTGAAATGTGTAAACACTTTATCCGTTGAACAAGCACTGGAGCTGAAAGTTTGCATGGATCGTTTTAAAAATTTAAGCAGCGGGAAGTTAGGAAGGACGCAGTTATTGATGCATAATACAGATACAGGAGACGCGGAGCCGATTGTACAGAGAGGCTACCAGGTATCTCCAGCCATACAAGAAAGGTATGTTAGAGAATTACAACGTATGTTGAATCTGGAGTTGATAGAACCGTCATTCAGTCCATGGTGTTCACCAATGGTGCTAGTCAAAAATGCAAATGGAGCCGATAGATTATGTATAGACAGTCGAAAGCTCAACAAAGTGACAAAACGTTCAGCCTATCCTTTGCTCCGCATACGTGGTATTCTGGCTCGGTTAAACAGAACCCGCTTCCTAACTACAATTGATCTTAAATATGCCTTTTGGCAAATACCATTAACCGAAGAATCCAAAGAAAAGACTGCTTTTTGTATACCTGGTGTAGGCCAATATCAGTTCAAGGTAATGCCTGTTGGTTTATACAATAGTGCTGCAAGTCTGCAACAGTTGATGGACAGATTGTTGGGTATTCTTAAGCAGTGTTCCCATACCTTGGTGGTATAATCGTGGCCACAGATACCTCACAAATGGAAAGCATCTTTCTTTTTGTAGTAGCAGTATCGGCTGGTAGCATTACTTTGAATGAAAAGACATCTGCAGAAGGATGCCAGCGTAATCCAAGTGCTTTAATAGATTTCAACTCGTCACTGATTTCGAGTTCAGATAATTCAAAATCATCTAGTGGTACCGATTTTAGCAAGGGCCAGCAGTTACCACATTTCCGTAATTTAAATCCAGCTGAGCTCAGCAGTTGTGATAATTCTTTTTTTAATGATATTACATCTGTGACGGAATTCGCTCCCGTCATGACATCATCCACATAGAAGTCTTCGAGAGCTACCTTTGTTGCCTGAGGGAGCTCTTTGACATAATCATAGACTAACTGTTGCAGGCTTCGAACAGCAAGAAATGGAGCACAGTATGTGCCATAGGTGACGGTGCATAACCGGTAATGTTCGACTGTCTTATTTGAAGATTCACGCCAAAGAATTCTTTGAAAATCACGATGTGACGGGTTGCATCAGCCGTCAAAATAGGGTTGCAACTCTCCTTCACCGCCCTCAGATTAAGTTTCTTTAGCAGCTTTATTCCTTTTCTACCTACAATGCTAATGGAAGCTCCACTATCCAAAAGAGCCTCTTCTTCGACACCCAAAATACGTATAGTGATATGCGGACGTCCATCCTCTAGTTCTATGACGACATTCTTCTCGATTATTTTGTTGCTTAAGGACAATTTCCTTCCGAAACTGGCCCCGTCCCCAATCTTCCAGTTTCGCTGGAGTTTTCCATTCTAGAGGTACTGGCTGACGGCGGATTTGAGTTTATTCCTAACTCATCTACTTGCCTGCTATCTCTAGTATTACTGCTCACTTGCTGATGGCCATTCCTCTGGTTCCTGTCTGGACATGAACGATTAAAATTCGGTGCGTAGTAGGTGCACCTGTCGGCTCTCGACGTGAATTGATTGTGCAATTTGGATTATTTTGTCCGAATCTGTTGCCTACTGGCGGTTGCGGTCGATCTCGGACCTGAAAATTACCTCCCCTGGGGTTCCCAGAACCATTATTAAAATCAAACCTCTGAATCCTATTAGCTCCTCCAGACGTACGTTGTCTCAAATTATCCCGTCCGATATAATTGGTGTTCATTTGTCTACTTTGCGAGTAGTTTACGTTCTCTCTTGCCTGAGCCTCTCCTTCCTCAATCTTTCTACAGGCTCTCTCGAGTTCTTCCACTGACCTAAATTCTATGAGAGCCAGAGCTCGCACGTACGTGGGTAGAAGATTTCGCCGGATCGTTCTGACTTGCTCTCCCTCAGGGGGAGGGTGAGGCAAACGCATAAATAAATCCTCGACCACTGAAATGACCTGCACGATACTATCGCTCTCGCGTTGCTTCCTATCTTTTATGTGACTTAATAGCTTCTCCGTACTATTTAATGGCTCAAACTCCTCAAGGAATTTTTTATAAATATCTTGTAATTGGTAAGCTTATCCCGCCTTCTGCGGTACCATCTCAACGCGGAACCCTCCAACACATCAGCTAATTACTCTAAAACTTCAACGTCTGACACCCTCCTGGGCCTCGCAGAGTCGGTTATGCGCTGTAAAAATTCAGAGGCAGATTTCCTAGGACTATACCCTGAAAACTTAATCGGCCACTTGTAAAGTTCCTCACTTGTTTGATTAATTCGACGTGCAACGCTCGGTACCATCAATGAAGCGCTCATCTCTTCATCGCTATCTGCAAGACTTAATGAGTTTATCCGAGTTGCGAAATTTGATTTATTCACGCCTGCGCGTGCTTCCGTACCCCCTACGTCACTATCATAATCATGCTGATCTAACTCGACTTCTGCACTAGCAGGCGACTCATTGCAACTTACACTACTTCTAGCCTTCTTGTTCTTTAAGCCCTCTCCTTTCCATAACTCATACGCAGCACTTTCAATCTTTTCCTTAAGAGCCGTAATACTGGCCAATAAGATATCCCCCATAGTCCTAGCTTCATCCTCCTCTTCGACTTCTATTCTCCTTACGCGAAATTTTAAATATTGTACTCTTACCGCTAGTCTCTCTAGCAAAACGTTTTTGTCGGTCCCAACTTCTGTGCTAAGCACCGCAAACCAGTTATCCGCTTCTCTTAAATCGTCCTCGGAAGACAAGTACGACTTAATCTGCAGTACCTCAATACCCTCCTTTGATTCTTTAATTAGCTGCTTTCGCCACCAGTCTACCTTTCCCTTCCTCGTGTAGTCAATCGGTCTAACCCCTCTGCATTGCATTTCGGAAGCAATTTCGCGATCAGCAAAAAATTTGGCGATTTCACCAAACGACATCTTTAGTTACAGCTCTGACTCAGAAGCAAGAAATTACCTCACATACGGCCTAGGTGTTGTAGTGAAGGAACGGCGAATCTTTTAGAATGACTAAGATTAGTGTAACTTCGCTTCGACTCACCTTACAATATGTGTAGCTAATTGTAGCGGTAATGCCCTAGGTAATAGTATGCAGCTAACCTCGAAAAACACACATCAATTCTTACTAACTAAATATTGAAAGTTGAGGAAGATTGACTTCAGGTCCTCTTACGATCAACAGTTACTTCTCTAAAAAAGTTTACTTTTAATAATGGAATTGTTCACTCCTTTGCTTCCTTCTCGCGGTAAGAAGAATACAAAAACTGAGCTAATTTCATTTTCCCATAAAAAAACTTATTTGATTTAATTAACCTTATTAATTCTATTGGAAAGACGTGATCCGCTGACAAATTCTGAGTTGTGCAATGAAACACACAGTATTGGCACCGCGCGAAGTTCTATTGTGACTCGGGTGCATACCCCCACTTAATACTAAATATGATTTTCACGCTTTAACTGCTTCCTTAAATTAGGCGCTTAGATAATGTCCTAGACGAATGCGGACGTACGGAGAAGATTTGGGCACCTTCAAGCTATATATACATACACTCCAATTATAGCTAACTCTCTGAACTATCTATCAACTTATTTAGTATTCCGCATAGTTTCTCACCATACATCCGTACCTAATCGAACTTAATTCAATGCAAGATTGGCAAGTTCAAATTAAAATCTACCACAATCAATTACACGACGCTGCTCCTCTGCTCAGTCAAGAAGACCTATTTCATTTATTTCAAATACCTTTTAAACGAATTACTGAAGAATAACCAACACCCCGAGAATACCTTTTCGTTTGGCAACAGAAACCTTCTTTTTCTACTTTCACTGTATACAACATGAGGGGCGATACAAAACTAATTGATAATTGTGGATAGTCAACGTTGAGGTTATCGCTTGCTGAGTTTATGTGAAAAAAACAAACATAGATGCTATACCTCCCTGTCGTCCGAAAGTACTGCCCAATGCTATTGCTGTTTCATTAACAACTTGATCACACATCGGTTTTCCCGTCACTAGGATTTGATATCCCACAGCTCCATACCTTAAATACTTATCATAATTGTACGACGAACCAAATGAATAGGTACTTATAGATACATACAAAAAAATTATTGCTAAGCCATACATCAGGCTAAGAATGCGAGAACCATTGCATCAAAAAACAAGAAATTAAATAACAAAAGACAATTTGAATGCGTCCAGGCACTGTTATATCCTTCCTTGACAACCTTTGTCCCACGTTCTCAGAGTTCACCTCAATAAAGAATGTTCTAGATCAATCTAGCAGTTTGATGTTGGTATACCCGCTGTATCCTTATACTTCAAGCACAGCAATCCCTTAGCTGTTAATCTAACCTACTTTCTTCACAGGTAAAACGAACGATTTCTCCTTACACCAACGTACCCGAATTTAGCTCGCTCTAGAATTGGCAAGAGCGAAGTGAAATATACCTGTATCAATACGCCAAACCAACCATTTGGTCAATAAGCAACCCAAGTTCAATTACTATGAAATACGAGTTGAAGGGCAATTAAGCACGAATTACTGCGCCGACATTATACTACTGCTCAGAGATTGTGATCAAAATATTAGACTAAAAATTTATGTTGTAAATAACGAGCTTCACGTAATTCCTATACGTAGATGACTCAAAACTTAATTTCTACTAACTCTATTCTGTCTTCAAAACGACAACTTTCCAAAACCTTTTACACCAATGCTCTTGTCCATACCAGAACACTTCTCTCCTATTATTACCTATTCCTTGCAACTCTAGGTTAACATTTCCAATTTTGTACGCGATGTCGTATGTTCGATGATAAGATCAACGTGTACAGAGTATTCATCATCGGCACATCTTGATGTGTACGCACCACTCCAGCAAACATACAATATAACCAGAACTGACAGCGTTACCTCTAGTAACAAGGAACGCACCTTCTTATAATATGAGTATGTAGCTCGTTTGTGCCACGCCAGGGCCTGTTATATATCTACGGGGAGATAAACTTTTCGCCTTGTAAGAACCGCTCACTCACATTTAATTTACTTGCATAGAGTTTTATTTTTTTTTTTTAGAGAGAGTGATAACTCGATAATTTGATTAAAGCTTGTTTTAGTTTTCCTCAAGAAGAGGTATTATTTTTGTAAGTGGTCTTGTCAAGATATTTTTGGAAGTTTTTAGAGTCACAGCACGAATAAGATTATCATGTCCTCTGTGAGTATCCAGAACGCGCCCCAATACCCATTGCCCAGGAGGAAGGTTATCTTCTTTAATGATGACTATACTATTTTTTGACGGAATTCTTTTTTCCTTTTGCCATTTATATCTTATTTGAAATTCGTTCAAATAATCAGTCGACCATTTTTTCCAAAATGAGTTTGTTAATACTCTTAAATATTGCCACCTCTTTACAGAATGGTAAGGGATGTCAGGTAGGGCTGCTTCAATGGGTGTTAATAGGTATTTTCCCGTTAGAAAATGTATAGTCATCATTAAAGAAGATAACCTTCCTCCTGGGCAATGGGTATTGGGGCGCGTTCTGGATACTCACAGAGGACATGATAATCTTATTCGTGCTGTGACTCTAAAAACTTCCAAAAATATCTTGACAAGACCACTTACAAAAATAATACCTCTTCTTGAGGAAAACTAAAACAAGCTTTAAACAAATTATCGATTACTTGCAACACCAGCAGCAGAAAACACCACTATCCACTGGTTATCACATTCCAGACAACATAAGGAATATCTTACATACATCCACGGAAATGCTCACCATGCTGCAAAATTATGACATACCTTGGAATAAGGTATCAGCTACACAAGGGTACTTTTTATATAGTCTGGGTCATAACCGCCATATAAAATTTACTAGGACCAAGCAGGGCACCTATAAAGTTGTCATCAAACATCGTAGTAAATATTGGTACTGTTCACTTCGTGAGGTGGAGAATGTACATTCGTACATCAAACTGACAGTAAACCATAATAAAAATAAAATAAAATCTTTACCAGGACTGTCCAGACAGTTTTATACATCAAAATATTTCCCTATTATCAAACAGATGGCGCTGCAGCAGGCAACCAACGCATAATCGAAACTTCGATGAAATAATGAATGTTTCGAGAATGTAACGATCGAGAGTGTCTATAAAAGACGAAGCAGCGCTCTAACAATCACCATTCCTTTCCCAGCCATCCTTGGTAGCGCATTAAACTGCCAAGCTCCTTTCCGCTTTTATACACCGCACTAAGGTATATAAAAATCATTTGACTGCAAACCGCACTAACGTTTGCAGTTATTGTATCTCTACTTTTCTATACACTGCATTAAAGTGTATAGAAAATATCTGACTGCAAACCGCACTAACGTTTGCAGTTATTGTATCTCTACTTTTCTATACACCGCGTTAAAGTGTATAGAAAATATCAGACTGTAAATCGCACTAACGTTTACAGTTACTATTACATCTACCCCAATTCTATACACTGCATTAAAGTGTATTGAATCCATTTATATATTGACCGTAAACAGCAATAACGTTTACGATTCTTTCTTCTACGTATTCTAATATTTTCTTTCTCTGTCTCATTTCAGATTAAAACCAAAGTATTAGTATTAAGTTAAAAGACTGAATTATTGTTTTTTTATATATTATTTTCTGTTCATTGAATAAATATGTTTTGTATTGTTGAATGCATTGTTTTTTGTACCAGTAGACACTTGTTGAAACTGATTGACTATTTTTTGCAACTAGCACCCTCTCCTATACTTCATTTTGCAAGACAACCTGACCGCAGGTTCGTACATTAGGCTTTAGAGGAAGGTCGAATACTTTTTGAAAAAGTTGATTATGCTGAGTAACGAGGTGTTTTAAAACTGTGACAGTATTCTCACTAACCTTTTTTAAAAGTCTATTATTAAATCTATTATTAAGAATAGTTATTGTGAAACAGTTATCAATAAAAATGAATCTTTTTAAAACTAAGCAAATTTCGAGATTTAAAATACCCTCAAGAAAGTCATGCATTACGTCAACTGAGTAATTTTCAGTAGTATGAAAATCTAATTTATTGAATACACACTTGGAGTTAATATCAGTTAAACTAACATTCTTAAGATTTAATTCTTCATTGTAATTGAAACGATTTCGTAAAAGCAAAATTTTTTCTTCAGTTTTCATTTTACATTCAGTTTTATGTAATTTACAATGACGACAAAAATAATTCGCAACAAAACAGTCAGTGAACCCCAACATAGAATTTACTCCTTTATTATCGCCGACACAATGAGCTAATTTAAAAAAATCTGTTGTCCAAAAATGTCAATGCCATTTATTTCCAAAACCTCTAACTCTTTAATTACTGGGTTAAAAACTTTATTTTTAAATTTTCGTCTATCTAAACTGTTAAATATGGCACATATGAATAAACTTTCTAATTTTGAACTATGTGTTGGAGGAATACAAGGTAAAGTAAAATATACGCCACCTAAACTTTGTGATCCTGATCTTGAACCAAACGGATTGCTGGTTTCGAACTCATCGAAATATAATATTATAGGCAAAATATAATGGCTAGTTATGCTTCTGTGTTTCTGTATTTTTTCTAGCCAAAATTCACTTTGAATTATATTAGAAATTATATTCTATTCCTTTTGGAGAGTTTCAACATAGTTCAAAACTGCATCTAATGTTTCATTGTGAGCAAAAAACATTTTCAAAGCGTTGCTAATGGAAATTATAGAAACTTTGACATCTGTTGATTTCAGAAAGATCTTGTTGTTTTTTCTTATAGGATCTATTCTGTTTCCTATTATTTCTGATGTAGGTGAGAAGTAAAAACAGTTTAGTCTTAAATCAGATAGTCTTTTGTACTCTGTTGAAACATCATTTAGACAATTTCTTAATAAAGTAAATATTTGACTGATAAAAGTGCCCGTATCGGTAAGGTAGTTAGATTTGGAGATTAAGTTTTGAAAAATTAGTTTTTCTGCAATTACTAAAGCGTCACCTTCAAGATATTTCATGAATGATCCTAATATATCTTGCACAGCTTTCCGGCATATATTTTGGTTTTTATATAAATCACTAGTTAATTCAACATTTTGCTTAAAAATTGAATTGCGAAGCGATGACTCATCATAAAAGTTATTTGCAGAATCGTGAGGAAGGCACTTGGAGACAGTTTCTTCGTCAACTGTACGTAGGGTATCGTATGTGTTGTCACAAAAAGCCTTCTCATTCTTATTTTCATTTACAACTAAGTTACATTTTGTTGATTTTATTTTTAAATTGATACTGTCAAAATGATTTTTTATATGTTTTCTAAAGGAATTCATTTTTGAAAATATGCGATGCTTAACACAGTATTTACATTTAAATGTTGATACTAGTTTATGATATAAGCGTAAGTGCAAAATATACTCTTTGCACCCAGCCATTTTTCTGTGATATACAAAGTAGTCCATAATATTATTGACGTTAGAATAAAAATAGTTAAAAAAAATTAGTTTTTTTAATTATATCTTACCTATTGTAAATCAGTAAGGAGTTTGTTTACGCTGGCAAAAGTTTTGTCCCAGTCAGTGTGTATTTCATAAAAATGCTTCTGTATGAAGTGCCACACTGCATTTGTTGATTCTAGATATTTAGCATAAAGAGCCTAGAATATTTTGAAACAGGAATCGACGGCAGTTAAAGGTGTCTCTACTTCGTATTGGATGTTATCGACAACTACATAGGAAGCTTCTATATTTGCTGAAAGTGGAAGTATGTTATTAGAATGTGAACGAACGTAGTGAATATACACAACATTACCTGAACTCTCACCAACGAGCACTATCATAGGCTGCAATGTTTTTCCGTCTTTTAGTAGTTCGCCTCTTAATTTATCCAGCTCTTCTATTATTATGCCCACGGTAAGTATCATTAGCAAAAATGAATCTACAACCTATGTCTTTGTTAATTTTGTCCGTTTTCCGCAATTGCCACCCCTTATTCATGTAAGCAGATCCTGCGACCAAGTGTGGTAATAAAATAAATGGAGATAATGCAGAATTTTCCCTAATTATTGAAGCATAATCCTTGCTTCGCTTTTTCTCTGCGTAACTAATCTTTTTTTTAAAATCCTCGAATTTTTCCGCAAGCTTATTTGCCGTTCCTGGAAACTATACTATATATATATATACTATACTATAACTGCAATCCGAAGGGAGATTTAAGAATGGGAGCTTTTTCATAGTATTCATGAATTCGACAATTGGCCTCAGATTTCAATTTTCCGAGTCGATAACTTGTTTCAATCCAATATAACTTTAATTTCGACTTGTAATAGCAATTTTCTTCTAATAGTTCTAACTTCTTTTTTATGTTCACATTGGGTTCGTTTATAAGTTTATCTTCATGAGTAATTTTTCCCCTTTTGCTGCCTATTAATTTGGCTTTTAAATAATTAAATACCTCCCAAAGTTTACCCGAACAGGGTTGCTTTGTAATTGTATGTCTAGGAGTAAAATACACAAACGAATTTTCATTTAGAAATCTATCAGAAATTTGTTGCCTTAGTTCCATGAACCACTGCTGACTGATTTTGGGCTTTTGAAACTCGCAATCACCAAGTTCTTCATGAACAACCAAATTAGCCAGAAGATTTCTCTCAGCGTCCTCTAATCTTCCAAGTATTTCGTAACAGTTTTTTACAATAATGCCATTTGGACAACGAAGGTAGGCTTCAAGATTTTTATTAGTTTCTGCATCCACAGACAAACTTGTTACACCATGTGTTGATGTTGATATAGAATCGATATTTTCTATTAATTTATTAGAAAATAAAACTGGAGAATCTATTAACACTTGTGACTCAGAAAACAACTAAAAAAATTTTTCGTTATATTGGCATCTAAAAAAACCTGTTTAACCAAATTACAATTTAGTCATCAAAACCTGATGAAGGAGTCAGCAAACTAGATGAGCCACCCGAAATTGTTGTTATAGATTTTAAAGTGGAGGTTTCCTTAAATTTGGACCAAAAATACTCCCTCGGACCAGCCTTGGGAAGTATCTCTTTTATAAATTCTGATGCATATTCAAGGCGAAGAAAAGACTACTTCATAAAATCCTCATCTATAAAAGATTTAGTAATTTCTTAAGTAGAAGATAATATTTGGATTTAACTATCGTTCTTTTTATATGCGGAGGTATAAGTTTAATATTTAATGAAAACTGTTACATACAGTGATGTAAATGCAGATGCAGATTGCACTTTAGTGGCGTTTTCATGACTATATTGTACATGAAAACGAAACTAAAATGCAATCTATATCTACATTTGCACCCACAAAATTCAAATCCAAAAACTAAAATTTTTCCCGGGGGGTGAGTTGAAGAAAAACGTTTCTTTTCCAATAAAAAATTTAATAATGCGGCGAGCAGGAATTTTCAGATCGCTTATCTGCACCTGAAATTTCTACTTAACATATTATCAATTGTCGTGCAAAAAAACGGACGGACAAACGGAACAAAATGCTTGTTGAACTTACGCACAAGTATTTAATTAATTTCCTTTGTATTCATTATTAGTTCTGTATATTACAAATCGGTAGTACAAGGTTAATTGCATTTTGGTTTCACTCAGTTAGAAGAAAATCACTCACCGATAAAATTTTGCAGCAATTGCTCCAGGTTCCAGCTTTTCAAGACGTTTTCTAAAAATGTTAAGTCTAGTTCCATAATTTTTTCAATGTTTACCAGAATTTACATAAACTTAAGACTTTAATACGAGAATAAAGCAAAAATTTAGACAGCACCTTCCATTACAAAGAACACAGCGAAATGAATTGCCGAGGGTATTGTTAGCTCTGTAATTAAAATCAGGAATGAATATATAGTTACATGCTGCAAATAAAGGAATAGATAAATAAATTTTAATACAAAAAGTAGACATCTAAATTTTTTTCTATTTCAGTAATAATTGGATCTTGTAGTATGTACTATAATCTCGCATCTCATATTTAGGTATATACTAAACCATTTAAGAAAAATTAGCTAAGAAAGTGAAATATGTATATATTAAAACAATTCACCAAAATACACATGAAACTGTTTATGGATATACATATTTATGTACATATCTAAAAACTATGAAAATGGATTTATCCCGTTCTTGCAATCAGGTGACGGTATAAGGCACATACGTATATCTATGACATTTTCTTTAAATGGATATTGCGGCTGATTAACAGAATTATCAACCTTCGTGCAGAAAAACAGACGGACAAACGGCACAAAATTCTTGTTGAACTTACGCACAAGTATTTAATCAATTTCCTTTGTATTCATTATTAGTTCAATATATTACAAATCAGTAGCACAAAGTTAATTGCATTTTTATTTTACTCAGTTAGAACAAATTACTCACCGATAAAATTTAGCAACAATTGCTCCAGGTTACCGACTTACGAGATATTTTCCAGAAATTTTAAGTCACTATAAATCTTTTCACTGCTTCATTAGTCATATCAAAGCTTAAACACATTTGAAGACTATATATTTATGCAAAAATAATTAAGCGACATTGTATATAGAACCTTGTTTCACGAAGAACACAGATAAATGACACCTTGCGTAAACCGAAATGCTAGAAACAATGCTAGGTAGCAATTATTCCTATATTAAAAGGAATGATTCATATTGCAATCATACTGAAACACAAAAAAGAATGGTGTTCTCATATTACAATCAAATGAATGAAATTTTATAGTGGTAGTTCCAATAAGAACAAACTACTTTGCTCTCAGCTGCAGTGGCTCTGTTTATGCCGGGGATATTGTAGTACAGCTGAATTATCACATATAAGCGAATAAAATAAATATAGATTGCTAAAAATTTATTATTTATATGCATGTATATGAAATTAAGAAATAGCAATGCACGAAAGTTATTACAGCCTAAACTTTTGTTCTGAAAATAATATAAATTCACGCAATTATAAAAAAAATCTTACCGATAAACTTTTGCTGCAATTGCTCCAGGTTCCAAACTTTCAATGAGTTTTTCTTGCATAAGTCTTTTCACTGTTTCATTACGCATACCAGAAGTTAAATAAACTTAAGCAAAACCATAGACAGAACCTTGCACAAACCGATATGCATAACAGAGCTATTGCTAGATAGCAATGATTCCTATATTAAAAGGAATGATTCATATTGCAATCATATTGAAACACAAAGGTGTTCTCGTATTACAATACAAATGACCGACATTTTATAATGCTAATGCCCTAGACACACAGCACTCTTAATGAAGAAATAACTAACGACTCATTAGTCTATAATGATTCATTATAAACTGCGGACACACAGCCATTTCTTTAATTAAGTTGTGCTGTCAAACTGGTTTTGATGAACTTATCACATTAAAGAAGCAATATGGATGGAATTAACGTGATAAACTTTGTTTTCATTTATTTTATTTTCAATTTAACAATTTCCAAATGAGAAACACATTTTATTTAAAAAAATAATAATATAAATTTTGATTTGCATTTCTTTGCATTTCTTCTTTTAATTTTTCAAATCGGCAGATGCACAGCGGAGCTCCAGACTTACATTATATGCCAAATCTAGCACATTTTTCCTCATTATAGCTATAACGAAGGAGGAAAATACTTCATTAGTGTACTTCATTATCATCTGATTTTCGAGCTATATTGACATATACCATTTGACACACGCGAAGTATGACTAATTATAAAGTAACGACTCTCCTGGAAGAGGAAAATATTTTGGCCGAAAAATGTATACAGGTGTGAGTAAGCGGTTATTCACGGACGGCTATAAATCCATCTAATAAAAAATAATCTGGAGAGAATGAGAAAGGCATATTTTTATAAAGCTCTGTTGTGATCACGAAATACCACACATTTCGTGCATACTCATAAATCACAACTATGCACAAATATACTTACCCCAAATATTCCACTTGATAAAGGCTCATATTGCTAGCCTTCATAAATTACCTTATAGAAAAACCTAAACACTTAACATCTGAAAAAAGTCATTCGTTTCATTGAATACTTACCATATCAAGTAACATAATTTACGCCACACGTGTATACATAGCACAAAATTTATGTGCCTTTAAATATCAAAATTCGTAATCTAAAGAGCAAGTATCAGGTTACTTGAAAATCCAAACATTCATACGACCTTTTTGCTTCTTGCTATGGCATTATCAGCAAGAGTTTTCTGATTGGTTAATTCCTTGATTAGTCAAGACAGTGTGAATACTTTTTTTAGTTCTTGCTATATCATTGTTAGCAAGAACTTTCTTATTGGTCACAGATATACAACGAGTGGGATATTTTTGCTGACGTTAGCGTGTCTTGAAAGAAGTAAACGATAATTACTGACCAAGAATCGACGAAGTTCAGGATCAGCGCTCATAGAGAACGGGAATAAAGAAAAGTTCTGCTTCAGATTTAAATCATACAAAGTTATTAATAAAAAGTGAATCTTCCCATTATGGAAGAAAAGTTCTGGTTCAGATCTAAATTTTAAAAGAGTCATTAATAAAAGTGAATCTTCTCTTTGTTGAATAAAAATTCTGATTTTAGATCTTAGTCTAAAAAGTGATTGTTTAAATAGAATAACGGAAGGAGAGATCAATAAAGGAATGTTTATATTAACACATAATTTTGAGTTTTTAATATATTTAAAGGTCCTGAATCTTCCCCCTGTGCCGCTCTTCTCCATAGCGAAAGCACGGCGGTACGTGAGTTACAACATTGGTGGCAGCGGTGGGATCCCATACTACATTTTTGGGAGCTACAATTTTGCCATTTTGGAGCTAAACTCAACTCCATTACAACAACTTACAACAACTTTACGTTATTTGGATTCCAGTACTATACTTACAACTTTACCGCATTTTTGGGAGCTACAATTTTCCCTTATTTTGGAAATAGCAACTTAAAAAAAAAGAAGACACAACAAAAAAACAACTACAAAAAGCATTGCACCTACTACGAGACGTCGGCCTGGAAGCCCGATGAAAAATTTATTTACAAGTAAGATTTGCATTTTTCTTTGTTTGATACTCATATATATGTACATACGTTGCAAATTGAGTGATATCAATTTTTATTGTGATTAATATTTTTATACGATATATTAATATTGTTATTGTGTCCGACAAGTACAGAGTTTAATTTTTCAAAAAATATAAGCCCTTTAAATAAATTTTTTTTTGATACTAGTGTAAATGTTGCAATCGAGCGACACCAATTTTATAATATTATTTTATCCGATATATGATTATTATTATTGATATGATTGATAATGCCAAAGTGAAATCTTGCCAAAAATGCGCTTCAGTGAATTATGTGAAATATTTGTAATGATTTAAGTGAACTTTTCCCTCTTATTACGAAAACTGGAAGTGTGATATCATTTTTTCTTTTGAATGGTCCATTCAGTGTATAAAAAGTTTATAATTAATCCCGATTTCGGTGCATATATATATATATTTCCAAGTGAATCACATAAATGTGACATAAAATTAATTGAATTCTGAGTGTCCCTACGTGCAAGCAAAGCTATCGACTCCTAATTATATCAGACCGTAATTACAGTAATTAATCGTAATTAACCTTAACTTATCTCATCGCTTGATACAAAATTTTCCACGAAATTCATAATATAGAAACGTGTGCATACTATACTCATTATAAGCAACCTCCAATTCTTTCGCGCCTTAAAGGCATTCATTTCGAATCTTCCTAAACGAACTCGCTACGACGATTGTGAATTTTCCTTTTCATTTTTCCCAGTGAAACGAAATTATTGTGTTTCTAGGAGATCAATATTGTATGGCGTGAAAATACTGTTTGTGTTTATTTTTGCAAAATTTTAAAAGACAGCGTTTATTCTTGTGCGATATGCCCAGCTAGTAACTCATCTCAAAACATATCCGTGTTACGATACCTTGCATTGTGAGTCTGGTCTATATCGACAACAAAAACATTACCGGAAGTATTTCCAATTTTAATTTAACGATGCTCTGTTCTTGTATTTTTAATATTATTATAATTCGCCATTATTTTGGGCAATATAACAGATTTTGTTTTTGTGTGAGTTTATGAGTGTTGGATTATTGGTAATGAAATTCAAAACAATCCTTCGTATTGTTCCATATCTAAATATTTGCAAACAACGGTAATCCTTTAACTTGATAACACTGAAATAGCATTAAGAAAAATTTCAATAATATACTCTTAACTTACCACTGGACTTATTCGTATGGTGATTTGTAACCAGAATTCTCAATCTAATCGGTTGTTCAAATTTGTTACGTAATTTCAATACATATGAAAATAGGTTCTGTACAAATAGCCGACAAGTAGGCAAAATAAAAATAAGTGTCGCGAAGACAAATAATAAATAATTTGGCAGTTGGAGAATTAACTTTATCTCAAGCCTTGCTCTTTGTTAAGGCATAAATCGCTTATCGCAAACTACTTGTTCGATTTTTATTTTTAACCAAAATAAATCGTTTTGACAACGGTAGCGCAGATACTCTTCGCAGTCTTCCCTTCTAGTTGATAACGATGAAGGAGTTATAAAATTTGAAAAAAAAACCATTTTATGTGCCCTATTTCGACTTATGTTCTTTAAAAGTACTTTGGGCGAGCTGCATTGCCCATTTATTGAAACCGTCGTCGATTTACCCTTGAAATCATCCTCTTCTCATAGATTATCGGTTAAAATAGATCTAGCCTGAAATCTTGAGGCCCGATTTTGGCTGCAATCGATCATAAGAAAGATTTTTTTCTTTTAAATACATTTCCTACGTGACGGATAGATTAAAACGACGTAACACCGTGTTCTCAAGGAGTGTTATACAAACTCGGAGTAGAGCCTGAGATAAAGCCGCAACAGTTTTTGGTTTCCGAGAGCTCCCCTTTAACGTCAATATGCCCGCCGACGAAGTGACCCAAGTCAGCTTAAGCGACATAAACAATTTAGTGCCCGAGTTTGACGGAAATCCTGAGGGATTAAATAAGTTTGTTGCTTGTGGGAAGATACTCTTCTCATCCGCTAAGACCGAGGCAGACAAAAAATTCTTTTTGGAAGTAATTAAAACAAAACTCCAAGGGCCTGCTTTTGAATTGACCGAATATGAAACCCACAGTACTTGGGAGGCATTAGTAGAAGCCCTCAAGACTCGTTTCAAGCAAGACAAATCAAGGGCAGCAGCGCAAAACGAACTGATGAAAATAAAGCAGACTTATAAAGAAACTGCTAAAGAATTCGGAGATAGACTGTTACAGTTAGCAAGTGCCCTTAATTCCAGCACTTACACCGAGGTAACAAACTCAGACGCGAGAACTTATCTTTTGAGCGAGAATACAAAATTAGCGATTCAGGTTTTTGAAGATGGATTGCGAAATCCAAGCTTAAAGTTATTAGTCAAGGCACATGGTGAAACTGACTTGCGAAAGGCTATTTCATACGCCACTGAGCATGAACTGCGCTCAGATAAAGATGGTGTAGCCACACAAAGTTTTTTTAGAGCAAATACTCGACCTATTCCTACTTGTATTATATGTGGTAAAAAGGGTCACACGAGGGATACCTGTTATCAAAGAGACAGATTCCCAATTATGGCCAGAGATACTATCAAGAAGGAAGTTCAACATGTGAGAAGAACGGATTATCCTAATCCACAAACACATAATTCCAGAATGTGGCACGAACCACGGAACTTAAACACTCCACAGCAAGCGAACTATAGGTTCAACGGACGCGACAACTCGAACCTCCATACGCATAATGTAAGAAATCAATCGAGAACCTCAGTGAACGAAAACAGTCTTAATCGAATAAACATGCTACAAGGCGATAGAAGACCGAAATTCACCCAGTACGCCGTGAGGCAGGAAACTAAAAATCTTACAGAAGTGGGAAACGGAAAGATTCGAGAGGAACCAGTCGGCACACCTGCTCGAATCAAGGTCAGAGCCGACATCCATCAACGCTAAAAACTAATACTATTATTGAAGCATCCCTAGAAGAGACTAAGGCTGGCCTTGTCGCCAACGTAGCTTTTAAGCCATCCGAAACAGGATACATGAGACTGTTGATAGATACGGGAGCGGAAGTTAGTTTAATTAAAATGAACTTAAAGTCTGAAATCACAAAAAAAATACAAAACACAGAAAGCTGTAATATTGTAACGATAACTGGAAAGTCAATCCCTGTATTGGGATCTATTAATGGTCAGGTAAAGTTATCAAATGACAAATTTCATTTCACTATTGAACACCCATTTTTGTTGCTAGAGCAAGAAACTAATCTTGAATATGACGGCCTAATCGGCAATGATTTTTTGAAAAAATATCGTTGTAATATAGATTACAACAAGACTTGTCTTGAAATAAGGTTGAACGATCCTGGGGTGAGAGTAATGGAAAGCTTGACAGTGGAATGGGAAGATAATAAATCTTCAATACCATTGCCCAACTGAATAAGTCCAAACTCACTTCCGAGGCTCGTTAACAAAAGTATCTTAAATCAAGCACATAAAGTAGCTTCGGCTGATTATGATAAATTCATAATACCACCCCGGTGCAAAATAATATTAGAAATGGCTTGCGACCATAAAAGAGGGATGGTCATTAGGAAAAATGAAATATTACCAGGAGTATACCTTGCATCAATTATAGCAAAACCACAAAATAAAAAGTTACAAATTTTGCTTTTGAATATTAACGAAAATGAAGTGGAAATAGACACCCGCAAATAAATCTCGAACACGACGAACTCGATAAATATCATGTACTAAATTACCGTAGGAAGATGACCCTGTAAACTGTCGACTTAAGAGACTGCAATCTGCTCTAAACCTTGAGCATTGTAATACTGAAGAAAAATCTTCAATAATTGAAATTTGTTGTGAATATAACGACCTCTTTTATTTAGAGGGTGATATTTTAACGTATACGAATGCTGGAACCCATAAAATCCAAGCCCAGACGGATAAGGCGCCCGTGTATATAAAACCATACAGATTGCCAGAATCTCAAAGGAATGAAATTCATCGGCAAGTTAAGGAGATGCACGAAGCAGATGTCATACGACATAGCAAGAGTCCATGGAATTCCCCTCTGATCCTCGTACCCAAAAAGGCAGACAGCCAAGGCAATAAGCAGTGGAGAGTTGTAGTGGATTTTCGTAGACTTAACGACATTACAGTCGGGGACGCATATCCACTACCAAATATAACCGAAATACTGGATCAGCTAGGAAAAGCAAGATACTTTAGCACTCTAGATTTGGCGAAAGGATTCCACCAAATCCTCGTAGATGAGCATGACAGAGAGAAGACTGCTTTCAGTACTCCCTTTGGTTACTACGAGTACAACAGAATGCCATTCGGTTTGAGAAACGCTCCCGCGACGTTCCAGAGGGCTGATGAATAGTGTCCTCATTGGTATACAAGGGATAGAGTGTTTCGTATATATCGATGACATCGTCATATACGGATATGATTTAAAGGATCATAATAGGAAATTGGTTAGCGTTATGGATAGACTGAGAGAAAGCCGACTTAAACTCCAGCCTGACAAGTGCCATATTGTTGCGAGAGAACTCGCATATTTGGGTCATGTAATTTCTGAGATAGGAGTGAAGCCAGACCCAACTAAAATGAACGCTGTGAAATCGTATCCTAGACCGAAGAAAGAAAAAGATATAAAGTCATTTCTCGGATTCGTGGGTTACTATAGGCGGTTATACCTGACTTTGCGAAAATCGCAAAGCCCTTGACCAAACTCCTCAAGAAAGCCGAACCATTTACATGGGATGCCTTTTGTGAAGAAGCATTTGTACTCTTGAAAGAAAAGCTTACTCAAGCTCCAGTTTTAGCCAACCCAGATTTCAGTAGGGAGTTTATCGTTACGACTGATGCTAGTGACTTGGCAGTAGGAGCTGTGCTGTCGCAAGGCGAGATAGGTAACGATCACCCAATTTGCTATGCTAGCTGAACACTTAAATCCGGCTGAAACAAGGTATTCCACTACAGAGAAAGAGTTGTTAGCAATAGATTATGCGGTTAAACAGTTCCGACCTTATATTTATGGAAAAAAATTCGTAATTTTAACGGATCATAAGCCACTACAATGGCTCCATAAATTTGAAGGAACCATCCTCAAGGTTGATGAGATGGCGAATACTACTGGAGGAATATACATATGAAATAAAGTATAAACCTGGTAAGTGTAACGCTAACGCGGACGCATTGAGTCGGATTAAACTCACAGATATGGGTAATGATACTAATAAAGTACTAATTCTAACCAGAACCAAAAAAAGAAAAGTGAGATACATAATTTGGAAGATATAGGTTGTTCAAACAGAAAAGATGCCCCATTGGAACCAGATGTAATAAATGTAATAGAAAAGCAGGAGTCATTAATAGCACAAAGAGCGAAACACAAATACTTTCTCCTACCCCTGACGGAAACACAGGAGGAAATAGAGCTTAGAAAAATACTACCTAACCTTGCTAATATTAGAAGAGAAAAAGAAAAATTATTTAAGTATAACGATGAATACTATTATATAACTAAGATACCCATTCCTATAAGAACAAACCTAGATCGAGAGTATATGAAAACTTCTATAGAGCGAATTTTGAATATAGGCGAACGAAATCAAATTACCGATTTTCATATCTCTATGCCTATAGGCAATCAGAATATATTAATCGAGGTAAGAAATATTGTGAAAAAACTCAATTTAAAACCGGGAATAAAATATTTCTTTACAGTAATACAAAAATATATTTAGATAGACCTGATGATATTCGGCAAATAATTAAAGAATATCATACGTCCCCCTTGGGTGGACATCAAGGCTTTACGAGAACGCTCAGCGTATTATAATGAAATATAATTGGACTGGTATGCTTAAAGACATAAAAAGTTATATTCGTAGCTGTGAGTCTTGTCAAAAAAACAAACTAGGTAAATTAAATCATATACCGATGAAAATTACATCAACAAGTTCACAACCATTTGAGAGAGTGGCACTGGACATATTGGGACCACTTCCTGTTAGTTACGGACGGAAAAAATACCTCCTTACCTTCCAGGATGACTTATCTAAATTTTCGGAAGCAGTCCCCATTCAAAATGCAGAGGCCCATACCGTGGCTAAGAAATTCTTTAAGAATATTGTGTGTAGACATGGAATTCCTGACTCATTACTCACCGATCAAGGCACTAACTTCCTTAGTGGTATGTTCCACAGAGGTGTGCAAACTTTTAAAAATAAAAAAATTAGAGACAACCTCCATATCACCCGCAAACTAATGGAGCATTGGAAAGGAGCCACCACACTTTGGCGGAATACTTACGGCATTATGTTAACAAAGACTCTCAGACCTGGGATGAATGGATCCCATATGCTATGTTTGTGTATAACACCACCCCTCATAGCAGTACAAACTACTGCCCGTACGAACTACTTTACGGTTATCCACCAAAAATACCAACCTCCCTGAAACAATCTCCACAGACAATCTACAACTATGATAATTATGCACGTTTACAACATGGCTATAAACTAGCAAGAGATAGTTTAATAAAACATAAAGAAAAATCTAAGTTGCATTACGATGAAAATAAACGGGAAAGGTATTTCAACCTAGGCGATAAAATATTATTAAAGAAACATGTCCGAAAGAATAAATTTTCTACTTTATGGGAAGGACCTTATGAAGTAATAGAACTAATATCTAAAGAAACCACCAAAATAAAAATTGGGAATAAAGCCAAAATTGTCCACAATAATAACTTAAAGAAGTACGTAGAATAATTAAATCGCCAAATAATCAATGAAAATGAAGACAATGAAATGTGCGAAATTAATTTACTTAAAAGAGAATATTCCAAATGACAATCATGCGATTTTCGTGCTTCAAATCAAAGTACCTTTTGGGTGCAATTATCCCAAACTAATAAATGGCTGTATTCAACAAGAAACAACATGACAGTAGATGTTATATGCAAGCAACTTATAACTCCTCATATTCTGATGGGAACTGGAATATTGGAAATAAAGGATAATTGTTATCTAAGAACAAAATATCTAACCATAAGGGCCTATAATATGAATATGACAGAACTAAGAAATTCTTTTGTACCTACACTAACTAGTGAGAATATTTTTAATAATACAAAATACCTCAAGCCAAGACCAATTAGTAAGGTTGGCTTAGTCAAATATTCAACTCCAAATGACATTAAGAAACTATCTCAGCAGATAAACGCCTTAAAGGAACAAGAGAAAAGAAATATAGAACCCATAGATCCGCACAAGGTGCACCACTACTCTCTCGGCTATTTTTTATTTCTGATAATTCTAATAATAATACTGTATATAACGTATCCTAAATGGATAATATGCCGCGGTAAAAATAAATCGAAGATAGGCAGTAATGACAGTAATTCGGAGGAATCTACACAAGAGCCCCCAATCCAACTAACTCGGTTACGATGATTCTGTGCACTAAAATTACGTAATTCACTATCTTATCGCTCACACCTACCAATATCTTATTAAAAGTTAATTTTGTTATTTCTCCACTGAATACGCGAGCACCATTCAACAGGAATGATATATACACATTATATACAACTTATAATATATAATTCGTAATTTTAAAATACATATATATATAAAATAATAATAATAATCTTTTTATTTTATAATAAAATAAAACAAGCATATGTTTTAAGCTTTATACTATAATTTACTGAATTTATAATTAATTTTCATTTTTTTATTGTATTTACATATACATATAAAATAAAACAAGCATGTGTTTTAAGCTTGATACTATAATTTTTTGAATTTATAATTAATTTCCATAATTATATTTTTATTATTGTATTTACATATACCTACATATAAGTTTATCACTATAATTTTTTTTGTATTTGTATTTGTAATTATGTAAGTATAGGTAATTTTATCATAATATCTACCTAAATTTTGGGAAAAATCCTGAACAGAACTTCTCTATACGACCGTAAAATACAAAAAAAAAACTTTGAAAAACTTCTTTCATAAATTAGATGTTTGATGACTTTTGAATCTTGGGCTAGATTCACATTATTCTCGGTTAGCAGAAAATTCATCAACTCTTCAAGTAGATGAATTTTATTTTTATTAGGGGGATGGGATGTTGTGATCACGAAATACCACACATTTCGTGCATATTCATAAATCACAACTATGCACAAATATACTTACCCCAAATATTCCACTTGATAAAGGCTCATATTGCTAGCCTTCATAAATTACCTTATAGAAAAACCTAAACACTTAACATCTGAAAAAAGTCATTCGTTTCATTGAATACTTACCATATCAAGTAACATAATTTACGCCACACGTGTATACATAGCACAAAATTTATGTGCCTTTAAATAGCAAAATTCGTAATCTAAAGAGCAAGTATCAGGTTACTTGAAGATCCAAACATTCATACGACCTTTTTGCTTCTTGCTATGGCATTATCAGCAAGAGTTTTCTGATTGGTTAATTCCTTGATTGGTCAAGTCAGTGTGAATACTTTTTTTAGTTCTTGCTATATCATTGTTAGCAAGAACTTTCTTATTGGTCACAGATATACAACGAGTGGGATATTTTTGCTGACGTTAGCGTGTCTTGAAAGAAGTAAACGATAATTACTGACCAAGAATCGACGAAGTTCAGGATCAGCGCTCATAGAGAACGGGAATAAAGAAAAGTTCTGCTTCAGATTTAAATCATACAAAGTTATTAATAAAAAGTGAATCTTCCCATTATGGAAGAAAAGTTCTGGTTCAGATCTAAATTTTAAAAGAGTCATTAATAAAAGTGAATCTTCTCTTTGTTGAATAAAAATTCTGATTTTAGATCTTAATAGTTTAAATAGAATAACGGAAGGAGAGATCAATAAAGGAAAGTTTATATTAACACATAATTTTGAGTTTTTAATATATTTAAAGGTCCTGAATCTTCCCCCTGTGCCGCTCTTCTCCATAGCGAAAGCACGGCGGTACGTGGGTTACAACAGCTCTCTGGTTAAAAGCACAAGCGTTAAAAGGGAATAGCAAATCTCATGTGAATTTTTTTTTTTTATTTGCCGAAGTATGATATTTGACAATTCTTGTTGTCAAAGTTGACAGTTTTAATTGCAATTTTCACAAAGTACGTTTTGTATCAAAATAAGCAAGGTTTTTTTATTTCATTGCGAATTAGAATAACATTAAAAATTAAAAACTAGTATAGAAATAGTATACAACTGTTTTCTGTATATTTTAGGTAAACGTCGCGTCGTGTCGTCGCATAGAAAAATCAATTGGCTGACCTAGTTCTCAGTTTTGGAAAAAAGGAAAAGAAAAGAATAAAAATAACAATGAATGAAGTGGCACGCATCATTGAAAATCGCTTGTTTGATCACAGATTGGTAAAAGATAATCTTCTAACCGAATGGATGGAAGAGGGAGTACAGGGACATTATCCGCAACGCAGAGATTATAGGCAGTTTTTGGAAAATTATGTATTCATTTTTAACATACTTTGAACATAAGAAGTGCACAAGCTCTGAAAGGCGTTTTTTTTCTAGTAACAAAGCACCCTTATCGTTATTTTAATATTTTATTTAAATTAATAAAATAATTTGTTATTGAAATTCGTTTTGTCCGGACATCTTCGTTTTGTTTTCCACTTTTTTTTTTGTAGGACTGTTTTGTAATTGATTTTTTCATTTTATCTTTGAGGCTTATTTTAACAAAATCATTCACTAAAATTTATCAAAAATGGGTACAAAATTTGAGCAAACTGTAATGTACTCACAATTACAGCCTTAGAGTACAGTTGGGGCGCCGCCATGTTTGGAACAAATTTCTGGTCCAGCCATCCCGCCATTGGTTGGTGCATCATACCAGGCATATAAAAAACATACAAATATTTATAGATGAATAAAATGAAATGATTTTTTTTTATTTATTACTATAGACAACTAAGCCGCATTCATGGAGACCAACTCTTGGATAGCCACCTGATCATGCTTTTGCATCCTCTGCAGACCCACATTGCTGAGCGTCTTAGAAATGATGTGGGAAGAACGATGCGAGAAACAGATGAGAGGACATCTCAAGGACAACGAGATGCTGGACGTCGATTAGGAGAGAGACTTACCGATGTTACGTTATTGTTATTTTGTTTTGGCGAAATGAACTGAGCTCTGAGCTTGAAAAATTAGTATCTGAAACTGCCTCACTAGCAGAAATGAAAAGAGATATAGCATATTGGTTAAGAATGCTTATATCATCGTGAAAGCCGAAAGGGTGTCGAAAAAGTCCATGATCACGTTGAAAAGGCTATTCTTCTCGAAGTCGATAATTTACGGAAAAGTCAAGGGAAATTAAGAACTCGTTATGCAAAGGTTTACTAATGCGCACTAATTGTCTCTTCATTATTCACATCCGCGTTTTAATTTCAGGTGAGTAAACAATTGACTGACTGTAGAGCAGCTCAACATGCTTTAGAAGATGTCGTTCATAAGGAGTCTATCATTGGAATCGACTCGGTTTGCCATCAATTAAATAATTTCAGTAGGGGTATCAACTAATATGGTGGAATTAAGAAATACGATCCCACTGTTAGTACCGCCGAATCATGGTCGAAAGCTAGTAGTTACAGGATTAATAACTAATTAGTAACTAAATTAATCTACAATATTGAAATTAGAATTTATTTTTGCATCTTACTATTATTTTGTCTTTATAGATCTCAGTCAGAGCGTGCAAAATCAGCTCAATTGAGAAGTGATATTGACACAATGATAAATGGTGTTGCAACATCTGTATGAGATCATTGGAATAATACCAATAATTCCTTGGACAGACGATCCTTTGAAATGGCAGAAGCTAAAAATAAGATCCAACTTCATTTGCACAAGGTTCAACAAGAACTATTCGATATTGAAAAGTTTATTGATCTTTTGAGGAAAGCTATAGAAGACAAATCAAATCCATTGAAAGTTGCGCAAACTCGATTGGAGGCAAGATCTCATCGGGAAGGACTTGAACTTTGCAAGTGCGTAACTCTTACATACCTATAATAACATTGTTTGTGAAAGTTTTGTTACACATTTATTTATTTATTTTAAGGGATTTTGCGCAATTACGTCTTGTGCAAGAAGTTCTTGAAATTCAAGATTCGGTGGGTGGTTTACGTAGGAAATTGCATGAAGTTGAAGCACAACACCAACAGTTGCTTAAGACAAGATCTAATCTGGAATTGGATCTTAAACGGAAAGTTGATGCATTGGTTTGCGGCGATCGTTCCCTGTTAACAATATGGTTAAATATTAGTTATTTTCATTTGTTTTTTAAATTTCTTAATTTAAAATTTGCGTTTAAATAAAAGCAGTCCAGTAAAAATTTTTAAACGTTTGAGCCTGTTTTAGTACTTTGTTGAAGACAATTTACATGCGCACAGCCCGCATAATGTTAAATGATTTTAAAGTAAGATTCTTTAAAGAGAAAACTTAAACTAAACTATTAATAGGCTGAACTACAATAGAAATATACGTAAGTACTTATAGTGGTTAGTTAAAAGACTTTCATTAATCTGTACCAAAGTAACAATGTATGAAATATGAATTATTTCCGTTTGGTTTTTGGTTTTTCACTATATATTTGAACACTGCCTGAGAACGCGTCGACGTGGAGAGTTCAAATTTTGTACACAGTGTTTAAAAAAATGTAAGTTAATGGAACCAATGGGGCAACTCCCTCGCAGGGTTGCCATATTTTTAACTATATATTCTCATAAGTGTATATATTTTACGGTACTCTTAGTGTGCACATTTATTACGACAAAGTTATCTATATATTATTATATATTACCACATGTAAATGAATGTGCATTAAGCCCCCTTGCCACGTCAAGGCGGTACCGCTAAGCATACTTAACATTTAATTATAATATCATTTTAGCATATTCAAGGGGGAAGAGGGTGGACAAGTCCACCAAAAACAGATACACTGGACTTTTTAGAACGCAAATTGTTATTTTTCGTGAATAATGTGAAAAAAAACCATTCACATATCTTCTTCAAAAAGGGTAGAAAATAAAATATTCTAATTACAGGCCTATTAAAAAATTGGCGCAAAACGCCAATAACGGTTTATATTTATACAGACTTTAGTGAGACCTTCAACACGTTACCTCATTCCGTGAGGATGGGCTTCCCTTATCATTTCTGTACTCGCTAGTTATTTCTCTAAAAGCCGTGCAAATTTTATATATTTTATTAATAGGTCTGCATGTTTACTCGAAAGATTTTACCCAGGCTTCAAAGTTTTTTACCCATAAAGTGTATGTTAAATTCCCGGACTACAAAAATTTGACAGTTGAATGGTTTTCCAAATTGTCTGTTAACTTTTTTCATTATCATCTAGTATTATCTAAGTTTTTATTTGAATTTTACATTTTTATACAAAAATAAACATACAGACCTAATATAACATTACTATTATTTTAACCGGGTAAACTTTATACTTGTTCAAGAAGGCTATTTTTGGATTCTCCGGTACAACAGCAAAAGCGAAAGAATTTGTTATTTGTTCTTCATCACACAGCTTATTGATTTTTAGATAATAAGCCTCAAGTCTTGATGAGTCAAAACCAAGACTTGAAGTTTGCCACCTAAAATCAATAAGTTTGTGATGAAACAACAAATAAAAACTCCTCTCGCTTTTGCTGCTGTACCGGAGAATCCGAAAATAGCCTTCTTCAACCTTCTTCAATGTTAATCTAGTTAAAAGTTTTGCCCTAAATATTTAGAAATTATTGGTAGAGTCTGGTAAACTGTTTTTTGCGCAATTCTTGTATGCTGATCAGTGTTTAGAAATAAGTCCTTTGGAAAAATATAGACTACAACAAGCGCAATGAAAATCAGTCAGATTTCTATATGTATTTGAATGCATATATATATATGTATATATATATATGTCACAATTAATTGAGTGCAACAACAGACTAATTTGATTTTTATGATTCACAGGTATCAAGATCAATGGTACAGGTATCATTACAAAGTCTTAAAACTATACTAAAGATTGCAAACTGATATAATTTTTTTCTTCGTGTCAGGAATACTAAGTTTTTTATTAATATACTTTAATTTATAATACACCCTAACACGAATAAATAACCACAATAATCTAATATTGTCAAATTCGTCACAGCATTTGTATTCTTCTATATTTGAAAGGGTATCAAACACACAAGAATCGAAATATCGCCGACATATCGTACTGGGAAAGCAAGATTTCAAGCCTTCTTCTAACCTTTTAATGTAGTCAACGAAAGCTTTAGGGGGAATGATAAGTTGAGAATTATCATACTGTTTGAATTGAATGAATGTACAACTATTTGAATCATTCGCTTCTGAGCCATTCGTTGGGCATACGTGCCACTTTTTACATTTTTTGAAGTGGTATCCTGCAACATAGGTAATTGCGTTCTCTTCTATATAATCCAGTTCTTTGTAATCTGTGGGAACAGTAGCAGGACACTGGGATACCGGAGATGTTTCTGACATCCAAGAAATGTCTGGCAGGGGATGATGTGAGGGAGCCACGGAAGGATAAGGGTCTTTTTCATAATCGCAATTTCCACTTTTTGAAATTTCAAGAAACTTCATTCCCCAAAGTTTCTTGAATGCGAATGAAAATAGACGAGCAGTAGGGTGATGGCAATTTCCACCCTGTTTTCTGACTGCTCCAAAAAAGTTCTCAAGAGGATCCTGATATATACGCCTAGTCAGAATGAACTTAAACCCTACCGTATTGAGAAAATCCCATAATTTAGAAAGGTTTTCTATATTTATTAACCAACCCTTTAAACATTTGATAGAATTGGTTACGTCCTTGCCTTCACTATTGATAAAACGGAGATTAGAAATTAGATCTCTCGCCTCAGTAAGAAATTGTAATTGACTTTCACTTCCGACAAATGGCCTATTCATCTCTTTCGGTTCCGAAAATTTCGATGAGTTAAATATATCAAAAAGCTTATCCATCTTTTTGATAAATTCAACTGTGTCTAAGGTCGTTGCCGGTAGCTTGTTGTCCTTAACAAGAATTCTAAGCCCACATGCCACTGAATGGCTCAAAACTTGAGTAGAATTCTTCACACTCATTTTTTGAAAACTGTTGGGGTAGATATGTGCGTTGCTTAGTTTTGGCGCCAGTTTGAATTCATGTTTGCTATCAATTTCAAAGAATTTCTCTACATGCTTAAACGAAGCTCGCTTGTCCTTATTAAAAACAACATCATACTTCGCAAAGTTGTTTTTAACGAGCTTCAATAAATGAGGCGTATAAAAGAAGTAAAACATAGGTTGCGAATCAATCGTAACAAAAGAATTATTAGAATTATTAGGACTTATTCCTAACATGGAAGACAATGCTTGAAAATTGGAACCCATATCGCTTACTAATGCCACGGGGTGAAAGCCAATTTTCCTAAGGCCTCGCACTGCTTCGAAAATTAACCTCTTAGCTTCAGCAGTAGGACACGAAGACTCTACAAACATATAATCTAATGGAAACTTCCAATTTTCACATAGACCACGTACCATAATTACACATGCGTTGTGTGCAAGCTTATCAGTTTTAACTCGCCCATTATCTGTGAGTCCTATTATTATGCCCTTGGATCGGTCATAATATAAATGGCTTTTCAAGCTCATTTCATCAATGCAAAGAACACAATATTTAGAAAATTCTGTGATCTGCATATATTTGAATTCCATTGCTTTCAAATTAAATGCCACGTTCCCGGGGGCAGACGGCCACGATTCCGTAAACCGCTGCAAAGTTCTTACAGTTGGAAGCGGGCAAAACTGATCTTTTATATATTTGTAACTATTTGCTGATAGAAAATGTAACATTAAAGCAGTTGCTTTAACATCTCTGGAATAGCGTTTTCCTTTCTTCGCTTTTCCACTATTTCGAATGGAACTTTCTAAAACTCTAGCTAATTCCCTGGGCAAGAGATGGTTGCAACGTTGAATAAAGAAATCAGAGGAATAAACGTGTTTCTTAAATTTCTTAAATTCATAGTTCTGTCTTCTAATTTGCGCTTGCAACCTTCTTACTTTACCTCTTAATGTCTTTTTTCGTGGAGTGGCAAGAGACAGTGCCATTGCTGTTTGGGATGCTTTTCCCGAAGTTTGGGGGGTTCTACCAGTTTGAAAGGAATGCAAAGAAATATTCTCTTGCAAGAAACTGCTAGAATCCTTTTCTAACTGCAACTCTCCATGAGTCTCCTGCGTAGAATATTGGCTGCACTGTGCTTCGCCGAGTAAATTGTCATCTGACTCTACTTTACCTATAAATAAACTATCCTGACTACCTAAATTTATAGGATCCTGACACTGTTGCTCTACACTATACTGGGACGTATAGATATCCTGCTGAAAAATAATATTTAATCGAAAAAAAAAATCGAACAAAAATAAAAATAGGGTTGGGGTAAATAATACAATAAATTAATATAGAAAAAAAAGTAAATATAAATTTCTAATAATAATGGTTAAATTATACTTCTCTATAGGGCTGTACAAAGTGTGGCATAGCCCATGGCAGCAATCTTCCCCCGCTGGGCCCAAACATTTCAGCGTTAAAATGCTTTTCACACAGACGTGCGCTGGGTTTATCGGCTTCACGTGGTAGTCGCACTACATTCAACCAAGCCTGCCGTCTATAAATTAAAAAAAAGTTATTGATTATTGAATGTACATAATAAAATGGTAGCAGAAATAGTTATGAAAAGGATCTTCCGCCCTTGCTAATTTGTGCCTGATTGATCCACAATCCATTCCTGATGGAGTCACTTACTTTGACTTACATACATATATACTACAAGATCAGAAAATTATGTATCATCAAACCACGTAAAATAAAGAATGTAATAAAGAAGTGCAAAAAGGGTGGAAGGATGCACATCAAATCTGTTTTATATACAATATACCCTACCCTACAAGACCAGATGTAAAAATCTCTATAAAACCATGGTTTCATTAGAAGGCGAAAAATAACATGTAATAAATTAGATTGAATTATTAAACGAAGAGGGAAAAGTAAATCACTTCAAGAAACGAGACATTCATGTGTTGCTTCTATTTAGTTTTGGTTAAGACAGTTATTGTTTTTACGATTCTATGACATAGATTAGGATTATTTGTGATTTTGTTTTACATATAACGTTCCCTCATTAAATTACATGGCATTTATAAAGATGAATAAATAAAAAATTACTATTATTTAATATAAAACTAACTTACGATGTAATATCCTTCGGCAATCTAAATAAGTGGTTGAAAAACACTTTTCTTTCCGCTTTGGGGCCATCTTTTCTTCATTTCTTCGTCGCACTGAATAATAACTGAAACTGACACAATATTTGGCGCCATCTAATTTAACGAGAAAACAAATCTGATGAAGAAAAATATAAAAAGTACAGTGGGAAACAAAAGTATATTTTATTAACAAAAACAAACTTCGATCAAATTAGATAACCAGTATAAGAAAATTTAAATAAAAGTAAAAATAATCGGCAATAATTGTACTTTTGGAGAATAATGATGGGAATAAACAGAGCGTTTGAGCAGCGTAAGAGGCATACTTCACTAAATATATTTTTATTGGAGAACACGTGAAGCTAATATTGAATTGATTTGTAGTCTATAAAGTGGCCCATACTCGCTTCAATTAGTTGATCAACTTTCCTACAATTTACAATTTTTGATGCGATAAATTGAGACGTGTGTGTGGATGTTGAGTAAGTTGAACTGCGAATTGTTAAGTTGATGGTCTCGCACAAAGACTTGTGGTTGACGTCAACTTATCCTGCATATGTGCGATGATTGAATAACTGGTAATTACAATTATTCCCAGAATAATACACAAAATTTGTTCTCTATATTAACTCATTCTTGATACCAATTTGAAACGTGTATGGGCTTGTTGATAGATTGATTAACTAAGTGGTCAATTTGAGGTTGCTCAACTAATTGAAGCGAGTATGGGCCGCCTATGAGAAGTTGCAATAATTGATCCGATTAACTATCAGTGGATCATGGTCTTTAAACACATTTTTTTTGCACCACGGTAAAGCAAACGCACGAGATCGGAGTATCTACTTCTTATCGTCTACAAGAAGATGCATGGAAGGTGAACTTTTCAGTTTAAAGACATCAATGTTCAGGAGATGTCTCCTCTCTAAAAGCTGCAAAAAGGTTAGGTAAGCAGACCCGCAGATGCTCTAACACTAGCAGTGCCTCTGATGGATAGGATGGATTAAAAAGGCGTTGACTGCCAGCGCTACTACAAGATTTACAAGTACTCAGTTCAAAAATCACAGCCAGATACAGTGCCATTGCCTGTGTGCTTAAATGAAAGGGTTTCCAAATATAAATTTTTATCAAATGTTGCACTGGAACAATTCCAAATTTATGTTACACGCAATAGCGCACAAGAACTGTGAAACCGATTTCGCACCGACTCAGTTTTATCTATCTTCAGAAGTAAGTTTTTTCACTAAATAAACTAGGGATTCAAAGCAGAAACTAATAGCAATATCAAAACAGCTCTGCTCAGTAACTATCACTTTCTTTCGATAGCTACATAAGCAAATACAAATAAGAAGATTATCAATATCAATATGTGATATTATCATATTAATTAGCTAATAATGTGGGATTTAAGATGTTGGGGTGTAGACTCATCTGTAAGTTGTTCGACGATCAGATAAAGCCATCCTCGTCTGAATGAATCTTGCTATATTTTCAAATAGATTTTTAAATTTGCTTTTCATAACAATCAACAAGCCTTAACCTTTTTCCTTATTCTATCTAAAAACAAAAGATTTTTTCCCACGATTCACAACAAAATTCCTAGTCTTTACTAATATAAATTTATTAAATAATAATAATAATTTGGTTGAATTCGATAAATTATAAAATACTTTAATACTGTTGTTAAAAACCAGTCGGTAGGAAAAAGCTGGGATAGCCCTGCAATCAGAACAGACCACCACCGGATTTTCTCCCAGCAACCAATAAATTCTAAGATGTTGATTAAAAGACACTTTTTTACACAATCACTTTTTTATATATTAAAGATTTTATTGAAAACACTTGCTCTGCTGATTCCTTTATTAGTGTTAGTACATGGAGGTATAATATGTACACTAGCTGCTGTTGGCTGACTCTACAGTATGTGTTAGCTCTGAAAATTAATTATTTAATGAAAAATATGTATTGTAAACTGCTCTATAATCATTAATAAATTACAAATCATCGACTTTAATAGAAAATCGTCAGTCTGTTGAAAATAATTAGCAATTAGAAGAAAACTTGAGACTGCCTTACAAATAAAAAGGCCGTCAACAGATTTACCCCTATTCACTAATTACTGTAAGATTTTTAACACTATAACTTTCACTCAACAATAACACTATTCCGCATCCACAGGATCAAAACAAAACAAAGTGTTTCATTCACTATTAATTAAAAGTTTCTTCTCGCATGGTGTCATAAAATTAAAATTATAATAAATATTGCTATTCCGGCGGCTGCTCATTTCTTTGGTGTGGGGAACTATCTGTACACGGTTGCGGCTACCCAATTTAAATATGTTATACTTCACTTTATATAATTTTACTTGGCGCGGCTGGTCAATGGCGCTGTATTTGTAGGATTTACTTGACGGGCGGCTGGTCAATAAATTAGTATTAGTGCAATTTTGCACACTAGTCTCATAAACCATAGTGTGCGACATATTTGACAGCATCAGCTGATTTCAATATATAGTGGAACGTTTTGTTCGCGTGACAATTTGCATTTAAAAATTTTGTGCTCCTTCTATAGCCCTATAGCCCTTATGGCAAGGAAGCTTTGAGGTGCTTTTAAGCTTTACGAATACTAATTAAGAAAGCTTTTAAATATTTTCATCTCTGTTGTTTTTCATGCCGCAATTTAAAAGTCGCTACTTTATCTTATTCATACTTCGGACACACGGCATTTTAATGAATAGTTAGTACAAATGATTCATTAGTTCGTGCTGTTTGTCTAGGGTAAATAGAACAAACCACCTCGCTGACAGCATTGGCCTTGTTTATGCCGTGGCTGATTTAATACTAAACAGCTAAGAAAAGTTGACGAAAATTCGGCATTAGGGTTAGGTGTTAAAAAATATGATATATTTGATGTAGATTATCTTCAGAACAAAATTTTAAGCTATAATCACTTCCATGCATTATATCTAAATTTCATACATACATATAAATAACTAGTTTTTAACACTTTTTGTTTTTTTATTCACGGATATGTTAAATATATTCTTTGCCCTGGATTAAATCATACCAATAGTTCCCCAAGTTTGTGTAAGGTATTTTGCTTATATTATTTACGGGTATTCTTTTCGTGTATCATCAAAATTGGTTATAGACGAGTTATCTACATTACGAGATTAAATTGCTTTAGAACAAAGGCAGATTTTCTACTCAGAGTAGAAAGCAGTGCAATATTTAAGGTGAAATTGAATAGTCAAAAGTATAAATTTTTCCCATTCGGGATAGAATGGTTTTCTATTACATTCCTATGTTCATTCAGCAATAATTTCTAAGAAAATAGGAATGATTTCTAAAAAAATATAGTAACAGCTCCAATTTGTATCCTATCCTTCCGAAATAAGAAGACTTCTTAATTTTGTTTTTTTTTTTGAAACATGTTAAAAAGAGAGGAATTTATGTAATATTTACGTGTAGAAGTTAGTATTTTGAATTTGCTATGTAGATTGCAAATAAAAGTGTTATTTTTTTTCAGCGTACATATGTGTACATTTATAATATTTGAAAATTCTATTTTTTATTAGAAATTTTTTCCCTCCCTTTCGTGAAGTTTGGTCATCCAATGAAATTGGTTTATTCTTATTTTTATTGCATTTTTTTTTAATAACGTCTGTTGGTAATAAAAAACCGAGTCGCAACTTATTACTGTTAGAAAATTTAGCGGTCAGTATTCTACTCCGATGTGTTTTTTTTTAATACAATTTTGTCATATCTTCTATAGTCCCCCCGCAAATCAACCAAATTGAAGCTCGAAACAGACACCCTCAATATTATGTATTAAATCTCATACCACAACTCCGCCGAATTTTCCATATACTACTTCAAAAAACTACAATGACGTAAGACACCGTTTCTTTCGATGAGCTATGCTCATCTCAAGTAGGAAAAACAAGGAAATTAGGCTAATACTAGGGGCTTATCAACAAGCCGGTATAGTGAAGCGTACCAATACCTTTGTGAACGGTAAATTACAACAACTCGCAGAAATATGGAGCGCCGTCGAGAAAACAGAAGAACAAATAATTCAGCATAAAGACTTCACGACCGATCACGATTATTTCAAAGAATCGTGTCCAGACAAAACTGAGGACTGGTACAGTTTGACGAAAGCAACACTTTCCGAAAGATTGAAATCAATCTCAGAAATACTATGAACCAGCAAATCCTCTTCTCTTTCATATCCCAGCACCCAGAGCTTCGAGGAGAATTCCAACCAAATTACAAGTTACAGAAGCTAATAAGGAAACAGATGGTCCACAAAATGAAAGTATTTTCAGAAGTCTAAATACCAAAATTAAATCAATTTCTCGAGTGATAGAGAAAGCAGAACATATTTAGAACAAAAACTAAATATTCTAAATAAACACCGGGCAGAATTCTAGGAGCTCAACAACACATTCCAAACACAAGCTACGTCACAAGATTTAGAAAACAAATATTTCTCCGAAGAAGTTTTCTATAAAACAGAAGCAGAATACGAAGAAGCTGTAATTGCAATCTAATTACCAACATGACATCCGAAATAACTCATCACACTACATCAACGAAAGCACAGCAATTAAAAGTTCACATATTTCCCTATCAGAAATTAAATCGTTAATACCTAATTTTAACGCCGATCCAAAGGACCTCCACAAATTCGTGTCATGTTGCGATGACATCAATCGCCTTTATCCCAATACTGACCCAACAACCCTGTTTTCAATAATTAAAAGTAAGCTATATGGAGATGGCTACAATGTATTTAAGTACAGTGATACAAGTAGGTGGGCAGATTTGAAGAAAACATTTCTCCAAACATTCGAAGAGAAATTAGAAAAATCAGTACTCCAATCAAAACTCCAAAATACAAGACAAACAACAGGAGAGCCTGTCAAGCAATTCCTAAAACGAATAAATATAAAACATGCGAGCAACTGCAAACTCTAGCCAAACTCCACGAAAATAGAGCATTAAAGCCCATTACGTCATATATCGGTCAGCAAGCATTACGAATAGAATCAAAGGCAACAAAATTAGCAATGAATCTCGCACTTCTCAATCAGCACAAGTACAGAATCCCTTTTGATACAAATGCAGGACACAGGGCCATTTAGCTCCAAATTGTCCACAGAACGTTCAAACAAACGCAATCCCAAATAACTATTTTTCAAATAATTTCAACAAAGGTAGTCCTACTAAAAAAAGGTGATATTTTCAACAACTCCACCCCCACATGCAGATATTGTCATAAATTAGGACATACCCTAGAAGTATGCAGGGCGAGAATAGAAAACCATGGGAATTTCGACAGAGAAAATACAAATCCGGTTCTCCAAAACTTCAGGAATCGAACAGAAACTCTCAATACAAATGCACCACCTCAAAAACAAATCAACTTCAATCATATTCCAAACTTTAATTGTAGGAAAAATTACCCTTCCTCGACAATACCACATCAAAATGAACCAAGATCAAATAAAGATCACGTGCAAAACCCGAGAATATTTTTAACACACTCGGAAAACAAATCAAGGCGAGAGGAATTGGTCGGCAGCACCTCGCAAATTCAAACAAAAGCCGAAATACATACCAACCCAAATTAGATAATGCACGTTTATTAGATAACAATATAACACTCAAAATACCAATTATTATCAGCCCCAATTCAATGTTTTATGTGTATGTGTTTTATGTATATAGTGGAACGTTTTGTTCGCGTGACAATTTGCATTTAAAAATTTTGTGCTCCTTCTATAGCCCTATAGCCCTTATGGCAAGGAAGCTTTGAGGTGCTTTTAAGCTTTACGAATACTAATTAAGAAAGCTTTTAAATATTTTCATCTCTGTTGTTTTTCATGCCGCAATTTAAAAGTCGCTACTTTATCTTATTCATACTTCGGACACACGGCATTTTAATGAATAGTTAGTACAAATGATTCATTAGTTCGTGCTGTTTGTCTAGGGTAAATAGAACAAACCACCTCGCTGACAGCATTGGCCTTGTTTATGCCGTGGCTGATTTAATACTAAACAGCTAAGAAAAGTTGACGAAAATTCGGCATTAGGGTTAGGTGTTAAAAAATATGGTATATTTGATGTAGATTATCTTCAGAACAAAATTTTAAGCTATAATCACTTCCATGCATTATATCTAAATTTCATACATACATATAAATAACTAGTTTTTAACACTTTTTGTTTTTTTATTCACGGATATGTTAAATATATTCTTTGCCCTGGATTAAATCATACCAATAGTTCCCCAAGTTTGTGTAAGGTATTTTGCTTATATTATTTACGGGTATTCTTTTCGTGTATCATCAAAATTGGTTATAGACGAGTTATCTACATTACGAGATTAAATTGCTTTAGAACAAAGGCAGATTTTCTACTCAGAGTAGAAAGCAGTGCAATATTTAAGGTGAAATTGAATAGTCAAAAGTATAAATTTTTCCCATTCGGGATAGAATGGTTTTCTATTACATTCCTATGTTCATTCAGCAATAATTTCTAAGAAAATAGGAATGATTTCTAAAAAAATATAGTAACAGCTCCAATTTGTATCCTATCCTTCCGAAATAAGAAGACTTCTTAATTTTGTTTTTTTTTGAAACATGTTAAAAAGAGAGGAATTTATGTAATATTTACGTGTAGAAGTTAGTATTTTGAATTTGCTATGTAGATTGCAAATAAAAGTGTTATTTTTTTTCAGCGTACATATGTGTACATTTATAATATTTGAAAATTCTATTTTTTATTAGAAATTTTTTTCCCTCCCTTTCGTGAAGTTTGGTCATCCAATGAAATTGGTTTATTCTTATTTTTATTGCATTTTTTTTTAATAACGTCTGTTGGTAATAAAAAACCGAGTCGCAACTTATTACTGTTAGAAAATTTAGCGGTCAGTATTCTACTCCGATGTGTTTTTTTTTAATACAATTTTGTCATATCTTCTATAGTCCCCCCGCAAATCAACCAAATTGAAGCTCGAAACAGACACCCTCAATATTATGTATTAAATCTCATACCACAACTCCGCCGAATTTTCCATATACTACTTCAAAAAACTACAATGACGTAAGACACCGTTTCTTTCGATGAGCTATGCTCATCTCAAGTAGGAAAAACAAGGAAATTAGGCTAATACTAGGGGCTTATCAACAAGCCGGTATAGTGAAGCGTACCAATACCTTTGAGAACGGTAAATTACAACAACTCGCAGAAATATGGAGCGCCGTCGAGAAAACAGAAGAACAAATAATTCAGCATAAAGACTTCACGACCGATCACGATTATTTCAAAGAATCGTGTCCAGACAAAACTGAGGACTGGTACAGTTTGACGAAAGCAACACTTTCCGAAAGATTGAAATCAATCTCAGAAATACTATGAACCAGCAAATCCTCTTCTCTTTCATATCCCAGCACCCAGAGCTTCGAGGAGAATTCCAACCAAATTACAAGTTACAGAAGCTAATAAGGAAACAGATGGTCCACAAAATGAAAGTATTTTCAGAAGTCTAAATACCAAAATTAAATCAATTTCTCGAGTGATAGAGAAAGCAGAACATATTTAGAACAAAAACTAAATATTCTAAATAAACACCGGGCAGAATTCTAGGAGCTCAACAACACATTCCAAACACAAGCTACGTCACAAGATTTAGAAAACAAATATTTCTCCGAAGAAGTTTTCTATAAAACAGAAGCAGAATACGAAGAAGCTGTAATTGCAATCTAATTACCAACATGATATCCGAAATAACTCATCACACTACATCAACGAAAGCACAGCAATTAAAAGTTCACATATTTCCCTATCAGAAATTAAATCGTTAATACCTAATTTTAACGCCGATCCAAAGGACCTCCACAAATTCGTGTCATGTTGCGATGACATCAATCGCCTTTATCCCAATACTGACCCAACAACCCTGTTTTCAATAATTAAAAGTAAGCTATATGGAGATGGCTACAATGTATTTAAGTACAGTGATACAAGTAGGTGGGCAGATTTGAAGAAAACATTTCTCCAAACATTCGAAGAGAAATTAGAAAAATCAGTACTCCAATCAAAACTCCAAAATACAAGACAAACAACAGGAGAGCCTGTCAAGCAATTCCTAAAACGAATAAATATAAAACATGCGAGCAACTGCAAACTCTAGCCAAACTCCACGAAAATAGAGCATTAAAGCCCATTACGTCATATATCGGTCAGCAAGCATTACGAATAGAATCAAAGGCAACAAAATTAGCAATGAATCTCGCACTTCTCAATCAGCACAAGTACAGAATCCCTTTTGATACAAATGCAGGACACAGGGCCATTTAGCTCCAAATTGTCCACAGAACGTTCAAACAAACGCAATCCCAAATAACTATTTTTCAAATAATTTCAACAAAGGTAGTCCTACTAAAAAAAGGTGATATTTTCAACAACTCCACCCCCACATGCAGATATTGTCATAAATTAGGACATACCCTAGAAGTATGCAGGGCGAGAATAGAAAACCATGGGAATTTCGACAGAGAAAATACAAATCCGGTTCTCCAAAACTTCAGGAATCGAACAGAAACTCTCAATACAAATGCACCACCTCAAAAACAAATCAACTTCAATCATATTCCAAACTTTAATTGTAGGAAAAATTACCCTTCCTCGACAATACCACCTCAAAATGAACCAAGATCAAATAAAGATCACGTGCAAAACCCGAGAATATTTTTAACACACTCGGAAAACAAATCAAGGCGAGAGGAATTGGTCGGCAGCACCTCGCAAATTCAAACAAAAGCCGAAATACATACCAACCCAAATTAGATAATGCACGTTTATTAGATAACAATATAACACTCAAAATACCAATTATTATCAGCCCCAATTCAATGTTTTCAATGTTTGCGCAAATAAAGAAACAAAGTTCCTTGTAGACACAGGAGCGGAAATCAGCCTAGTGAAGTTCAATACCCTTAAAGCAGGCAGCACTTACTATAAAGATGCAATCTGCAAGATAAATACTTTATTTAAGGAATCTAAAACTACAGAAGGATTAATATTTGCAAAAGTGGCAAATATATCAAGCGAGGAATTTATAATATAACATCCCTTCCAAATAGTAGGAGAAAACTCAGCCTTGGTATATGACGGCCTAATTGGCCACGACTTCTTGTCCAGATACAACGCTTGTATCAATTATAAAAAAACAATAATATTTCCTTAGAGGTGAAGCAATATCATTCATCCTATCCCATAGAGCAATATCGCTCAGATTATCCCATTACATATCTTAGATATGATAACCATGACAAGAAGTCTGAAACAAACAATGTAAGTGCTAATAAAAGCAAGTTATCCATTACTTCACGGGATTTAAACACCAAACGTGAAAAGTACCCCAAAACAAATATTCTACAAAAAACGGAATATGTTTTACAATCCAATGAAATCCGAAATAAATCGGACGAACTACATAATAAAATTATTACAATTCCCGCTCGCTCTGAATGCATAATTCAAATTCCAACTCCGTGAACTACGAAATCAGTATATTTTAGAAAAGGTAATACCATAGTCAACCCATCACAAGGAATAGCAAAAGTCCTAGTTCTCAACACGAATGAGCAGGACGTCGAACAGGCAATTCATTACATGAATCCAGAATGCCATGACCTTAACGAATTCGATTGCATCTCTACGGATTCCAACAGAGATCCAATTAAGAGCAGAATAAAAAAACTGCACACCCTGATTAAATTGGTTCACTGTAATTTGGAAGAAGCCGAGAGTATTCGGAAAATTTGTAAGGATTTCAACGATATCTTCTACTTAGAAGGGTGTAATGCATCTACAATAAAATAACTAGACATAGTAAGAAAAATCTAACAAAAAGGTGCATTACAAGAGTACATGCATAAGAAAAGATAATTTCAAGATAACATGCTAAAAAACACGCATATCATGCAGGCAGAATTTACATACTAGAACGCGAAGTACAATTGAACCAAAGAATCATGAAGAAATTCTTTTCAAATCAGTTAAACGCTTTCACTTCCGCATATCAGCACATATGGCTTAAGAATTAAGTAATTGATTTTCATGCATGAAGCATGAAGACCTGAAAAAGATAAACAATGCGCTGAGCAATTAAATACACTCAAGCGCCAGCCAGCTGAGTCTTGCATTTTCACTCTTTACGATGTACTGACCCTCAGTAAAGCCGCGTGCTGATATAGGTCTTTGTTGTACACAATGAATGTGCAAACAAAGAATATTTTTGGATGATATTTTTGCGTAAGTTATTTTTGTATCATTATTTTCGTAAGTTATTTGTGTGTGATATTGCTTCACGTTTTTTTGTGTTTTGTTAAGTGACCGAAATTATGTTAAGGAAGGGTAAGAATTTTGTGTAAATTGAATGACTTCTTATTGAATAAACAGATTATAATATTGACCTGTGAAGGGAGAAGCTCAGTATTTTCAGTTGTAACTAACACTCCCCGCTCCTTCTACAATTTAGGCTGTCGCAAGACGCCAAGCACTCTCAAGTGAGAGATATAGGGTGAGCTCGCTCGCCAAACATTGAACCAGTTCAAAGAATGTTTATATAGTGATTGAGAACATCCCAAGAAGACGTCCAATAATTACAAGGGTCTTTACTAACATTTACGAATGCAACCGAGCACAAAATCGAAACAGTCCCAAATAAACCTCATATATACACTAAACCGTACAGACTTCCAGAACAAGCCGGAAAGGAGTTACTCGGCAAATAAATGAAATGTTGGATTCTGAGATAATAAGCCCTTCAAATAGCCCGTGGAATTCACTCCCACTTCTAGTCCCCAAAAAGCCAGATGAGCATGGAAACAAAAAATGGCGAGTCGTTGTAGATTTCCGCCGAGTAAATGACATTAATATTGGCGATGCATACCCATTACCTAATATTACAGACATATTAGATCAATTGGGTAAGTCTTAATATTTCACAACGCTAGACCTCGCCAGCGGATTCCAACAAATTCGTGGACGGGAAGGATAGAACAAAAACTGCGCTTAGCACTCCTTATGGTCATTACGAGTTTAACCGTATGCCATTTGGATTAAAAGGTGCACCGGCAACCTTCCAACGTGCCACGAATAAGTCCTTTCCGGATTCCAAGGCATTTACTGTTTCGTATACATGGACGATATTTTAGTTCATGGATATAACTTTAAAGACCATAATACTAGGCCACCTGCGGGATTTCAATTTAAAACAACAACCCGATAAGTGCCATTTCCTAAGAAAGGAAATAATGTATCTAGGGCACAACATTACTGAAAATGGAGTCAAGCCAGATCCGGCAAAAATTAAATCAGTTCAATCTTATCCTAGACCCAAGAAGGAAAAGGATATCAAAGCCTTCCTTGGTTTCGTCGGGTATTATCGCCGCATTACTCCCAATTTTTCCAAAATTGAATAACCCCTTACTAACCTTCTGAAGAAGTACAAAACTTTCAAGATCGATGCAATTTGCGATGAAGCATTTTGCGAATTACGAAACAGATTAATGTCAGAACCAATTTTAGCCTATCCGATGCCAGTTACCACGCCATCGGAGCGGTACTCTCCCAAGTAGATGATCAAGGAGATCATCCAATCGCCTATGTGAGTCGAGTTCTCAATGGTACAGAGATTCGTTACTTAACAATGGAAAAAGTGCTTTTGGCAATTGTTTTCGCAGTTGAGCTATTCAGGCCATACGTTTATGGTAGACAGTTTACCATTATAACTGACCATAAACCATTAATGTGGCTGATGAATCTAAAGGATCATTCCTCAAGACTAATGAGAAGGAGAATACGTCTCGAGGAATATGACTATAAAATAGTTCATAAACCAGGAAATCTCAACACAAATGCAGACGCTCTCAGAAGGGCTATCCCAGAAAATTCCGTAAAATCAACGGAACCCAACACTTATGTAAATGTGGTAACCAGGAACCAAGCCAAAGCTCAGGCGAATTTAGATACACCCAATCCAAATATTACTACTCCAAATCCAGATATATCAGTAGTAAACAGTTCATCAGTGTTAATAAATAACTGAGACCAATTTCCCATTACTTTCTACTAAAAATTCTAATCCCAAATTTTTCATCTTGCCAATGCAAGATACAGAACTTGAAAGAGTACTAAAGTCTAAACTAAAACTTTCAGCCAAACAACCACTACTACAAACGAACTGAGCTTCCTTAAGGAAAAAGACTCCACAGTAATCATTTCAAAAGTCAATATACCCTGCCGATCACAAAGAGACAGATTAGACATTGAAAATATTTAAACTGAGATCTGCTCATACACAGAAGCAAATCAATTAAATCAGGTAAATATCTCCTTCCCTGTATTAGACCATCAAAATCGATCAACAATTAAAAGCATTTTTACCAAGGTCTTCGTTAACCAACAAATAAATATCAAACTTCAATCAAGATTTCATAAAGTATTTATCCAACAGCGTTGATATTGAACAAGTTCTGAAATATTTCCATTCTCTACCACCGGGTGGCCATCAAGGTGTCTCCCGTACAATGAAAGGAATTAAAAAACAATTCTATTGGCCTGGAATGTCAGACGATATTGTAAAATATGTAAGGAAATGTAAACTTTGTCAAGTAAACAAAGTATCCTAAGATTTCTATGAAAATCTCAAGCATAACCTCAAAACCTTTTGAAAGAGTGTACCGAGATATTGTAGGACCTCTCACAGTTTCCAAATCTGGAAATAAATATATCCTTACATTTCAAGACGACCTTTCCAAATTCTTTTGGGCTAGCCCCATAGTCAACACTGAATCTAAGACATTAGTTGAAGCCTTCACGACAACAATAGCTTGTCGACATGGCATTCCAGAAAGTATCCTAACAGATCAGCGATCTAACCTCATAGGTGGCATGTTTGCCGAGTTATCTAAACTGCTAAAGATCAAAAGGCTCAAAACTACCCCCATATCACCCTCAAACAAATGGTGCATTGGAGAGAAGTCATAGAACTTTAGCAGAATACCTCAGATCCTATGTAGCGAAAGATCCTCCAGACTGGGATACATAGATCCCATACGCCATGTTTGTCTACAATACCAAACCTCACTCGAATACAAATTATACTCCCCGCGAACTCCTGTACGGTTTCTCAGCCGATATCCCAAATAACTTGAAATCATCAACTTTCTTTACTTTGTGTATTACTACAGTTTGTAGAGTTGGTGCAGGGGTCTAAACTACATGCTATATTATTGTTTAGATAATATATATGATGGCTAATGTGGTGGAATGGTGCACAACTTTCCATTCCTCCATATGGTTGTGTATGGGTGTAGTATGGGCTAATCTGAACCAGACTTAGGATTGTGTTTTCATTTTATTAAGTTATAATGTAATTGAACATTGTTTAATGAAGTGTTATGTTTTGCGTATTGCATTACCTTCCCGGAGCTGGTAATGGATAAATAAGTGGAATCAGATTCAACGGTTTGAGTATGTTTGATGTTTGGAATTGTTGTGATATAATTTAATTAACTTTAATTTACTTTTAGGATTAATTTTGGGCTGCCGTTTAGGCTCTTACTGGGTTTCCGGACGTTTCTATCCCGCCACGGAGTTCATTCAGCGGTTTTGCTATAAAATGTGGTAAATTATCAGAAGTACATATGTGTGTAGAAATTGTAGGTGGGTATAGTTAACTAATTTAAGAAATTATTGTTGAATGGTCTGAGAAGTTTGTTAATTATGAACTTTCTTTACATTGTGTATTACTACACTTTGTAGAGTTGGTGCAGTGGTCTAAAATTCATGCTATATTATTGTTTAGATAATATATATGATGGTTAAAGTAGTGGAATGGTGCACAACTTTCCATTCCACCATATGGTTGTGTGTGGGTGCAGTATGGGCTAATCTGAACTAGATTTAGGATTGTGTTTCTATTTTATTAAGTTATAATGTAAGTGAACATTGTTTAATGAAGTGTTATGTTTTGCGTATTGCATTACCTTCCCGGAACTGGTAATGGATAAATAAGTGGAATCAGATTCAACGGTTTGAGTATGTTTGATGTTTGGAATTGTTGTGATATAATTTAATTAACTTTAATTTACTTTTAGGATTAATTTTGGGATGCCGTTTAGGCTCTTACTGGGTTTCCGGACGTTTCTCTCCCGCCACGGAGTTCATTCAGCGGTTTTGCTATAAAATGTGGTAAATTATCAGAAGTACATATGTGTGTAGAAATTGAAGGTGGGTACAGTTAACTAATTTAAGAAATTATTGTTGAATGGTCTGAGAAGTTTGTTAATTATGAACTTTCTTTACATTGTGTATTACTACACTTTGTAGAGTTGGTACAGGGGTCTAAAATTCATGCTATATTATTGTTTAGATAATATATATGATGGTTAAAGTGGTGGAATGGTGCACAACTTTCCATTCCACCATATGGTTGTGTGTGGGTGCAGTATGGGCTAATCTGAACTAGATTTAGGATTGTGTTTCCATTTTATTAAGTTATAATGTAATTAAATATTGTTTAATGAAGTGTTATGTTCAGCGTATTGCATTACCTTCCCGGAACTGGTAATGGATGAATAAGTAGAATCATATTCAACGAGTTGAGTATGTTTGGTGTTTGGAATTTTTTGATATGATTTAATTAACTTTAATTTACTTTAATGATTAATTTTGGGATGTTTCTCTGATTATTTTTCGAATAATTCTAGAAGTGCTGGAGGCTGAAGCACATGCTATATTTCCTTGAAATATATATGATGTTATGGTGTGAGCATATAGGTGCACCACTCCCATTACTCATTGGTTGTTTGGCAAAGTGCCTGGGATTAGACTAGATCACATGAACTATAGTTAACAATTATCTACGAAAGTTACATGTATGTTAATCACTGTATCCAAATATCATGAGTAAAACAATTGAAATAAGGATGCATATCCCTTATAAATATATGTTTGTTTATCATGGCCTGTAAACTGTGTGGACTCATCATAATCTTTTAATTGTTTGTTGGGTATATGTTGTTCCAGTACTCCTACAATTGTGTAGTTGCATTTAATTAAACTTAGTTTAATGAATAATCAAAACTTGTGTATAGTATGTTCCATTACCTTCCCGATAACTGGTAATGGATGTATGAGTGGAATCATATTCAACGGTTTGAATAAATTCGTAGTTAGGAAATGTTGTGTTGTGATTTTATTAATTTTGATTTACATTTTTGGATAAATTTGGGATGCCGTTTAGGCTCCTACTGGGCTTTTCCGGACGTTTCTCTCCCGCAACGGAGTTTGTTCAACGGTTTTGCTATAAAATGTGGTAAATTATCAGATGTGCCGAAATGTGTACAAATTGTAAGTGGGTATAGTTAACTAATTCAAGAAATACTGTAATATGGTCTGAGATGTTTGTTTAATTATTTATGTACCTTAATTGATTATCCAGATTTCCTTCTTGGTGGACTAAAAATTTTTAGTATGTGCAAGCTATCTTTAATCTTGAAAATTTATTAGAACTAAACAACCAATTAATTAACTATTTTCAGTTGTTACCAATATATTTACTTGTTTGTGATGAAGCAAATAAATATTTTACAAGGAGGAAATCTGTAATGTTATTCGTTTAGGTTTTCTAAAGGTTTATACAAACTTCCCTCTTAGTGAGTTAAATATCTAAGTTGCATAATATGCATTAAACCAATTCAAATTTTAATATTATTTTAGTACAAGATTGCAAATGGATAATTAATGTTTAATTGTTATCAATTAATTTATTAGTATGTGATAATGTAATTAAATATTTACTAGGAGGAAATCAGTAAATTTTGGAACTTTATTATAAGTTAAAATCTGATTTGTGTATGTATGTGTACATTGTAGGTAGGTATCGCTGACTAGTGTTAAATATTTTTGTTAAATTGTTCAGAAATTATGTTAAATTAGTAAATTGTTCAGAAATTATGTTAAATTGGTTGTATTTTATTTATATTTGGTTTAAGTAAACTGATTAATCAATTTGATTTCCTTCCTAGTAAACCAAACAACCACAATTTATAATTTGTATATGACATGTCTAGGTTTAGTGATGGATTTAGAAATAGATTTAGCATAAGAAATAGATTTACCATAAGATTGCTAATTGATTGTTATTAATATATTTATAGAATGTATTAATGTGGTTTAAACTCTGTTTACATTGTGTATTACTACACTTTGTAGAGTTGGTGCAGGGGTCTAAAATACATGCTATATTATTGTCTAGATAATATATTTGATGGTTAAAGTGGTGGAATGGTGCACAACTTACCATTCCTCCATATGGTTGTGTGTGGGTACAGTATGGGAAAATCTGAACTAGATTTAGGATTGTGTTTCCATTTTATTAAGTTATTATGTAATTGAACATTGTTTAATGAAGTGTTATGTTTTGCGTATTGCATTACCTTCCCGGAACTGGTAATGGATAAATAAGTGGCATCAGATTCAACGGTTTGTGTATGTTTGATGTTTGGAATTGTTGTGATATAATTTAATTAACTTTAATTTACTTTTAGGATTAATTTTGGGATGCCGTTTAGGCTCTTACTGGGTTTCCGGACGTTTCTCTCCCGCCACGGAGTTCATTCAGCGGTTTTGCTATAAAATGTGGTAAATTATCAGAAGTACATATGTGTGTAGAAATTGAAGGTGGGTACAGTTAACTAATTTAAGAAATTATTGTTGAATGGTCTGAGAAGTTTGTTAATTATGAACTTTCTTTACATTGTGTATTACTACACTTTGTAGAGTTGGTACAGGGGTCTAAAATTCATGCTATATTATTGTTTAGATAATATATATGATGGTTAAAGTGGTGGAATGGTGCACAACTTTCCATTCCACCATATGGTTGTGTGTGGGTGCAGTATGGGCTAATCTGAACTAGATTTAGGATTGTGTTTCCATTTTATTAAGTTATAATGTAATTAAATATTGTTTAATGAAGTGTTATGTTCAGCGTATTGCATTACCTTCCCGGAACTGGTAATGGATGAATAAGTAGAATCATATTCAACGAGTTGAGTATGTTTGGTGTTTGGAATTTTTTGATATGATTTAATTAACTTTAATTTACTTTAATGATTAATTTTGGGATGTTTCTCTGATTATTTTTCGAATAATTCTAGAAGTGCTGGAGGCTGAAGCACATGCTATATTTCCTTGAAATATATATGATGTTAAGGTGTGAGCATATAGGTGCACCACTCCCATTACTCATTGGTTGTTTGGCAAAGTGCCTGGGATTAGACTAGATCACATGAACTATAGTTAACAATTATCTACGAAAGTTACATGTATGTTAATCACTGTATCCAAATATCATGAGTAAAACAATTGAAATAAGGATGCATATCCCTTATAAATATTTGCTTGTTTATCATGGCCTGTAAACTGTGTGGACTCATCATAATCTTTTAATTGTTTGTTGGGTATATGTTGTTCCAGTACTCCTACAATTGTGTAGTTGCATTTAATTAAACTTAGTTTAATGAATAATCAAAACTTGTGTATAGTATGTTCCATTACCTTCCCGATAACTGGTAATGGATGTATGAGTGGAATCATATTCAACGGTTTGAATAAGTTCGTAGTTAGGAAATGTTGTGTTGTGATTTTATTAATTTTGATTTACATTTTTGGATAAATTTGGGATGCCGTTTAGGCTCCTACTGGCTTTTCCGGACGTTTCTCTCCCGCAACGGAGTTTGTTCAACGGTTTTGCTATAAAATGTGGTAAATTATCAGATGTGCCGAAATGTGTACAAATTGTAAGTGGGTATAGTTAACTAATTCAAGAAATACTGTGATATGGTCTGAGATGTTTGTTTAATTATTTATGTACCTTAATTGATTATCCAGATTTCCTTCTTGGTGGACTAAAAATTTTTAGTATGTGCAAGCTATCTTTAATCTTGAAAATTTATTTGAACTAAACAACCAATTAATTAACTATTTTCAGTTGTTACCAATATATTTACTTGTTTGTGATGAAGCAAATAAATATTTTACAAGGAGGAAATCTGTAATGTTATTCGTTTAGGTTTTCTAAAGGTTTATACAAACTTCCCTCTTAGTGAGTTAAATATCTAAGTTGCATAATATGCATTAAACCAATTCAAATTTTAATATTATTTTAGTACAAGATTGCAAATGGATAATTAATGTTTAATTGTTATCAATTAATTTATTAGTATGTGATAATGTAATTAAATATTTACAAGGAGGAAATCAGTAAATTTTGGAACTTTATTATAAGTTAAAATCTGATTTGTGTATGTATGTGTACATTGTAGGTAGGTATCGCTGACTAGTGTTAAATATTTTTGTTAAATTGTTCAGAAATTATGTTAAATTAGTAAATTGTTCAGAAATTATGTTAAATTGGTTGTATTTTATTTATATTTGGTTTAAGTAAACTGATTAATCAATTTGATTTCCTTCCTAGTAAACCAAACAACCACAATTTATAATTTGTATATGACATGTCTAGGTTTAGTGATGGATTTAGAAATAGATTTAGCATAAGAAATAGATTTACCATAAGATTGCTAATTGATTGTTATTAATATATTTATAGAATGTATTAATGTGGTTTAAACTTAGTTTACATTGTGTATTACTACACTTTGTAGAGTTGGTGCAGGGGTCTAAAATACATGCTATATTATTGTCTAGATAATATATTTGATGGTTAAAGTGGTGGAATGGTGCACAACTTTCCATTCCTCCATATGGTTGTGTGTGGGTACAGTATGGGAAAATCTGAACCAGACTTAGGATTGTGTTTTCAATTTATTAAGTTATAATGTAATTGAACATTGTTGAATGAAGTGTCATGTTTAGCGTATTGCATTACCTTCCCGGAACTGGTAATGGATAAATAAGTGGAGTCATATTCAAAGGGTTGAGTATGTTTGATGTTTGGAATTTTGTGATATAATTTAATTAACTTCAATTTACTTTTAGGATTAATTTTGGGATGCCGTTTAGGCTCTTACTGGGCTTTTCCGGACGTTTCTCTCCCGCCACGGAGTTCATTCAGCGGTTTTGCTATAAAATGTGGTAAATTATCAGAAGTACATAGGTGTGTACAAATTGCAAGTGGGTATAGTTAACTAATTTAAGAAATTATTGTTGAATGGTCTGAGAAGTTTGTGAATTATGATGTTTATGAACAATACTCAGTATTACAATTAAGTGTTGTATAATTTTATAATTTTATATTTGGAATAGATTGTTAAATTTTATAATATATGTGAATTAATTGTATTATTATCATAGTTCAGGTTAGGTTACTACATCTCCACATTGAAATGTTTAGAATTGTTAGATTTGTTTACCCTCCCGAATCTATCTCTCTTTCCCGTCACACCAAACCAGCGACACATCAGGAGAAAGTCACCATTCCACTTGTTTCCTGATGTAAAGCTAGGACCGTTAATGACAGGATTAAGTGATGCCCATTTTGCGGAGCGTTAAAGCATAAACTTTCTTTAGATTGTGTTTTACTACACTTTGTAGAGTTGGTGCAGGGGTCTAAAATACATGCTAAATTATTGTTTAGATAATATATATGATGGTTAAATTGGAGGAATGGTGCACAAATTTCCATTCCACCATATGGTTGTGTGTGGGTGCAGTATGGGCTAATCTAAACCAGACTTAGGATTGTGTTTTCATTTTATTAAGTTATAATGTAATTGAACATTGTTTAATGAAGTGTCATGTTTAGCGTATTGCATTACCTTCCCGGAACTGGTAATGGATGTATGAGTGGAATCATATCCAACGGTTTGAATAAGTTCGTAGTTAGGAAATGTTGTGCTATGATTTTTTTAACTTTGATTTTCATTTTAGGATAAATTTGGGATGCCGTTTAAGCTCCTACTGGGCTTTTGCGAACGTTTCTCTCCGGCCACGGAGTTTGTTAAACGGTTTTGCTATAAAATGTGGTAAATTATCAGATGTGCAGAAATGTGTACAAATTGTAAGTGGGTTTGGCTAACTAACTCAAGAAATACTGTGATATGGTCTGAGATGTTTGTTAAATTATTTATGTACTTTAATTGATTATCCAGATTTCCTTCTTGGTGGACTAAAAATTTTTAGTATGTGCAAGCTATCTTTAATCTTGAAAATTTATTAGAACTAAACAACCAATTAATTAACTATTTTCAGTTGTTACCAATATATTTACTTGTTTGTGATGAAGCAAATAAATATTTTACAAGGAGGAAATCTGTAATGTTATTCGTTTAGGTTTTCTAAAGGTTTATACAAACTTCCCTCTTAGTGAGTTAAATATCTAAGTTGCATAATATGCATTAAACCAATTCAAATTTTAATATTATTTTAGTACAAGATTGCAAATGGATAATTAATGTTTAATTGTTATCAATTAATTTATTAGTATGTGATAATGTAATTAGATATTTACTAGGAGAAAATCTGTAAATTTTGGAACTTTATTATAAGTTAAAATCTGATTTGTGTATGAATGTGTACATTGTAGGTAGGTATCGCTGACTAGTGTTAAATATTTTTCTTAAATTGTTCAGAAATTATGTTAAATTGGTAATTTGTTCAGAAATTATGTTAAATTGGTTGTATTTTATTTATATTTTGTTTAAGTAAACTAAATAATCAATTTGATTTCCTTCCTAGTAAACCAAACAACCACAATTTATAATTTGTATATGACATGTCTAGGTTTAGTGATGGATTTAGAAATAGATTTAGCATAAGAAATAGATTTAGCATAAGATTGCTAATTGATTGTTATTAATATATTTATAGAATGTAATAATATGGTTAAATTCCACTAGTAGGAAATCTGTAAAATTGATCTATATATTAAATTTTGATTGGAAAGTACTAACCTTGTTTTACTATTTTCAATATTATTCCTAAGCTTGGGTCGTGATTTTACTAAGATGGTTGTTTGTTTGGGCTGTGATATTATTTCCTTCAGTAAAAATTATTAGTATAATCCAAACTGGTAAAATATTCCTTCTGAGATTAGCAGGATTTTCTGGTGTTTTGTTTTGTAGAATTAATTGGTGGTGCTTTTATTTCACTAATGACTGTAATGTTCAGTTTATTAATATGTTGATGATGTACTGTTATTATATGAAGCTACTTTAATAAAATTTGAGCTTATGAACACAAAATTGGGATTACACTGATTATTTACTTTAAACTTTAAAGTTCGTTCTAATTGGAATACTAAATCCATGAGTTCGTTGCCTATAAGTAGGTAAGTGGGTCAAGTATTCTTGACGTGTTATGTTCCTTGTGTTTTGTTTCGCTCTGCCCTAGTTATTCTTGTGTTTTAATATTATGGCTTCCAGATAACTATTCGCGGAACCATTTGTGTGTATGGGAAAGTTTCCAATACGATCTGACAGTTTGGTGTTAGGCTGCCATGTATGGTGAATTATTTCAGTAGGGCCATATTTAAGTAAATATTGATTTGATAATTAAATTTTATTTTAGCAATGATTTCTCATGCTGAATGGATAACGGTTCCTGTAGTGTCGATAGACTATTAGTTTATTATTTTAACAGGTTTCTTGTCTATCCTATGTTGATTATTAAGTTTAACCTATTCTAATATTGTACTATATGTAGGGTTATTAATTATCTAGGTGCTAAGTTTAGAATATGGGTCAGTTATGCCGTGTAGGTCTATGATAGGTAGTGAAGTGAGGATTAGCCTATGTTAGCTGATAGTGATAGTAGTTGATGATATTGTTACTAACATGCCAGTGTTTGGTTATTGAATCCGTTTTGATTGGATAAACTATATTTGTAAGTTGCAAACATTATATTATCATGGGATCATAATAGGATTATAAGAAAATATGTGTTATTATTTTCTACCCTAAGTATGATGCTCATGTATACATCCGGAGTCAGCGATGAACATCATATATGTGTTATTCAACAATTTATTTAAATATTTCATGTATAATGTCTTCAATTTTCAGGTTAGCAGCTGATGTGTTCCATTCCTCACCCATTGCACCCAACCTAGGTTGTAGGTGGTCTCAACTCACGACCCAATTATTTAAATAGTTTACCCAGCCGGATCTATATCTCAACAACAAAGTCTATTTTAACAAAACTAGGTAAATCCGCAGTGGTCAGCAATATGGGAGTTTTTTACGTATACTGCCGATCTATTACCAGTTTCAAGTGACATTGTTCGAGCTATGTCCATTTTTAAGGAGCGGAATCATCTGATTATTTTTCGCATAAATGCTAGAAGTTCTGGAAGCTGAAGCATCTGCTATATTTCATTGAAATATATATGATGTTATGGTGTGAGGATATAGGTACACATGTATGCTGACGATGTGCAGGTCTACCTAAGCAGACCTGTTGGTTTGTTTGAGGACTGTATTGCTCGCATTAATGACGATTTAGAGAGAATCAATATTTGGTCGAAGGCTAATGGCCTAAAGCTAAACCCTGACAAATCCAAATGCATTGTCTTCCATAATGGCACTTTTGACCCGCATGATTCACCTCCAGTGGTCTTGGATGGTACAATTTTATATTTGGCACCCATAGTTAAAAATCTAGGCATTATTTTGAATAAACATATGAAATGCTGCGACAATACAAAGTTAATTATCGGTAAGGTTTATGCTGTACTTCGTAGGCTCTGGCTCTCTGCTGACTCATTATCTTTCGAAATCCGCTCAAAACTGATTAAAAGTCTAATTCTACCTTACTTCACTTTCGGCAGTTTGATTTACACTAGACTCGATAGCGTTTGTCTGCGAAAGACGGAAGTTGCCTTTAATGATTGTATCCGCTTCATTTATGGACTTCGTAGGTTTGACCATGTTTCACCGTTCCGTACAAAATTGCTGGGTTGCTCAATACTGGATTATCTAAAGCAAAGAGGACTGATTCACTTTTATAACCTATTACGCAAAAACAAACCGTATTATCTACGTGAATTTTTCCAGCACACAGCTTCGGAACGTAATCACAATGTGGTAATACCCCGTTTTCATAGATCAGTAATGGAGGGCTCTTATCCTCTCCAGATAGCCCGTCTCTGGAATTGTCTTCCCCCTAGTTATCAGAACGCGCGATCTGTCGGTGCTTTTAAGGATCTTATGAGGGTCCACGCTTTCAATTAATTTTGCCCATTTTCATTTTCATGTTGTTATCCAGTCTCACAGCGTAGCTCACACTTTCGTAATTTTTATAAATTTTATCTTTCTTATAATTTTTAATTTTCAATACTGTTTAATATTTTGTTTCATTTCATGTATATCAGCTATAATTTTCTTTTATTTAATTTTTAATTTTATGCCTCTGTTTTTTTTTTAGTAGTATACTTTTTCAGTTATTTTAGTCAATTCCAATTTTTGCTTAGTTTTTGTAGGTTTTTTTTAATTTAATTTTAAATATAGTTCCATAATTTTTTGTACTAAAAAGATTGTAAAATCTTGTGTACGTTTTGCCAGTCCAATAAATAATAATAATAATAATAATTACTCATTGGTTGTTTGGCAAAGTGCCTGAGATTAGACTAGATCACTTGAACTATAGTTAACAATTATCTACGAAAGTTACATGTATGTTAATCACTGTATCCAAATATCATGAGTAAAACAATTGAAATAAGGATGCATATCCCTTATAAATATATGTTTCTTTATCATGGCCTGTAAACTGTGTGACCTCATCATAATCTTTTAATTGTTTGTTGGGTATATGTTGTTCCAGTATTCCTACAATTGTGTAGTTGCATTTAATTAAACTTGGTTTAATGAATAATCAAACTTGTGTATAGTATGTTCCATTACCTTCCCGGTAACTGGTAATGGATGTATGAGTGGAATCATATTCAACGGTTTGAATAAGTTCGTAGTTAGGAAATGTTGTGCTATGATTTTTTTAACTTTGATTTTCATTATAGGATAAATTTGGGATGCCGTTTAGGCTCCTACTGGCTTTTCCGGACGGTTCTCTTCCACCACGGAGTGTGTTCAACGGGTTTGCTATAAAATGTGGTAAATTATGAGATGTACAGAAATGTGTACAAATTGTAAGTGGGTATAGTTAACTAATTCAAGAAATACTGTGATATGGTCTGAGATGTTTGTTAAATTATTTATGTACTTTAATTGATTATCCAGATTTCCTTCTGGGTGGACTAAAAAAATTTTTTTAGTATGTGCAAGCTATCTTTAATCTTGAAAATTTATTAGAACTAAACAACCAATTAATTAACTATTTTCAGTTGTTACCAATATATTTACTTGTTTGTGATGAAGCAAATAAATATTTTACAAGGAGGAAATCTGTAATGTTATTCGTTTAGGTTTTCTAAAGGTTTATACAAACTTCCCTCTTAGTGAGTTAAATATCTAAGTTGCATAATATGCATTAAACCAATTCAAATTTTATTATTATTTTAGCACAAGATTGCAAATGGATAATTAATGTTTAATTGTTATTAATTAATTTATTATTATGTGATAATGTAATTAGATATTTACAAGGAGGAAATCTGTAAATTTTGGAACTTTATTATAAGTTAAAATCTGATTTGTGTATGAATGTGTACATTGTAGGTAGGTATCGCTGACTAGTGTTAAATATTTTTCTTAAATTGTTCAGAAATTATGTTAAATTGGTAATTTGTTCAGAAATTATGTTAAATTGGTTGTATTTTATTTATATTTTGGTTAAGTAAACTAATTAATCAATTTGATTTCCTTCCTAGTAAACCAAACAACCACAATCTATAATGCGTATATGACATGTCTAGGTTTAGTGAAGGATTTAGAAATAGATTTAGCTTAAGAAATAGATTTAGCATAAGATTGCTAATTGATTGTTATTAATATATTTATAGAATGTAATAATGTGGTTAAATTCCACTGGTAGGAAATCTGTAAAATTGATCTATATATTAAATTTTGATTGGAAAGTACTAATATTGTTTTACTATTTTCAATATTATTCCTAAGCTTGCGTCGTGATTTTACTAGATGGTTGTCTGTTTGGGCTGTGATATTATATCCTTCAGTAAAAATTATTAGGATAACCCAATCTGGTAAAATATTCCTTCTGAGAATAGCAGGATTTTCTGGTGTTTTGTTTTGTAGAATTAATTGGTGGTGCTTTTATTTCACTAATGACTGTAATGTTAAGTTTATTAATATGTTGATGATGTACTGTTATTATATGAAGCTACTTTAATTATATTCGAGCTTATGAACACAAAATTGGGTTTATACTGATTATTTACTTTAAACTTTAAAGTTCGTTCTAATTGGAATACTAAATCCATGAGTTCGTTGCCTATAAGTAGGTAAGTGGGTCAAGTATTCTTGACGTGTTATGTTCCATGTGTTTTGCTTCGTTCTGCCCTAGTTATTCTTGTGTTTTAATCTTATGCCTTCCAGATAACTATTCGCGGAACCATTTGTGTGTATGGGAAAGTTTCCAATACAATATGACAGTTGGTGTTAGGCTGCCATGTATGGTGAATTATTTTAGTAGGGCCATATTTAAGTAAATATTAATTTGATAATTATATTTTATTTTAGCAATGATTTCTCATGCTGAATGGATACGGTTCCTTTAGTGTCGATAGACTATTAGTTTATTATTTTAACATGTTTATTGTCTATCCTATGTTGATTATTAAGTTGAACCTACTCTAATATTGTGCTATATGTAGGGTTATTAATTATCTAGGTGCTAAGTTTAGAATATGGGTCAGTTATGCCGTGTAGGTCTATGATGGATAGTGAAGTGAGGATTAGCCTATGTTAGCTGATAGTGATAGTAGTTGATGATATTGTTACTAACATATCAGTGTTTGGCTATTGAATTCGTTTTGATTGGATAAATTATATTTGTAAGTTGCAAACATTATATTATCATGGGATCATAATAGGATTATAAGAAAATATGTGTTATTATTTTCTACCCTAAGTATGATGCTCATGTATACATCCGGAGTCAGCGATGAACATCATATATGTGTTATTCAACAATTTATTTAAATATTTCATGTATAATGTCTTCAATTATCAGGTTAGCAGCTGATGTGTTCCATTCCTCACCAATTGCACCAACCCTAGGTTGTAGGTGATCTCAACTCACGACCAAATTATTTAAATAGTTTACCCTGCTGGATGTATGAGTGGAATCATATTCAACGGTTTGAATAAGTTCGTAGTTAGGAAATGTTGTGCTATGATTTTATTAACTTTAAACCTTTAACCTTAAAAATGGACATAGCTCGAACAATGTCACTTGAAACTGGTAATAGATCGGCAGTATACGTAATAAACTCACATTTTGCTGACCACTGCGGATTTACCTAGTTTTGTTAAAAGTAGACCTTGTTGTTGAGATATAGATCCGGGAGGGTAAACTATTAAAATAATTTGGTCGTGAGTTGAGACCACCTACAACCTAGGGTGGGTGCAATGGGTGAGGAATGGAACACATCAGCTGCTAACCTGATAATTGAAGACATTATACATGAAATATTTAAATAAATTGTTGAGTAACACATATATGATGTTCATCGCCTGCTCCGGATGTATACATGATCATCATACTTAGGGTAGAAAATAATAACACATATTTTCTTATAATCCTATTATGATCCCATGATAATATAATGTTTGCAACTTACATATATAATTTATCCAATCAAAACAAATTCAATAGCCAAACACTGACATGTTAGTAACAATATCATCAACTACTATCACTATCAGCTAACATAGGCTAATCCTTACTTCACTACCCATCATAGACCTACACGGAATAACTGACCCATATTCTAAACTTAGCACCTAGATAATTAATACCCCTACATATAGCACAATATTAGAATAGGTTCAACTTAATAATCAACATAGGATAGACAATAAACCTGTTAAAATAATAAACTAATAGTCTATCGACACTACAGGAACCGTTATCCATTCAGCATGAGAAATCATTGCTAAAATAAAATATAATTATCAAATTAATATTTACTTAAATATGGCCCTACTAAAATAATTCACCATACATGGCAGCCTAACACCAAACTGTCATATTGTATTGGAAACTTTCCCAAACACACAAATGGTTCCGCGAATAGTTATCTGGAAGGCATAAGATTAAAACACAGGAATAACTAGGGCAGAACGAAACAAAACACAAGGAACATTACACTTCAAGAATACTTGACCCACTTACCTACTTATAGGCAACGAACTCGTGGATTTAGTATTCCAATTAGAACGAACTTTAAAGTTTAAAGTAAATAATCAGTATAATCCCAATTTTGTGTTCATAAGCTCGAATATAATTAAAGTAGCTTCATATAATAACAGTACATCATCAACATATTAATAAACTTAACATTACAGTCATTAGTGAAATCACCACCAATTAATTCTACAAAACAAAACACCAGAAAATCCTGCTAATCTCAGAAGAAATATTTTACCAGATTAGATTATTCTAATAATTTTTACTGAAGGAAATAATATCACAGCCCAAACGAACAACCATCTTAGTACAATCATGACCCAAGCTTAGGAATAATATTGAAAATAGTGAAACAAGATTAGTACTTTCCAATCAAAATTTAATATATAGACCAATTTTACAAATTTCCGACTAGTGGAATATAACCACATTATTACATTCTATAAATATATTAATAACAATCAATTAGCAATCTTATGCTAAATCTATTTCTTATGCTAAATCTATTTTTAAGTCCATCACTAAACCTAAACATGTCATATACAAATTATAAATTGTGGTTGTTTGGTTTACTAGGAAGGAAATCAAATTGATTAATTAGTTTACTTAAATAAAATACAACCAATATAACATAATTTCGGAACAAATTACCCATTTAACATAATTTCTGAACAATTTAACAAAAATATTTAACGCGATACCTACCTACAATGGACACATACATACACAGATCAGATTTTAACTTATAATAAAGTTCCAAAATTTACAGATTTCCTCCTTGTAAATATCTAATCACATTATCACATACTAATAAATTAATTGATAACAATTAAAAATTAATTATCCATTTGCAATCTTGTGCTAAAATAATATTAAAATTTGAATTGGTTTAATGCATATTATAAAACTTAGATATTTAACTCACTAAGAGGGAAGTTTGTATAAACCTTTAGAAAACCTAAACGAATAACATTACAGATTTCCTCCTTGTAAAATATTTATTTGCTTCATCACAAACAAGTAAATATATTGGTAACAACAGAAAATAGTTAATTAATTGGTTGTTAAGTTCTAATAAATTTTCAAGATTAAAGATAGCTTGCACATACTAAAAAATTTTTAGTCCAGCAAGAAGGAAATCTGGATAATCAATTAAAGTACATAAATAATTTAACAAACATCTCAAACCATATCACAGTATTTCTTGAATTAGTTAACTATACCCACATACAATTTGTACACATTTCTGTACATCTGATAATTTACCACATTTTATAGCAAAACCGTTGAACAAACTCCGTGGCGGGAGAGAAACGTCCGCAAAAGCCCAGTAGGAGCCTAAACGGCATCCCAAATTTATCCTAAAATGAAAATCAAAGTTAATAAAATCATAGCACAACATTTCCTAACTACGAACTTATTCAAACCGTTGAATATGATTCCACTCATACATCCATTACCAGTTACCGGGAAGGTAATGAAACATACTATACACAAGTTTTGATTATTCATTATACCAAGTTTAATTAAATGCAACTACACAATTGTAGGAATACTGGAACAAAATATACCCAACAAACAATTAAAAGATTATGATGAGTTCACACAGTTTACAGGCCATGATAAACAAACATATATTTATAAGGGATATGCATCCTTATTTCAATTGTTTTACTCATGATATTTGGATACAGTGATTAACACACATATAACTTTCGTAGATAATTGTTAACTATAGTTCATGCGATCTAGTCTAATCTCAGGCACTTTGACAAACAACCAATGAGTAATGGGAGTGGTGCACCTATATCCTCACACCATAACATATATATATATTTCAGTGAAATATAGCATGTGCTTCAGCCTCCAGCACTTCTAGCATTTATGCGAAAAATAATCAGAGTGGTGCACATATATGCTCACACCATAATATGATATATATTTCAATGACATATAGCATGTGCTTCACCCTCCAGCATTTCTAGCATTTATGCGAAAAATAATCACTTAATTGTAATACTGAATATTATTCATGAACGTCATAATTAACAAGAATAATTTCTTAAACTAGTTAACTATACCCAAGTGCAATTTGTACACACCTATGTACTTCTGATAATTTACCACATTTTATAGCAAAACCGCTGAATGAACTCCGTGGCGGGAGAGAAACGTCCGGAAAAGCCCAGTAAGAGCCTAAACGGCATCCCAAAATTAATCATAAAAGTAAATTAAAATTAATTAAATCATATCACAAAATTCCAAACACCAAACATACTCAACTCGTTGAATATGATTCCACTTATTTATCCATTATCAGTTCCGCGAAGGTAATGCAATACGCAGAACATAACACTTCAGTAAACAATATTCAATTACATTATAACTTAACAAAATGAAAACACAATCCTAAGTCGAGTTCAGATTAGCCCATACTGCACCCACACAAAACCATATGGTGGAAAGGAAAGTTGTGCACCATTCCACCACTTTATCCATCTTATATATTATCTAGACAATAATATAGCATGTATTTTAGACCCCTGCACCAACTCTACAAAGTATAGTAATACACAATGTAAACAAAGTTTATGTCATTAACGGTCCTAGTTTTACATCAGGAAACAAGTGGAATGGTGACTTTCTTCTGATGTCTCGCTGGTTTGGTGTGACGGGAAAGAGAGATAGATCCGGGAGGGTAAACAAATCTAACAATTCTAACCATTTCAATGTGGAGATGTAGTAACCTAACCTGAACCATGATAATAATACAATTAATTGACATATATTATAAAATTTAACAATCTATTGCAAATATAAAATTATAAAATTATACAACACTTAATTGTAATACTGAATATTGTTCATGAGCATCATAATTAACAAACTTCTCAGACCATTCAACAATAATTTCTTAAACTAGTTAACTATACCCACTTGAAATTTGTACACACCTATGTACTTCTGATAATTTACCACATTTTATAGCAAAACCGCTGAATGAACAACGTGGCGGGAGAGAAACGTCCGGAAAAGCCCAGTAAGAGCCTAAACGGCATCCCAAAATTAATCCTAAAAGTAAATTAAAGTTAATTAAATTCTATCACAAAATTCCAAACATCAAACATACTCAACCCGTTGAATATGATTCCACTTATTTATCCATTACCAGTTCCGGGAAGGTAATGCAATACGCTAAACATGACACTTCATTAAACAATGTTCAATTACATTATAACTTAATAAAATGAAAACACAATCCTTAGTCTGTTTCAGATTAGCCCATACTGCACCCACACACAACCATATGGTGGAATGGAAAGTTGTGCACCATTCCACCACTTTAACCATCATATATATTATCTAAACAATAATATAGCATGTATTTTAGACCCCTGCACCAACTCTACAAAGTGTAGCAATACACAATGTATAGAAAGTTTATGCTTTAACGCTCCGCAAAATGGGCATCACTTAATCCTGTCATTAACGGTCCTAGGTTTACATCAGGACAATTTGGGGTAAATGCCGCATCAGGGGAGAACTTTGCTAAGCAAGTCCCTTGCATTGCAAGTCCCTCTCTCAAGACCGTCCGTACGTGACGTAACAGTCACATCCTGCCCGAGGTTTTCCTGCACAGGCAGACGGTGGCACTCCTTGGAGTGAGCCAGATGCCTGACTGAATACGGCGGATCTAGAGAGGAAAACTCGATAAAACCCGCAATCCCGGGTGTAAACAATCGTGCCCATTGGACGAATGGTACTGCGTGAGTGTGTCTTCTAACGATGAACTCTGGATACCTGGCGACATCCATTTTAAATTAGCCTTCCCACGGTATACGTATCTCTGCCGTGGGTGACTGTCCTTTCTTCGTAACTCGTGGGAATCACATGGAAATAGTTATTAAAGAAAATGGTGGTACCCCTCCCAATGCACCAAAACCAAAGGCAGCTACGATGCCTCAAATAGTAGACGTAGAAGACGACCTGCTCATGGAACAGGACTTCGAAAGTCTCGAAAGTCTAGCGGAGATTATGCGAAAAGACTGTACTCTCTCTGATGAGGAGGTCGAGCTAATCTCACAGCCGGACATCTGGTGAGGTAAAAACAGATGATCCGACAGGAATCCAGAGCACCGCTAAGGACTCAAAAGGATCCATTGGGGGCTCAAACGTATCTGATAGGGATCCAATAGGCCCCATGAAGGATATAAAAAAGAAAAGCCGTAAATTGAGCGGAGCAGCCAAGAAACGGCTTCAGTGGCTGGTGAAACACGGGCACTGCCCAGCTGAGGCCCGCGAGCTAGCAATGAAGCCAATGCCGAAAAAGGAGACCGTCAAGGGATTCAAACGGAATCGCTCCGAGGACACTACCCCTAAACCCACACAGGTCAAGAGGTTGAGAGCTCAACATGGTGAAGAAGCAGAAAGGAAGCAGGAGCAATCCAAAAAGGAAATAGCTCAAAGGTTCCTCTCCTACATACAAGTGGTTGTAGGCGTAAAAATGGGAATCCTTTCAGCGAACTTCCCCGAAGAAATGCTGACGGCAGAGCAAATTACATCTGTCCGTAAGGCGATCCTTGGAAAGATTCTGAAGATGGAGAATGACCAGCTCAAGCCGGCATTCCTCGGATACAGTGCTGGACCAGGATGGCTAGTTCTCACCTGCTCTGACAAGGCTACCTCGGAGTGGCTAAAGCAGATAACGGGTGATATAAAACAATGGGAAAATGCCAATATAAGGGCTGTAGAGAAAAGTGAAATTCCTCGAGCAAAGATCCTGGTTGGCTACTTCCCTGAAAGTACAGAGATGCCTGCTGACGAATTGTTACAGTTCGTAGGTGCTCAAAACCATGAGCTTAAAGTAGCTGAGTGGATGGTCCTAAGGAAAGTGACTGAAGGGGTTGTCTCACAGGTCACTCTCTCAGTGGACCACGGCTCGGCGGAAAAAGCTCAAGAAGTTAAACTTCAAGATTAGCTTCCTTTTTGGACAGGTGCAGCTTAGACCGAAAGGAGACCTAAAGCTACAAAAGGAGCAAAGCAACACAACAGAGGCCAACACAAAGGCTGGGGCGTCCAAGACTGCACATCGGTCATTAGACGCAGCAGCTGCGGTCACCTCAACCTCGAGCATAAACCTCGAGAGTAATGCTGAGGCTCCCAAGAAAATGGAAGTGGCTAAACCGGAGCCACCAAGGGCGATAACCCAAACGAGAACCCCAAGACAGGTTGAGAAGGTAGCCACAACTACCAGTGGGCCTAACAGGCCGGTAATTGCGACACCCTCAACCTCTAAAAAGAGCAACAGGCTGTCCAGTACTGCTGGGGAGCAGGCAGTGGTTAAATTAAAACCGCCCTGCAAAACGACAGTACCCCCAAGTTTTTATTTAAAAGGGCCAAAACCCTTAAACGGAAACCAGGGGGCGAAAGCCCGTAAACGCTTGAACAAGGGAACTAAAAAGAGTCCCAGAAAAGAAGGTCATACTTAATGACCAGAAGCAGGAGTGATATTAGGCTACTTCAAGTGAATCTTCATCATGCAAAAGCTGCATCAGATGTGCTTAGCAGAAGATTCATTAGGGGAAGTATAGACATAGCACTCCTGCAAGAACCTTGGGTTCTTGGAAGTCAAGTAAAAGGGCTTCCAACTAAACAAGGTAAGTTGATCTATGATAGGAACCATGCCACCCCAAGGTTAGCAATGCTTTTTAAACCTAATATCAATTGCCTTCCTATTACAAAAGTAATCTCTCGGGACCTAGTGGCTGCCCTAGTGTAGGTGCCAACAGATAAAGGCAAACATGAGTTGGTAATGGCCTCAGCCTACTTCCCGGGTGAGATGGATCCACCTCCTCCAGAGGAAATTACAAAACTGCTGGAGTTCTGCAGAAAAAGGAATAAATCCTTCATCATTGGGTGTGATGCGAATGCCCACCACATCGTATGTGGAAGCAGTGACACCAAGAGACGAGGTGAGTACCTTTTTGACTACTTAGTTAAAAATAATGTAGACATAACCAATGTAGGGAATGAACCAACATTCTGCAACGCTATTCGCCAAGAGGTGCTGGACTTAACACTCATCAGCCCAAATATGGCGGATGGCATTGTGAATTGGCATGTCTCAAGCGAAGCCTCGCTGTCGGACCATAACCACATCAGGTTCGATATTAAGGCTTCCCCTATGCAAAGGGAGGAAACAAGAGTTCCACGACTCACTGATTGGAATTCCTACAGGGAATACATCAGAACGGGTCTGGAGGAACTCGATAACGGCCAAATAGAGACCCGTACGGATCTAGACCGTATCTCCTCCCAGTTGCACAGACTGATAATCTGTTGCTATGAACAAAGTTGTCCCGCTAAACAAAGGGAAACAACGCGAGCTGTACCCTGGTGGAACAGGTAACTAGATAGATTAAGATCCAAGTCCAGAAGGCTCTTCAACAAGGCAAAAACAACTGGTGCTTGGGATGAATACAAGCGCGCCTTGACTGAGTATAATAAAGAGCTTAGGAAATCCAAGAGAAGAACCTGGAGAAATCTGTGCGAGGGTATAGATGATCTACCCACAAGTGCAAGACTTCAAAAGGTTCTCTCTAAGGATCACTCCAATAGTATCGGCCTTCTACGGAAAGTCGATGGCAGCTACACGAGTAGCCGGGAAGAAACAGTAAGTTTGTTGTTACAAACCCACTTTCCTGATTCAAGAGTTATGCAAGATGAGGACAGAAACCCTGAAGAGCTAAAACTTGAATGCAGGCCTTCCAACAGGATTAAAAGTCTCTCTGGCAGAATTTTCACTCAAAAGAAAGTTAAATGGGCCGTCAACTCTTTTATGCCATTCAAATCGCCTGGAGCTGATGGCATCTTTCCGGCCCTAATTCAACAAGGGCTAGAGGAGATACTGCCAAATCTCATTAAGACTTTTAGAGCAAGCTATGCTCTAGGGTATATACCCAGGACGTGGACGGAAGTTAAGGTATCATTTATACCTAAAGGGGGAGGGCGTTCACCTGCACTACCAAAATCCTACCGTCCGATCATTCTAACGTCATTTCTCCTCAAAACAATGGAGAAAGTGCTAGACAATTATATTAGGAGCGGTGCACTTGAGCGATCACCGCTGCACCCAAACCAACATGCTTACCAAGCAGGGAAGTCTACTACAACTGCCCTACATTGTCTTGTTCTAAGACTAGAACAGGCGGTAGAGGATAAAGGACAGCCCTATGTGCATTCCTAGACATCGAAGGAGCATTTGATAATACCTCCTTTGAAGCCATTGAGAACGCAGCTACCAATAAAGGAATCGAACCTTCCTTGATAAAATGGATAAAAGCTATGCTTGAAAGCCGGAGAATCACAGCTAACCTGGGGGAGGACTCTATAACAGTAGTGGCTGTCCCCAAGGTGGGGTTCTGTCCCAACTACTATGGTCACTGGTTATAGATGATCTTCTACAGCAGCTAACCAACTCCGGCTTTGAAAATCAGGGTTATGCAGATGACCTGGTTATTACAATTATGGGCAAATATGATCAGCTAATCTCTGAACTATTGCAAAATTCCCTAAGCATAGTCTGCAACTGGTGCCAAACAATGGGACTTCCAGCCAAACCGGGCAAGACAATAGCTGTTCCATTCACAAGAAAAAGGAAGCTTTGTTTGAAAGCACCATCTCTTGAGGGAACAACAGTGGAATTCTCAAAGGAGGTCAAATATCTGGGTATTACCTTAAATAATTGACTAACCTGGAACTCTCACTTAAAAAGAATACTAGATAAAGCTACAGTGGCAACATGGACATGCCGCAGGCTTTTTGACAAAACTTGGGGTCTAAAACCAAAAATGACTCTGTGATCATATATATCTATTATAAGACCCATGGTCACATACGCTTCACTCGTTTGGTGGCCAAAAACAGAACAAAAGACGGCTCAAGCTAGTTTGCAAAAACTACAACAGCTTGCATGCCTAGGAGTAACAGGTGCCATGCGTACCTGCCCAACCTCAGCCTTAGAGGCTATGTTGGACCTGCTACCCTTACATTTGGATGTGAGAGGGCAGGCCATACTTAGTGCAATAAGACTGCAAAGGGCAAACCTCCAAACCACAAACACCTGAGAGTCCTCCAGGAATTCGTAGAGGACCCGACGACTAACCAAATTTCAGATGTTATACAAAAACGCCATAACTTTGAAACGCCATTTAAGGTGATCTTGGGGAACCGTCAACAGTGGCACACCGGGGAACTACCCTTTGAAAAAGGATCTCTTAAATGGTAGACGGATGGGTCCAAAATGGAAGGTAAAGCAGGCGTGGGCATATATGGGCCAATGTGCCATCTTGCAAAGGCAATGGGGCCTTACCAACCATTTTTCACGCAGAAATTAACGCAATAGAACTCTGCGCTCGCGATATAATCCATAAGAATATGCGTGGAGGAAAAATATACATAATATCAGATAACCAAGCAGCACTTAAAGCGTTAAACTCATTTACGTTTGAGTCTAAGCTTGTTTGGGACTGTCTTACTGTCTTGAAGCAACTAGCTGAGACAAATAGGGTGACACTAATATGTGTACCAGGACATGAAGGCATTCAGGGGAACGAGATTGCGGACCGCCTTGCATAGGAAGGAGCCAAATCTCCGTTTATTGGCCCGGAGCCTGTCTTTGGACACCCAAAGAGCCACCTCTTGCCTCAGATCAGGCTTTGGGAGGACAGAACTAAAAAGGTATACTGGGAAAACACCCCGGGGCTGAGACAAGCGAAAAAATTTATAAAGTATTCGCAACAGAGGACAAAAGAACTCCTCGCACTCAGCAGAAAGGAACTAAGGCTCATAACGGGCCTACTTACTGGGCATTGCCCACTTAGATACCACCTCAAGAAGATGGGTAAAGTCGATGATGAGACCTTTCGATTTTGTATGGAAGACGATGAAACTGCTGAGCATATCCTGTGTGATTGTGAGGCCCTATGCCGTATAAGGCTAAGACATCTAGAAAAGGCATTTCCACTGCCAGAGGATGTTGTTAAAATGGCCCCCAAGGACAGTATAGGTTTCATTAAAGACCTTAAGTTCGATTGGGCGCCCTAGGGCGTTTTGGGTAATGTCACAAAAGATCTCCTAGGTCGCGGTGGTAGGATGAGAGACGGGAGTCCTGTCTGCATTCCCCGGAATAATAATTTTTTTTTATGTATATAAGATCTTTATTAAACGTTATAAATTGACTCTTAAAATTAAAAAACAAACAAAAAGTGGCTCTGTAAAAAAGAAGAAAAGGCTCTAACTGACTAATATAAAAAATAACAATATACAAGTCAATAGGGACAACAAGATAAACTAACATTTAAAGTCACAAAAAAGCACAAACTAGAACAATGTTCTCAAAAGAGACAATATATACGGTTACAAGAATTTTGGAAAATGCCTAAAAGATGAAAAACAAAAATTTTTTTCACTTGTCCCTATTTGGACAATAGGGTAAGTGGCAGTTCCAAGAAGATCCAAATTTCCCAAAAATTATCTAATAAAAATTATTTCTTAAACGTTCGAAATTTCAACATATAAATTTTGCAATTTTGCACCGATACCTGCTGAAAAAAATTCGATTTTGCATAAATTGCATTTTGTTATCAGTGATACATTCTGTTCACACGGTATGTATACTTTCCTGCATGCCGTACAAAGTACATACATAACAACATACAATAATCCGTCGCTCGACTTGAAATCATTGCTTCGACCGTTCACAAGTGCATATCTTTCAAAGTCGTGGGAAAGTAACAAGAATAAAAAAGAGCTTTCAAGTTTTTGATGGATACCTGGTGGAAACAAGCCCAATTCTGGGGGAGTTTATTCTTTTAACCGGTCGTGTTAAAACGTGTAAAAATCTCTAACAATTATTAATTGAATGTAAAGAAAATATTAATTTAGTGTAAAGGAAATAAAATAGAATGGAATTTATTACCAAAGCAAACTAGTATTTGAGTGTAAAGATATACACAAATTAAATTTGAATACGGAGAAAAATGGAATAATGAAAAAAATATTATAGAAAATATATCTAAAAAACAAAAAGTGTTATTGAATTACAAGCTTTTTTGTAATTAGAAAAATACAAACTCGTTTAATTATTGATTTTAGAGCGGACTTTTATTGCCGACGACTAGATAACAAGTGTCACTTCTTCCTCTTTACAATGAAACAAAAGAAATACATGAACCAATAGAATTGAAACAATTATGGAGGTTAGAATAATAGCAAAAATTATAGCTGAAAGGCACTACATTTGAATATACATCGGATCATAGTAATTAAATAACAAAATCTATTACATATTTTGCAATTTAAACAAATCAAACAAAGTTTTAATTTACGTTAATATTTTGACTCTATATTGTGTTGTGCTACGACTAAACATATGTATAGCCGCCTTGAAAGTATCACCGAATGCTTTCAATTTTCATCCAGTGGTAAGGGCGCAGTCTTATGAATTGACCGTTGAATTACTTTGTTGCCCGTCTTTATGTTTACTACGCGAATACGATTGTCAGCGCCGGTATTAGCATCTATCACTCTTCCAAGCCTCCATTTGAAAGGGGGTACGTCCTCATCGTGAATAAGAACCAACGATCCTATTACTACGTTCGGATAAGCTGTCTTCCATCTTGTCCTTTCCTGCAAATGACATAAATAATCTTTAAATCATCTTTGCCAATAGTGTTGAAATAATGCAGAAATGCGCTGCCATCTTCGTAGGTAATCAGTTTTTTTCATTTGACAAGTCTGGCTCGACGATAAACTCTATCGGTGCTTGCAGCAGAAAATGCGGTGGAGTCAGCGCCTGTTCATCACTTGGGTCTTACGATAAGGGTGTTCTGGGTCTTGAGTTCAAGGTTGCTTCTATTTGAACCATAACCATAGTAAGCTCCTCAAACGTCAACAAGGCTCCTTGGAATGTCTTATGCAGGAGTGTTTTTGCAGACTTTACTGCTACTTCCAAAATACCACCAAAATGCGGCGATCGAGGAGAGGAGGGATGTCATGGAACTCGATTCCCTTCTTTGCGCACCAGTCACCAAGCAAATGAACACGGCTACGTAAGATTTGTAGGATGCTCTTCCTCGAAGTCGATCGGTTGTCTGAAATGGTCCACAAAAATCGACACCCACATGGGCAAAAGGTAGTTCAAAATTTGCTCTACCCTTTGGCAAATCGCCGATAATCTGCTGCATCAGCTGAGGCCAATATTTGAAGTAGCGAATACACTGTCGCACACACTTTCTTGCATACTCCCTCGCATTAATGATTCAGAACCGCTGTCGAATGATTGAATCTAAAGCCAAAGGACCTGCGTGTATATTACTTATATATATAGGGGATTATTCCCCTGGAGCATAATTGGGTATTTGCAATCATACGGGCGCTGTGAATGCCGCAGTCTCCCTCCTACTCTCAACAATTTGTAACCCCTGCTTTCATCTAGGAAGGCGTTCACACATTTGATGTTGCTCTTCGAACTTAATTCCCTTCCTGTTTCCAAATCATGAATATCTTTCGCGAATTCCTTTTGCTGTATGCACCAGACAATCCTTAAAATGCTTCGTCTATCTCTGAAGCTGAAAGCCGGCGTGTGTTATTATATTCCCTTTCTTCTTTCTCAGTAAACAGTTGTTCCGAAATCAAAGTACGAGATTAAATCGACGACAATTTTGAATGAAGCTGCTGCACCCATAGACGATGCCAAGAAAGTCCTCCGAAATGGAACAGAGGAGAACTGCTTTTATTTTTATTTTTTCTGGAGCATAATTTTGTATATGGCGCTGTTTAGTTGGTGGCCAATACTCTGGTGATTCTCGTAAATATGATGGGCCCGAAAACCAAATAGATTGCAAAAGCTCTGATCCACTGGTGCCTCTGGATATTACATCCGCTGGATTTGCCTTCGAATTGACGTACCTCCAAGTTCCCGATATGGTCCGATTCTGAATTTCCGAGACACGGTTGGCAACAAATGTTTTCCATGTCGTTGGATGACAGGATAACCAATCCAGTACTATTTCTGAGTCAGTCCATAGATATATGTGATCCAATGGCTTTAAGAAACTTTTACGAACCTTATCCAATAATTTTGCCAGAAGTAATACGCCACACAATTCAAGACAAGGTAAAGTTCTTGTTGTTCGTATAGTGGCAGCTTTCGACTTTTTTGCTAAAAGGTTAACTGATATAATTGCTCTGGAATCGACGCATCGAAAGTAAATGCAGCACCCATATGCTCGTATGGATGCGTCACAAAAGCCGTGCAATTCAATTGAAGGACATGAGTCAGTAAGAAGAACTAATCTAGGAACTTCTATTTGTTGCAACTTGGTCAACTGATCAGTGAAGGCTCGCCATTGAAGTTCTAGTTCCATTAGTATGGAGTCATCCCAGTTTAGCTTTGGAATCCATAACTCCTGCAGGAATATCTTTGCTTTTGATACAACGGGATTGATGAGTCCTAACGGATCAAACAACTGGGAAATTTCAGAAAGAACTATTCTTTTTGTTATCCTTGATGGTTTCACACCAATCTTCTTATAATTGTATAAAAGTTTATCCCCAGGCTCCCAAATACTACCCAGTGTTTTGATTATATCGGTGTCATTTATTCTTAGCGTCTTTTCACGATCACCTTCTGGTATTCTATCGAGAAATTCCCTATCGTTGGAGTACCATATTCGCAAATTGAACTGAGCTGCATTTAGTATGGAGTCCACTCCCTTCCTGATGTTCAAGAGCTCCTCTCTAGTGTCTGCTCCTGTAATCAGGTCATCCTTAGAGAAATCTCTTCTAATAATCCGTGAAATTTTCAGATTCGCTGAAACGTCTTCAGCTAACTTTGCAAGGCACCTAGTAGCTAGAAAGGGAGCAGATGCTGTCCCGTAGGTGACTGTTCTAAGTCGATAAATGCTAAAGTCATCTTAAGGATTTTCTCTCCATATGATAAATTGGAAGTTCCTATCCTCTGGATAGACTGATACTTGACGGTACATAGCTGCGATGTCTGCAGTCAAAGCGGATCTATAGCATCGAAAACGCAAGGTAATCGCAAAGATATCATCCTGAATAACTGGACCAACCATCAGTATGTCGTTCAAAGAGACACCAGACGTAGTTCGGGACGACGCATCGAAAACAACTCTCAGCTTTGTTGATAAACTGTCTGGACGAAGTACATATTGATGAGGGCAAAAGTAATGGAGTTCCTTTAAAAATTGCGCGTACAGTATGCACATCTCAGTATTTTTTCTTAATTTTCTTTCTAAATATAAAAATCTACGTTTGGCTATATCTAGACACTTTCCCAGCCGCTCTGGACCATCGTCTTTAAATGGAAGTTTGACTATAAACCTTCCATTAGGCAGTTGATTTGCTGTATTTTTGAATAATGATTCACACTGCTCTTCTTCCTCCGTATATGACAGATTACTCAGTGGACAGCGTTGACTGCCGGACGGCACGCTAGCTCGCCTCGGCTATTGGCGGAGAGTGTGGGAGGTTCTACGAAGACATGCCGCTGCCACCAGCCATAATCAAAAAAAAAAATCGTGCCTACTACCAAAAAGCCGTAGCACACACTACTGCCGTTAAGGGGCCTTGACATCACTTACCCTTACCTGTGCGAAGGCACAGATGGACTGCCTTCAACTGCTTGCCCCATCCACCCAACAACACTGAGGGCAGATTGTTTACAGTGTCCCTATGTTGACCTGAAAGGAGAAGAGTAGCGGACCTATCCAACCTTCATAACGAGAGGGCACCGGGAGAGTGAAGGAGGAAAACAAACTCTAGTACGTCATGACGTTATATGTAAAAGTTTCTATTTATTTTTATAAATGCAATACCTCAGTCTGTTCTAACACTATGGTTACAAGATTCATTAATGCATAAAAATATGACGCTTTACTTCTTTGTAGTTAATGCTAAATATCATCAAGACCTTACAAAATTCAATACAAAAAATATGACTCTTTATTTCTTTACAGTTAATGCTACCTATCTTCAAGAACTTACAAAATTCAATACAAAAGATATGACGCTTTACTTCTATACAGTTCATGCTATTTATCAATAAGTTCTACAAACTCAGTACAAAAAAGATAACGCTTTTCTTCTTTATAGTTAATGCTATTTATCAACAAGTTCTACAAAATTTAGTACAAAATGATAACGCTTTTCTTCTTTATAGGTAATGCTGTCTATCAACAAGTTGTTTCTTCCTTTCGAACAAAAGAGAATAAATGGAAAAGAGCGAAGATATATTTCTCGGTTTGCCCCGATGCACGCGTCCTTGTGAGACTACGATCCAACCGTATCTTCCATTAGGCAGCATACTTAAATTTATAGAATGAATTGTATTTGTGTCAAATTTCTTTTAATTCGTTAATGCCGTAAAATTGTTCCGACGAATGTATTCAGCTGCACCAAAATAAAGGAAAATTAGACCCGAAAACAATTTCTAGCTTACATGACGAACCATTTCAATTAATCATTTTACCATATCAAACAGTTCTAGATTTTTATATCATTGTTAATGCCTTGAGAAAATAGGAAATGAACGTAATTTAATAATATTTTTAACAACACATGAGGTGGACAATGCACCTATCTAGTTAGTAAATATATTCACAATCGTCGCACCTTATCATACATTGATTTATTTTTATTATCTCCGAGAACGTAAAAATTTAAAATATCTCAAATATTTCTATAACTCAAAAATTACTTGAGAAACTGGGTACCTTTGCGTTAAAATTTATTATTCGAATTTTATTTTTAATTCCCTTGTGTTTTATAAATATAATATTTTGAATGGTTCAAAATATTATATTTATAATTTGATTTATTTTTATATTTTAGTCTTTCTCTTTTACTTCATTTGCAATACTTTTTCAATATTAAGTATATTTATAAGAATCATTAAATGTAGTTGACTTATCTTATTATGCTTTTTTAGCTGCTCTATCATCAACTTTCAATCTTATATATGAATCAACCAAGAGAACTAACGATGTAATTTTAATAACAAGTTCTTAATTTATACCTACGAACCGAGATTTATCTTAAAATTTCCATTGAAAAAGAAACAATATTTAAATACCCCTGGGATGATATTATTCATTACATCCTAATTGTACGTTGTTAAAAATATAATTTCCTATTGCATCTCGCTTTCTCCTTTTGTTCTTTTTCATTTATATTTTGGGATTGATGTTCCTTTCTTTTTAATATAGGCTGGGGAATTCGGTATGTATGTTTACATGTACCCAGGACAATTATAGAATAGAAAATTATATAAAAATGGACTTACATACTCATCGAGCCCTCGTTTACTTGACATCCCGCTCGAAGGAAGTCTTCTTCTTCTCTTTCCTTTCGTGTGCATTCCGCACACCTGGCTCACCATCTAATTAGAAACCAGTAGGCCGAGTGCACATGGTGTCACTAGTCTCAGTGTAGTATACTGCTACATGCCGCATGCTACGACCATAACAGGGCAGACCACCTGTGGTTCAGAGAACGCTGAAAAATGCTCGACTGAGCTAGCCTGTCTTAAACATAGGCCTCATCGCTGCGGGCGCCCAATGTGTGGCTGGACTCATGACCCATGAAATTTTCTCATTACTCAAGCTAGGCGGCTGCTATGGACTGTTCAAGACAGTCAGATGTACTCGACAGATGACGAGTCGAAGGTGCATCCCTGAAGTCCCGCTAGTCTTTGATCAGACCTCGACGTCATTCTCCGTGTCGAGAACCAGAGGTGCACTGGTAACCCAAAAAATCCAGCCGGTCTGTCCCCTCTGCCTTCTTCCACCGAGATGCTAAGAGACACCGCGGTCAGTAACCTAACCAACTGATCCTAGAGTTCTCTCAGCACTGACATCCCACTCTGATCTCCGACCGACGCTTGTTAAAGGGTGTGCCCTCAAGGCGTCGTCGAAGTACTGACGTTGCCGATATCCTTCCTTAAATTGATAAAGACCGTAGACAGGGTTGAATTCTAACAGGTATATCACCCACCATTGATGGGGCAATAGCAGGGCTTCGCGATATCCTGTAGTTTAAAAGTAAAATTGGCTGGATGCCTTCTTATGGCTACCAGGATTGAAAGTGACAATAGTCGGATGACGTGTCCGAAGATAGGAGTACCACGGCCTGACGTCTTTGGCGTGATAGACTTCAACCGTTTTTCCCTGCAGTTCTTCAAGCTCGTAAAAGGAGTTCCCTTTCCTTGACTTGACCCGACACTTTACAAATTTACGTCCTAGTTTAGCACAAGTCTGCTGGTGAAAATTGTTTGGGGCAAAATTCCGTCTGAACAATTCTTGACCCACTTTGAAATTAACAGACTTCGCTCTGAGATTATAAGCTTTTGAACCCTGTTCAAGCACGAGGTGTAAGTTCTCCTGCACCTTCGCATGGATCAATCTCAATTTATCTTCAGTATCCACTCTCAGAGGCTCATTAAGAGTACCAAAGCTCCTTAAGATGGATTAGGAGCTCGCATGCTGAATCATGTGCGAAATACTTCAAAGTTAAAGCTACCTGTTTTATGAGATATTTTAAGATCCAAAAAGTTAATAGTCTTGTCCTTTTCTACTTCAATCTTGAAATTTATTTTGTCATCAATTTGGTTAATCCATTCTAAGAAGTTATATAATTCGCTGTCTGAGTCTTTCCATACATAAAATATGTCATCCACATACCTGCGCCAAAATTCTATTTTTCGTCTAAAGCTTGTATCAGTTTCTATTATCTGCTTTTCCAAGCTATCCACATATATTTCTGCTAATAAAGGAGAAAGTGGAGAGCCCATAGGCAACCCGTTTTTAAAAGAATAATATCTCATTAAACAGTTAGCTTTAACTTTGAAGTATTTCGCAAGCCTACATACACGGATAATGTTATTCCATACAATTCTAAACATTCCATGAGTAAAAATATGTCAGCTTTCCACGCTCTGGTGGATAGGTTGTGTAGGGTTCCCATGTCCAATGAAGCTTATAACAAAGAACTTAATATTATAAAAACAATAGCAACAAATAATGGTTACTCTGGGAACATGATTTCAAATCTAATAAAAAACAAAAAGATAAATAGAATAATACAACTAGTATTTCCTACTGATAGCAATAGCACTAATGATAATTTAAAACCTTGGGTAAAATTGCCGTTTATTGGGAGAATTTCGTATAAAATTAGATTCATTATACAAAAAAGGCTAAATGTTAGAGTTTCGTTTTATAATAAGCATACTTTAAAAAATCTTATTGTAAATGCCAAAGATAAAACTGATAATTTCAATAAATCAGGTGTATATGAAATACCTTGTTAGGATTGCGAAAGTAGTTATATTGGACAAACTGGTAGAAGCTTCAATACAAGATTTAGTGAACATATAAGATCTTTTAAACTTAACAAAAATGATTCTGCTATGGCCAAACATATGAACGAATTCACACACACTTGTAGGAGAGAACATTTAAAATTTCTTCATGTTGAAAATAAGGGGAAAAAATTGAATATTTTAGAAAATTACGAAATTTGGAAAGCAATAAAAGGGGGGAAGAACATATTGAATGAACAGCTCGAGCCAATTCGTTCAGTTTTGTTAAATATGTTCATCAACAGACAATGATTTTACCAGATTCAGCTACATTCGCAATCCTCTCCTCATAAACATTTGATGGACATATGTGTGTGCATTTTATTGTATTTTATATTTTTGTTTTAAGTCTAGACGAAGAGATTCTCGAATTTGTAAATGTGTACCAGTAGCACTTGTCTATTCTCCGATGATGGTCCAGTTGGATCGAAACAGCTGTCAGAAATAATAAAAATCTTCAATTTGTGAAAATAAAAGTACATGTACAAGAGGCTACTAGTTTTATTCAAATACCTGTTGTCTCTCTTGCCGACAGTCCTGGTAAGATTTTGTTAATCACAATTCCAGCACAGTACTGCATGTCTGGTTGAAATGCCTGACACGTCGCCTAAGCTGGTGTCACGGCCTGCTTCTAATGACAAGTCCGGGTTTAAAGACTGGCAGTCGTCAATCTCGTTGACTCGCTGCCTCCGGTAAGGGCTCCAGGTACAAGCTGTAGCAATTCGCAGCTGTGTGGCTTGTATTTGAGTGACCAGTGATCTCAACTGGCCGATAGTATAGGTGGGTGCAAACATATTTTGTTCTGGATGTCTTGCAAAAGATTGGATTTGACTATCTCCAAGAACTCGTTATCCAGCATTGGAGTCTGCAGTTGGTCACGCAACTGCACTAGATTTTGGTGGTATGTTGCTAAAGATTCTCCAGATTTTTGCCTGCGGGACATTAGATGGACTCGCACCTTCAGATCTTCTTGGGGAACTCCCCATTCAGTTAGGAGAGCTGTTTTAATATATTCCCAGGTTGGTGTGGAATCCAGTCTAAGTAATGACAAATACCAATCCATGGCCGGGCTTGCGAGCAACGTGTTCATATTCCTCACTAGGAAGTCAAAATCTCCTTCGAGAGCTGAGTAGGTGAGCGCTTCAACACGGAAGACAAACTCATCCACTGAGAGTTTGGAACTATATCCACTATACTAGATGTCCCATCTTCGTATAGGGCTTCCAGAATGAATTGACCATGCGTTCCGTTGGGTCTGTGATTCTGAAACACCTGTGCTTGGGGAATATGATTAGGCCCTGGCCTCTGAGGACTGTCGGGTGTATTCTGATTTTTGTTCATCAACTGGTCTGGGCCGTTCTGTCGCAAGTCTAGGTTGTCCTATACGTGCTGGTGGTCGAGAACTGTCTACGGGAGGCACGATAAGAGCTGGTCGAAGGAAGTTGTTAAAGAGTTCGTCCCGGAGAGTGTTCATAATCTGTGTGATTCCCTATCGAATAAGATCGTGCATCTGTATTCTTAAACCAGCCATTAACGCTTCTGACGCCACCAAGCCTTGACCATTGGTAGCAGGCATTGGACTATTCATGCGTGAACTAATGTGAGACGTCGTTACTGACTGGACTGTAAGCAAAAATATAAGGATCTACGAATTGCGGAAGCTGATAAGACGTATTAATCTGGCTATCCTGTCGATTATGATTTCTTTTCGGAACGGTACCTGTGTGCGTGGTGAAATCTTGTTGTGTAAGGGGACACCTACAGTCGGGGCAGTTCCCTTGCTCGCCTATCCACGTCCGCAAGCACGCTTTATGGATTAAGTGTCCACAGAGGGTCAAAACTGGTTTCTTGTGCGCAGACCAGTCTCCGTCTTGGCAGATGATACACTGGTCTGCTCTAGATGCGGGAACCTCACCGAGGGGTGGTGTTCGCAGAGTAGCCATTATGAAAGCTTACAGTCTCCAGAGGAATTTTAAAATATACCCCCTAATGTTCAGATTTGAGCAAGCTGGGTGTATACCGTGTGTACAAAAATCCGACTCAAAAACAGATAAAGAACGATCAGCAAAGGGATTCAAAAAAAAATTTCTCTAACTAAAGGTTGATACTAAAGGTAAAGGAGCAAATTCAGAGTTGTTACTTAATTTTAATACGATGCAGGTTCTTAATTCAAATGAACATACACCTAACATGTGACAAAGGTTCTAGTAAGATGAATTCAAAAAGTTTATCATTAAACTTCCACGATCCAACAAGTACCAACGCAAACCCGAGGTCTTAAGGAAAGGTCGGAGCTTAATTTCTGGATCGCTTTTAATGTAGTATGTACACCGGCAAGAATATTTGAGACAAAATAAACTGTATCATACAGGATCAAAAATCTGGTTGTGAGCGAAACTCAATCTATCACAAAAAGATAAAAATTCATAACAATTTATCATGAGCTAAACTCCTTAAAAAAATTCTGCTGGGTAAACTCAAAATGTGCAAAACCAATTCAAAAATCATGAAAGATTCCTCCCTCTCTCCAAGAGCTAAGTCTCAACACAAAGATGCCTCAAGCCCACCCTCTACAATCAGGTCCAAAGTCATATGATACGGCAAGTGATGTGAATATGTGTATGAAAAATTTTAGTCCTCACAGAAATCTGGGAAGAGTCGGGTTGGAGAAGCTATAAACTGAAAATGATACTAGAGATTCTTCAGCCAGGCAGTTGGCAGTATGAAAACTCCTAATTACTGAAGGTCTCCAGCATCACTTCCATCCTACAACAACTCTTTCCTCCCTCTTCACCAGATTGTTACATCTTCCAGCTGGGCAGAGTCACGAATCTGGTCAACTTGTTAGCTAAAAGCCAAAAAGTCGTCTCACAGATTCGCGACTCTGTCCAGACAGTTGGGCTCCGTGAGTTCACAATCAAAAATTTGTGAGGCCACCTACTATTTCTATAGCCGAAGGCCAGCGGGAAAGATCAACAATTCAAAAAAAATTTCAACAAGCAAAAATTTAAACTTTCAAGACTTGAGGCTTGACCAAAGTCAAACCTAAAGTCGAACTTACAGAAAAACTTTCAAAAACTCTCAAAAACACTTTACTTTACCTTAATCAAAATCGAAAACTTTCAAATTTCTCAAAACTTTAAAAACTAACTTAAAAAATGTTACTGTACAAAAATGTTAAATCACAATACCAGTTAGACTTAAGTCCGCATATGACTTCGGCTGATTGTGAAATTACCGAGTCAGACAATTTAGCTGATAGCCAAATGTCCATATCTCTAAGCAATCTCAGTCCTCAGCAAAAGTCAAACTTAGACCGGCGAAGACTAACTGAGGTGGCCCCACGTTGGGCGCCATCTTTTGTTATGTAACTATGTAGAGAGTGAATGGCTTGGACGAGAAGTCCCAACTGTTAGCATGAGCTGACAGATCACTCGGTGGACAGCGTTGAGTGCAGGGCGGCACGCTAGCTCGCCTCGGCTATTGGTGGAGACTATGGGAAGGTTCCATGAAGACGTCCCGCTGCCACCAGCCATAATCAAAAAAAACATTTCGTGCGTACTACCAAAAAGCCGTTGCACACACTCCAGCCATTAAGGGGCCTTGACATTAGTTACCCTTACCTGTGTGAAGGCACAGATGGACTGCCTTCAACTGCTTGCCCCATCCACCCACCGACACTGGTGGCAGATTGTTTACAGCGTCCGTATGTTGACCTGAAAGGAGAAGAGTAGCGGACCTATCCCACCTTCCTATCGAGAGGGCACCGGGAGAGTGAAGGAGGAAAACAAACTCTAGTACGTCATTACATTAAAAAAAAAATCTATTTTTTTTTATAAGTGCAACCCCATTTCCTGACCCCGTTCTGACACTATGGTTACAAGATTCATTAATGCATAAAAATATGACGCATTACTTCTTTATAGTTATTGCTACCTATCATCAAGACCTTACAAAATTCAATACAAAAAATAAGACGCTTTACTTCTTTACAGTTAATGCAACCTACCATCAAGACCTTACAAAATTCAATACAAAAAAAATCTAGAATAGCTTTTCCACCAATGAGATTGGTGCCACAGTCTGAATAAATATCATTGCACAGATATCTTCTGCTAACAAATCTTTTCAATGCGGAATAAAAGCTTCCAATGTCAGCTCAGATACTAACTCAAGTAGTCTGGCTTTTACAGCCATGCAGACGAAGAGGCAGAAATATGCCTTTTGTAGTTTAGCATTTCTTAAATTTGATGCTTTAATGGTTATCGGTTGCGCATAATCAATGCCGACTTTGGAAAAAGGCCTGCTAATGTTTGCCCTTGCTGATGGTAGATTGCCCATTAATTGTGTCGTCGCTGCTTGTCTTTGTCTAAAGCATTTCATTTCAAAGCATAAAATCCAGACTGAATTACGACTAGTGTTCAGTACCAGAGCAGTGTTTCCATGTAACGTTTCTAAGTGTAACTTGTCAATGAGAATTAGTGCTACATGATGATCGCGTGGTAAGATTGTGGGGTGTTTCCCAGTATAAATTAGCAGGGCGTCATCTAACCATCCGCCGACTCACATTAATCAATCCTTGTCCAGTATTGGATTGAGCCTTAAGAGCCTGCTACTCTTGGATAAGGTTTTATGTTGTGACAGCTCTTTGAATTCCTCTGGAAAGGCAGTTAATTGGGCCCGTTTGAATATGATCCTTTCTGCATGTTTGCATTCATCGTTAGTGAGAGTCGGTTTTCGCTTGATTTTGGAATTCTTGCAACTGTAGCCAAATCTTAGTATCGTCGCTGTAATCCGAACTAAGCGTGGGAATGATGAATATCTCTGCAGAATGTTATCTTCGATATTTGTCAAAAAACTAATTACTGTCTTTGTCTTGTGTTCTAGTATTGATTTTATTGCGCTTTGGCCACTTGTTTTGTTCTTGTGTGAGCCAACTTGGACTGTACCACAATAATTGGTTGGTAATGTTACGAATATATAGGGCTGCCCTCTAACGAAACCACTTTTCAGCTTTTCAACACCGCCAATCTTGTTTTGCACTGAAATCGGATTTGATTCCTTCCAACTGGCACTGGGGAATTTGTATAATCAAAACAATTCTATAGTTATTTTAAAAGTAATATCTTATTTTGCCAGCATACGTCCTTTTGGACAATTAACTTAAACTGAAACGATTCAAGTTTTTCATAGGGTTATTAAGAACCGACACCTTTGCCAACTAATTAACTCTTTGCCAATTAATACAATTTCATATTAAAAACGAAAAATGCGTGAGCCGGTAGGTAATCATTCGCGAAGCGGTTGTATCAAGGATTCAAAACGAAATTTTCTATATCACCAAAACTATATTCGTAATCGAATATATTTGTGATCAAACCGAAACTATATTCTTAATATAATAATGTTAATCAAATAAATGACCAGCGAGTTTCTTAAAAGCGAACTGCCGTTTTGACTTCTTTAAAAAAACGGAACTATATTCTTAATAGAATATTGGTAATCACATCAATGACCAGCGAGACGAATAATCTGACCGAGCTATCCCGTCGAGGTTTTAACACGAACTCTGATTCGACTTTTAATTTTTCATTAATTAAGTCTCGAAAGTCAGGATAGGAAAATGCTTAATTAGCATTCCTATGCTGAGAAAATATATTATCGTTGGGCATGTTTAATCATGCCAATAAAAATTTCTCGCCGGGCGGAGGTGAAACCCGATATTTTCATAAATATCGAGCCACCAACCCGTCGTCTTATCGTTTCTTACATTGTTGCGCACTTGAATTCTCGCGTCGCTTTTATCTTTTCATTACTTTGTTGCGCGATTGAATTTATATTTTATGCTGACAAATCTTACTGAGGGTAATATTTGTCATGGAATTCGACTTTATTTGTAGCCTTTTTCAAGTGGGCCATGCAAAGAAATTGCTGATGCAACTTTCTTTGCGTGTGAATAGGTAAGCTGGTCACGTTGTTAAGTGTGACTAGCTTATAGGACCCTTTTCATGACTTGATTTTAATTTTTCTTTAGGAAGGTGCCGTTTTTTCCTTATTTTTCTTTATTAGAGATTTTATGAATTCGCAGGTTTTTTATTGAATGTTGTGTATACAACAAACCTTCCCCCTGTGAAAAAGAGAGCTATTCTTTGGAGAGGAATAGCTCTCAGGGGAAAAATTTATTTGGCTGGGTGCGGTCTTAACCCCTTGCGAATACTTGGTCGTTTCAACTACTTTGCTGTGCCCTATTTTACATGAAATTTTTGTATCATATATAAAAAATTCCTTGTGCTTTATTTGTTTTTGTTGTTAAAATACTTGTTTTTTTTATATTTTAAACTTATTTAATACTAATCGTATGTGATACCCTAATCTAGTGTTAGTTTTTGTTAAGTTTTAGTTTTATACTAGATTGGTGTTGCTAGCTTAATATTATTTGATTAATATATTTTGTTATTGTTATTTCTATGATTTATTACTAATTCTCTAGTGAGAGCAATATCTATATATATATTTTCTTTTCTAAAAATTTCTGTTGCTATGTATATACTTATGCGCTTTTGACACCATATCTATAATATGCTAGGAGCTATACACTGTCCTTAAATAAAATTTCTTTTGATTAATTAGGGTTATAGTATATAGTATACCCTATTCTACGGTTGGTATTAATTTATCTTACCTTTACTTACAAATAATAATCATATAATAATATCTAATAATATCTATATTTATTTGTTTATTTTGTTATGTTTTACATTTTTCTTGTTTGTTTTATTCTCTCTCCTTTTGAGATTTACATTATACTTGTAATACTACTAGTGCCTTTGCTTCTATCAACTTTAAGTGTCGGCTGGTGGTTGTTAGCTAGTGACCTTTTAGAACGAGTGACCTTACGAAGTGGAAATTTTATACCACTTGTACCGGCCTTGTGGGTGGTAGGGTGCGTGTCCTTTTGAGAGGAATAGGTTCGATTATTTAGATTTGTTCGATTTGTTCGATTTGTCCCTCCGCCTCGGGGTTTCTTTCAGATTTGCGTAAGCGATAATTTTTAATAAATGGGGCTAGCCATTTGGCGACTAGGTATAGCACCATACATGTGGTGGCAACACCAGTTAAGGAAACTGAAGTTGTTGCTAGTACATGTGTAGGGTGGTGACTTAAGTGAGGCGTTATGTTTATTAATTTTTTGTCCAGCTCTTTTAATGACTGGGTACCTTTCAGGATAAGATTATTTGTATCATCTCCTGAATATAATTCTGTTTTAATATTTTGTATTTTCAACTCATTAGTTATGTTCAGAAATTGGTTCACTATTCTTTCTAAAGAGGCCGTATTTGGGAAATAATTAGGCTGTCTGAGACTTAATTTTTCGATATTCTCTGCCTCATAGTGTAGGATTCGCGATCCCACTTGTAATTGGCAGGGATGGTTGATAGTTATTAGCCCTTGGCCTTCTATTTTGGAAGTTAGGAATAGTTGGGTACACTGAAGGTGTACAATGGTTGGCTCTATCAACGAGAATATCCAAGAATTTGGTTTACTTAGTTTAATAAGTAGGTCTCTGGGAGGTATTTGTGCTCTGAATTGATACTGAGGCTCTTCCTTTAATGGATTAAAGAGCAGCTTCACTACGTATTCCTTAGAGATCGTAGCCTTTGTTATGGGGATGCCCAGCTTAGCGATGAAAGTGTACTCCTTTGAGTTTTGGGTGATCTTTTTAAAGGTCCTAAGAGTTCGTGGTTTTAACAATAGAATATCCTGTATCTGTACTTGGTGTGCTACGTGCGAGTACTCTATTTCAGGTACCAAAGATTGTTTTTTATTAACGTGTATGGGGAAACTGTGTATTCGATACAACTTCATTTGTGGTAGATTGAAAATCGGAAGTTGTATTCGAATGACTAATCTGTCTTGGACTAGATGAGCTTTTGTCTCGGCTGTTTGATATAATAGACATAGACAGTTTTGTGCATCTGGACAAGTAGCATGGGATTTGTGGTATATTTCTAGTAACTTTTTGCGAGACACCACTAGCGGGTGCAGTTGATGATTTTTGCTGGCAACTATTATATCGAGTAAGGCTTGCTGCCTATACTCAATCTCTACAATTTGCAAAGTGATGCTAGAGATTATTTCCTGCCTCAGTTGTCTCATCAGAAATTCATCGGTGATATTTTGCATGATATTTACTTGGTGAGTTATTTGACGCTGTCTTTCCTGTAGGGATGTCAACGGCTTTTGGATCTGCTGTAGTGTAGTTTTGACTACACTGATCTGTTGTCTTTCCAGGTCGGCTAGTGCTTTGGTGTTTGTTTCGAGGTCCTCAAGTCGACTATATACCTCTTGTTCATTAGTGCTGTCCACGATCCCGAATAGGTAGTGCATTGCATTCCCTATTCCATCGAAGATTGATCTTGTTGATCTTGATAGTGGAACCACTTCCCGAATGACACTTGTTCTTCTCTTGATATTTTCCAAGAGTGAATGAACGTGTTTTTGTTGAACCAGGCATAGCTCATCCGTTTGAGAACGATTTGAGCATAGTCGTTATACTAAATGTTCCGCCTGTTCTGCCATAAGCGTTTGGTTGTCCAGTTCCATCAGGTTGATTTCCGTTAAAACATTCCATGTGCTGTGGTATGCTCGTAGTTTTCCCAGATCTTCATACAGTACTCCCGTGTTGTTTAGGGGGCTTATGGTGTAGGGATCCGCTGCTATTTGTCCCATTGTCAGATGGAGACAGCACGATAATATAAATAAGTGCTTCATGGTCTGCAGAAAATGAAGGATAGGCTTCATTAGTCAGGTAGTCATACTAAATCGCATATAATATTCAGATATAGTATTGCTTAATTGGACGGTTGATAGTTTGTCTATTGGGAGCTTACTTGCTAAAAGGAAGTCGAGATAGAACAGAATCAGAGAAACATAAAAATTCATGTTGAATCTCGTAAATATACAGTAGGGTTTTTAGTGTTAAGAGCATTGTACTTTCTCACCAAAATTGTACTGGAGAGAAAAAAAAATTTTAGTTCACTCTTAACTACCAAAACAAGGTATGGGGAGTGTACAATAGAGCATGCTAAATTTCATCAACTACTCTATGAGCTCTTAAATCGATGAGCATTGTACTTTCTTCAAAAAATTTTACTGGTACAACGTTTAATTTACTCATAGCTACTAAAAAAGTAAAAATTTATTTGTTATATGTCCCGATTTATTTTTATTTTGTTATAAGTAACAACGTATATATGGATACTTTTATTTAGCTTATTTTTTATTGATTTGAATAAAATTAAGGTAAGGGTTGACTTCGTGAGTCATAGGGAATAATTCCGAGTGCAGATCCTTTAAGTAGGTATTTGTTAGATTAACTGGCGAAATTTTGTTTCAGTGGAACTTATTTTCTAAAGGTGTATGTACCAGTATACTACTCGTAATAGGGTTTCAAACGGTTGTTATGTACTACAACCTGACGCTTGCCTATTTTTATGGTAGTGGTTGTTGGACTGGGTATATGGATTACCAGATATGGTCCAACCCAAATTTGAGACAGTTTATGTTTCCTACTCTCACTTTTGAGGAGGACTTTGTCCCCTAAGTGGAAAGTGAGAGGCCTGACTGTTTTATCGTAATATGCCTTCCAGCGTTGTTCGCTGGCTAGGAGATTTTTACGAGCCGTGGCATATGATTTTTGTAATCTGTACTTATCATATGGTAATAACTTTCGTGGTTGTAAACGGGTTCAGGATCCCGTTTTAAGTTAGATGGGACATCCGCTGTGAAGCCGTAAAGGCAATCCATTGGGGTTAATTTAGTACCCTCGTGTACACTGTTATTGTATACGAATGCAGCGGTTCGTAGGAATTGATCCCATGTTTTGGTATTTTCGTCTACGATTGTACGCAGATATTGGATTAGAGCTCTATGTGCACGCTCCAGTGCTCCATTAGACTGTGGATGGTATGCGGAAGTTTGTAACTTCTTTACCTTTAGCAGTTTTCAGACCTTCTTGAATAGCTCACTCAGGAAATTAGTTCCCTGATCGGTGACTATTCTATTTGGAATGCTATAGCGCTTGACAAGCTCATTGAAAAAGATTTGCGCCACCGTTACTGCTTCTCAATTAGGTGTGGCGTACCAATCGACAAATTTGGTAAGATTATCTTGAAAACTTAAGATATATTTATTACCTGATATGGTCTCTTCTAGTGGACCTACCTATGTCCGTTGTTACCATTGGCATCTTGAATTGTGTAGATGGTTTCATTGTTTGGCACTTAGGGCATTTTTTTATGTATTTCTTTATATCGCTAAGCATGTGTCTCCACCAATAGTTGCGTCTTATTTTTATATAAGTCTTAATGACACCCTGATGGCCACCGAAAGGAGAGTCGTGATAATCCTTTAGGATTGTTTGGACTTCCTTGGGGCTCGTGATTATCTCAGGTGCCTTGACTGGACTTATATCTTGTTCAAGCGTAGCAGGGGGTTGTATTTCCGCCTTTGGGGTTCATATTCTTTATGTTCCGCTGCCGTGGGCTGTGTTTCAGCGCTGGGGCTCGTATTGGCCTCTGGGGCTTTCTATTTTTGAGCTCTGGTCAGGGCGAAGCAATGAGCGGGTTTCTTGGTTTTCTGTTTATTTGGGGAATTGTTTTCCTCCACATCAGAGTCCATAGTGCGGTGGACTTGGGCTTGTACCGTTAAGGTGTTGCCTGTATAGTCTTCGTTTAATACTTGTGGACTGCAGCTTAATGCATCCGCATTGGTATTATACTTCCCTGGTTTGTATTCGATGGTATAATCGAATTCTGATAATTTGTGGTGAAATCTCACCAAACGGGATGTCCGGTCTTTAACATTAAAGACACATTTGAAAGGCTTGTGGTCACTATAGACCGTAAATTTCCTGCCTTGAAGGTAGCATATTAAATTCCTAGTGGCCGAGACACATTGTGGAGTAATTTCTCTCGGCTTTGTTCAGCGTTCGGCTTGCATAGGCGATAGGCTGGTCGTTGCCCACTTCTCCTTGGGAAAGTACAGCTCCTTAAGCTTCGTTACTGGCGTCCGTTGTGAGGTTGAATGCTTTAGAAAAATCTGGATAGATTAAAAGAGGTGGTGAAATTAGAGCATTTTAATGCTTTGGAACGCTTCTTGGCATTTTTCGGTCCAAGCGAATTGTACATCCTTCCGGAGTAAGTTCGTAATTGGACGAACGATTTTTGAGAAGTCCGGGATGAATTTCATATAGTAATTAGCGAGTCCTAAAAAGGACTGAACTTGCCGTACTGTTCTAGGAACAGGTAATGTTTGGACGCAGGCCGTTTTGCTGAGGTCTGGTAATGCACCTTCGCTGGAGCATTTGTGCCCTAGGTAAACAACTTCTCTTCTCAAGAACTGGCACTTCTCTGGCTGCAGCTTGAGGTTGTTTTCTATCAATATTTCGAAGACTTTACGAAGTTTATCATTGTGGTCATTTAAGTTTTTTCCATAAATGACGATGTCGTCAAGATAAACGAAGCATTCGAGGCCTTGTGGGCCTGTCAGAATGAAGTTCGTGAGGCGTTGGAATGTAGCGGGAGCTCCTTTGAGTCCGAATGGCATACGCTTAAATTCGTAGTGCCCGTAATTAGTGCTAAAAGCGGTCTTATGTCGATCTTTTTTTCGACTAAGACTTGGTGGTAGCCGTTGGCTAAATCGAGGGTGGTAAAGTACCTGGCATGACGTAGTTGATCAAGAACATCCTCGATTCGGGGTAGCGGAAATGCATCGCCGATTGTCTTTTCGTTTAATTTACGAAAATAGACAACGACGCGTCACATTTTCTCACCATCAAGTCCCGCCTTTTTGGGGACAACTAATAAGGGTGAACTCCAAGGGCTTTTGCTAGTTTGGACTATCCCGTTATCTAGCATTTCTCGCATTTGCTCATTTATCACCTGTCTCTGAGTCTCTGGTAATCGATAGGCCTTTTGGTTTATTTTGGCCTGATCTTGTATTAATGGAATGTTATGGGTGATAGCGTTTGTATATGTAAGCTTATCACCTTTAAGGTAAAAGATATCATTGTGCTCATAACAGAGTTCGGATATCGAAGCTTTTTCTTCCGCGTTTGAAGTTTCATCCAGGTTGAGCTCTTGATCTAACATGATGAGTCGCAGGCTATTTCTGGGATCTTCCTGATCCGCAAACAAGTATCTTACATGTTGTAAAATAGCTGTATTTTCCGAAAAGTTCGTATTTTTCTCCTTGCTGTGTGTATCTTCCTTTTTACTTACACTTCTATTGTCTGATGGTAGGGGATGCACTTCCTGCTGTTCGAGTGGTGGAGTACTATGTTGTACTGGTATTTTTGTTGGTTTAGAGTACTCGCACGCATTGACACCTTGGTTTATGGGCCGTGAGAAATTGGTATTTTGAACTATGTTTGATCGTGGAGCCAACATTGCCTTTAATGAGGTCTTACGGATCTCGCACGCATCTTTTGTAGGACTCTGGGGTCTCATTTGATTCTTAATATTAACGTTTTTCGGCGGTGGAGTCGGCCTTGCCTTTGAACAAGTCTTTTTGATATCACATGCACCTTTAGTTGGGCTCTTATGCCTTGTAATTATCTTAGATCTAGGTATATTGGATGGAGGAGTCAGCTGCATTTGGTTTATCGGCTGCTTTACCTCTCTCGCATCCCACATTGGGCTCTGAGGCCTTAACAATTTTTTAAGATTTTCTTTATTGTACGGTGGAGTCTGCCCTGCCCCTGCTCGGGTCTTACTGGGCTTGCACGCGTCACTTATTTCGGTTCCTAGTTGAGATAAGAAATTGTATTTAGGTATTTTAGAACTTGAAGTCTTGTTCGGCTTGGGCCCGGATTCGGGAAGCTCACTGATGTTTATGTTGCTCGTTTGCGATGCATTCGGCTTGAGAACGTTTTGTATATATGCGGCTTCTCCTACTGGGATGACGGCGTAGTCATTGATAGGTAGCAATTGTGCCAATAAACTCTTTCTCTTCCAGTGGGCAGTAAACTGTTGCCCAGGAAGACTCCATCGCCTATTTCTTTTGAAAGACAGAGCATTTCTTCCTTCACTCGCAACGGAACTGTGGTGATCATTTGTGACCAAGCAGTTTTGCATATTGGTTCTTCTAAGGTAACCAAATGTTGCCTCATTTCGCTGGTCTCTTGATCACCCAGACAGCTCTTTTCCTATTCCAGTGGCTCTTGTTGAACCTGGCAGACAGCATTACTCTTTTAAGTTGCCTTGGAGACACTGCAGGTAAATAGCTTAACCTGTTTAGGCTCCATCTTTTCTGCCAGTGATCTCACTTCGACTGCTTTTCTGGAGTACAGCTTGTCCGTTTTATATGACAAGGGCACAGTAAACTCTTTGGAGTTTGTTTCCGTACAAGGAAACTTAAGTGCTTTATTTGGGCCTTCAACATTACAATTGTTATATAGGAAATCGTTTCCTAATAGGCCGTCATCGGAAAGACCTGGCAAGTTTTGTACTACTTGAAACTTGCAGGGAATTTTATTTTTTTTGAAGATACCCTTGCAATTTCCCAGTGTCTTTCCAGTTCCAAAGGGGGTCTGTAGAGTGCATGCCTCACATGAATTAATTAGTTTGAAGTCTTTAATCGCTTTCTTCTTTATAGTACTGACCTCAGTGCCAGTGTCCACTACTAGTTTTGTTTGGCCGTTAAGGCTTATGTCCAGTGGAAGTTTCACTGTAGGGACACCGGATTCTGGCGCTTGAGGCGACCCTTTTAAACTTTTAGTTGGGTTTATAGTCGAGCCGGGGAGTTTTGGGTCGACTGCATGTCGTTTCCCTGACTTCGGGCTTCCCACTTTTTCTTTTGCCTGCAGTTTTCATCTGCGTGTCCAGGGCGACCACAAAAATTACACTTGAGTCTTATGTTAAAGACCTGGAGACCTTTTGTGTTATCCTGTTCTGTTGGTGGTCTGCTGGGGAGGCGTTGAGGAACATTTTGTTGAGACTGAATGAAGTCCTGGTGTGTCTGTCTATTTGTTCTGCAATCACGAACGTCGTGTCCATATTTTTTGCAGTTCGAGCAGAAAGGGGTGTTTTTGCGCTTTAGGCAATCTGTATATGTATGACCCTTTCGCTGACAGTAGCTACACGTGATGTTACGGATCAGTGCATCTGTGTCCGACCTGTTAGTTTCAGAATATACAGGTACTCGGTGGCATGGCTGTGATATTGTGTTATTTGTGTGGCGTGAGAAATGGTTTGGGTTCGGTGCTCGAGGTGATGCGAACATAGGTGTTGATGGCATTTGATAATACGCGGATCTGTAGAACGCTCTCACTCGTAATTCTGGGTCTACTGGAGCCACTGGAGGAGCTTGTGCCAGTGGACTCTGGACGAATGTAGCACTTTGCAGTAGTTTCTCCATGTCAAGGGTGGCGGGGGGGGGGGGGGCGTTGAGCCGTCTTTCGTCCCTGGAGTTAGTTGAAAGGGGGGGGCTATTAAAGCCGCCTTCGAATTCCCCTTCAACTCTGGATCGAAGTCGTCTAATGAGCGAGCTGACTGCTGTTTTTCTCGGCACTTCGGGATTTCGTATTCGTCCTTCTGGTTGCCTTTTTGTAGTCTTGATTTCCCTCGGTGGTGCTTGTGCACTGACTGGGGTGAACGCGTGCTCGCCTGGAGCAGAGGCGCCTACAGATGAATTATGGGGGTGACTTGGCTTGAATAGCGTCGTCAAAGGTTCCCATTTTTTTTCGCAGGATCAAGCAATTTAAGCTTTTGATTATTTAGCTAGATCACGCTACCTTGATCCTACCGGCTGCGCCAATTTTGTTACGTATGTATAGGGCTGCCCTCTAACGAAACCACTTTTTAGCTTTTCAACACCGTCAATCTTGTTTTGCACTGAAATCGGATTTGATTCCTTCCAACTGGCACTGGGGAATTTGTATAATCAAAACAATTCTGTAGTTATTTTAAAAGTAATATTTCATTTTGTCAGGATACGTCCATTTGGACAATTCACTTAAACTGAAACGATTCAAGTTTTTCACCGGGTTATTAAGAACCGACACCTTTGCCAACTAATTAACTCTTTGCCAATTAATACAATTTCATATTAAAAACGAAAAATGCGTGAGGCGGCAGGAAATCATTCGCGAGGCGGTCGTATCAAGGATTCAAAACGAAACTTTCTATATCACCAAAACTATATTCGTAATCGAATATATTTGTGATCAAACCGAAACTATATTCTTAATAGAATATTGTTAATCAAATAAATGACCAGCGAGTTTCTTAAAAGCGAACTGTCCTTTTGACTTCTTTAAAAAAACGGAACTATATTCTTAATAGAATATTGGTAATCACATCAATGACCAGCGAGACGAAGAATCTGACCGAGCTATCCCGTCGAGGTTTTAACACGAACTCTGATTCGACCTTTAATTTTTCATTAATTAAGTCTCGAAAGTCAGGATAGGAAAATGCTTAATTAGCATTCCTATCCTGAGAAAATATATTACCGTTGGGTATGTTTAATCATGCCAACAAAAATTTCTCGCCGGACGGAGGTGAAACCAGATATTTTCATAAATATCGAGCCACCAACCCGTCGTCTTATCGTTTCTTACATTTCTGCGCACTTGAATTCTCGCGTTGCATTTATCTTTTCATTACTTTGTTGCGCGATTGAATTTATATTTTATGCTGACAAATCTTACTGAGGGTAAGATTTGTCATGGAATTCGACTTTATTTGTTGCCTTTTTCAAGTGGGCCATTCGAAAAAATTGCTGATGCAACTTTCTTTGCGTGTGAATAGGTAAGCTGGTCACGTTGTTAAGTGTGACTAGTTTATAGGACCCTTTTCATGACTTGATTTTAATTTTTCTTTAGGAATGTGCCATTTTTTCCTTATTTTTCTTTATTAGGGATTTTATGAATCCGCAGGTTTTTTATTGAGTGTTATGTATACAACAGTAACCAGGAGTTTGGATGAGATACCTCGTGACGCTCGATCTGCTGGATTTTGTTCAGATGAAATATGTCGCCAATGATCGTATTTTAGTGTATCTTGTATTTCTACGACCCTGTTGACAACGTAAATTTTCCATTTCGAGGGATGCTCTTTGATCCATTGCTTGACGATTGTAGAGTCTGTCCAAGCGACTATTGGAATGTTTTGAAAATGCATGCCTTGTACTACTGTTTTTATTAGCTTCACGAGTAATAATGCACCATTCAATTCAAGTCTTGTTATTGTTGTGGGCTTAATAGGTGCCAGCTTAGTTTTTGCAGTTAGTAAGTGTGACACTATTTCCCCATTTTCTTGCTCTACTCGTTAGTATACTGCTGCAGCATAGGCCTTACATGAGGCGTCACAAAAATCCATGAATTTGCATCTGTGCACCTGGAGAATAGTGTAACCCATCTTGGGATTTGCACTTGCTCCAGCGTTTGCAAATTACTTTGATGCGTATATTCGCCATTGTTTCCCTAGCATGTCTGTTACCGGGTCGTCCGATGACGAACCTGTGCTCATAAGTTCTGCATAAGTATTTTTGCATCTATCAGAACGGGAGGTAACCAGCCCTGTGAATCATATAGTGAGGCAATTCCGGATATAAAGCATATAATCTCGATCTATGCGATGACATCAATTTCGGATCAGATCACTGGACAGTCCTCTCGCTGGTACGTGGAAAAAGGCCGAGACGTGTTAACTGGTCAACCGAAAAGGACTGTAGCGAGTCCAAGTAGTCCGACGCAAACTACTAACCAAATTGAACAAGATATACTAGGCATATACGACGACTTGACTTTCAAGTTTTCGCTGCCTGGTAGTCATGTTAATCCAAACACAGACCCACTTGACTTGGGCATGCAGTTGTTCGAAATTTTGAAGTAACGGCAGAGACAAACCATCTCCAGAAAAGAATCCTTCCATCCATACTAGTAGCATCAACAGATCGACCAGGTGGAATGCTGGAAACAGCGACTTTACAAGCATCGTCAGTGGATAGAGCGAACCCGCGAACATAAATGCAGCAAAATGACAGACTTGCAGAAACTCACGGCCTCTTCCAGCATTGACGAAGTAATGATGAGGCCAGAAAATTCCTTCCAGGAATTTGTCACCCGAGAAGGAATAGACATATTTCTGCCAAAAAAAGTAATTCAGAAAACCGACTTCGAACAAATACAACAAAGACGGAATAAACAAAAGGTAATTAATTAACCTGGATCGGTACCAAGTTACATTAAGAGTTCATGCGGACGGAACGTTGAAGTTGTTTAGTACCACAAATGACGCATCAAAGCAATCAGACTGGTTCAACATGGCTGTTCAACGTGGGCAGAATGTTCGACGAACCTGAAAGAAAAGGGGAAAAATGTACCTTATTCAAAATAAAAGTAAACAAGGCTCTTACCTGCACCTGGAGTATCCCACAGGTGTGCAAGGATAAAAAGCATAACATGAATTAATACAGAGGAAATATAATAGAAACTGAATATAAAACACTGAATTTAACAATAAAAAAATAATCTATTTAACATGAAAAGCGTTTTGTTTTTGTAACATGCAAACAATCAATACAAACAACATAGATGGCAGGAAATTATGTGTAATTTCCCGGCTATAACATGGGCATACAAAAGGACAATCAACCATGCAAATAAAAGTACATGTAGAAGATTGGTGGACATTTCAAGTGAGAAAACGCCCAAAATAAAACTCACCTGTACAGGTGTCCACCAACTTTAAAAACATAAAAAACAACAATAAATCCAACAACTGTTGTACATTACCTGTAAATTTTGTATTCAGCGATGAAAAATTAGCATACACCACACGAAACACTATTAAATTAACGAAAAAACACTAAAACACACTTCTCGCGCGTTTGACAGTTCGAGTAAAAATTGCACGGCGAAACTTCAATTTCCCATGATATGCGATATGTTAAGTTGGGGTAAAATCGTCGCGCGATTTTAATGGTCGCGTTCGTTTCGCGATACTTTTGCGCGATTCCCGTAATACGCGATTTTTATAAATTCCATTCCCACTAACGAGTGCGAAAGAGAGGTATCGTGCGAGCAAAGCAAAAAAAGCGAAATTCATGAGAGGAATTTATTGGAGTGAACCGAAAAATGGCGTGTCGATAAAGTAGATGAAATTTAGTGGGAAGGAATAGACATATTTCTGCCAAAAAAAGTAATTCAGAAAATCGACTTCGAACAAATACAACAAAGACGGAATAAACAAAAGTTATTTAATTAACTTGATCGGTACCAAGTTACATTAAGAGTTCATGTGGACGAAACGTTGAAGTTGTTTAAGTACCACAAACGACGCATCAAAGCAATCAGACTGGTTCAACATGGCTGTTCAACGTGGGGCAGAATGTTCGACGAACCTGAAAGAAAAGGGAAAAATATGTACCTTATTGAAAATAAAAGTAAACAAGGCATCTTACCTGCACCTGGAGTATCCCACAGGTGTGCAAGGATAAAAAGCATAACATGAATGAATACAGAGGAAATATAAATAGAAACTCAATATAAAACATTGAATTTAACAATAAAAAATAATCTATTTAACATGAAAAGCATTTTGTTTTTGTACATGTAAACAATCAAAACAAACAACATAGATGGCAGGAAATTATGTGTAATTTCCAGGCTATAACATGCGCATACAAAATGACAATCAACCATGCAAATAAAAGTACATGTAGAAGATTGGTGGACATTTCAGGTGAGAAAACGCCCAAAACAAAGCTCACCTGTACAGGTGTCCACCAATTTTAAAAACATAAAAAACCACAATAAATCCAACAACTGTTGTACATTACCCGTAGATTATGGTATTCAGCGATGAACAATCAGCATACACCACACGAAACACTATTCAATTAACAAAAAAAACACTAAAACACACTTCTCGCGCGTTTGATAGTTCGAGTAAAAATTGCACGGCGAAACTTCAATTTCCCATGAAATGCTATATGTTAAGTTGGGGTAAAATCGTCGCGCGATTTTAATGGTTGCGTTCGTTTCGCGATACTTTTGCGCGATTCCCGTAATATGCGATTTTTATAAATTCCATTCGCACTAACGAGTGCGAAAGAGAGTTATGGTGCGAGCAAGACAAAAAGCGAAATTCATGAGAGGAATTTATTTGAATGAACCGAAAAATGGCGTGTCGATAAAGTAGACCAAATTTACGGAAAAATCATTTACAATTAATAAAAATAATAATAAGTCTTTATGGGAATAATTCCACTTTATGGATAGTGGAATCGGGACAACATTTTCTATAAAAATTGCTCTCTTATTTTTTCGAGTTGTCATCAAGTAAACACATGCCATTTGGTCATCTGGTTTATTTGTGAATTATTTACAAGTTTATTTTTGAAGTTTTTTGTTCCTTTGGTTTGGACTTGTAATTTTTTCATAAAAAATTTTCATCGATTCCACTGCTCAATTTGGGAGTAAACATCTGTCGCAAAATTTCGTGGCAATTTGTTGGGAGTTCAGCGAGCTTCCAGAATTAAAAATTTGTTATTTCATCAATATTGGTAAAAAAGAGAAAAAAGTGTTTTTGTTCATTTATTTTCTTTTTTCAACCATTTTGAGGTTATGGGATAATGTAATTGCATGGCACAAAGCTATAATTACTGCTCACAAATAACCTAAACAAATTGTTCAACCACTAGAGAAATTTAACCCTTTGTTTTTCCGACTTTTTTTGTATAAATACATAAACTGAAGTGTAATTTTATTGTTTGATCACATTTTGTGAAAAATATGCCTATATGGTATCTTTGCAAATCATTCTCATACAATGGAAATTTAAATAGAGTAATCATTTAAGTGAAATAATTAATTGTGTAGTTAATTACTGAGTCTTAGTAACATAGTTTTTAATTTAAAGAGATCAAAAGAAACGTGAGTTTAAAAATAGAATACATTAAAAAACGCAAGGAATTCTGTTTAATAAATTAAAGTTGGTATAATATTTGAGTAAGATAATTAGTTAAATAGTATGTTTGCTTCTTTTCGAATTCATAAAGGGAATTGAATTTGTTAAATTTGTCTAAATACCATTGAAATCCGAGAATTAAGTGGATGAAAACAAACAATATCTTTATAATCGCTACACTACCACCACCATTTTGATTTGAGAGCGGCGCAAATTGTAGATTGTAACGCAACTCAACTTTGTCAATTATTGGAATTGACTGGTGAATTGGTGTATAAACGCAGGCGACTATATGACAATTACAGGAATTGACATATGGTGTAACTAAAGTTTTTTCGGCTTAACAACATGCAACAATTAATGTCCACTAATTCAGTGAGTTTTTCAAATGATGTCTTGGGTTAAAGAGATTATACTGTCTCTTACGTCCACAATATGTTCGCTTAATTAATCATGTTTAAGTCAATAATCTACGCGCGCTTACTTCTGAGTTAACTGTGCAATATCATCGCTCTGAGTCCCACTCGGAGAACAGAATATAGTAGAACATAATCGAAGTACTACTGCAGCTAACAATGTAACACAACTAGAACCGCAATGGACTCTCTAGATTGTGATTTCCCAATTAAAGGAATTTTGAACTTTGTGAAGGTAGAGTACATTCTCTAGTGATACCGTCGGAACGAAAAGTGAATCAAGGGCGTCATTATACGGCAACGGGATTATTTTTCATTTCTCAGAATTAAAAAGAGTGTTTTTCTGTGTTTCTCCAGCATATTCGACCGTGAATTGCGATGCGAATATGAATGTGGCACAAAGGAAAGCCAAACTAAAAACTGAGTCCAGAAGCTACAATTCTACACAATCACAGCCTTCTATAAGTATATGACAAGCCATGAAGTGGAGAAAGTTACACATGGATTGAAGGGATTGAGTAGTGCTATCTGCTGTAAAGAAGATGTGATGTTTTGATATTTTTGTTCACTTGTAGTATTTTTGTTTTTTTTTTGCAAGAGACTTTTATGGGTAAATGAAAAATATATTAATTCTGTATTAATTTTTTTATTTATTACTTTCGTTTGAATTTAAATATACTAAAGTTTTAATTTTATCTTTACTATACCTACTCGTACGTACAAAGTTCATAATTAGAGAAGTGTTTCCATACAAAATTTTGATTTTACACTATATATTTTAACACATCCTGAGAAGGCGTCGATATAGAGAGCTAACGTTTTTTACGCAGCGTTTTTATAAAATAGTATATAAAATTTTAAACCTGTTCTTTGTGTTGCCATACGGAACTTGGTGTTTTCATTTTTTTTAACTTTCATGTTTATCTAGGGCCGTGACTCCCAAAGTTGTCTATATCGACCCCAAGAGTCGATGATGACCTGCAAGGGGTTCATGTCAGCGAACAATAAAATTGGGGGTACATGAGATGTAAATGGGTGTTAACGATAGTGGATCTAATTTAAACAGGTTGTGACTTAATTTTGGCATTCCATGATTGCAATAATCCACATACTCAGGTACCTGTTTACCTACATAATACTTTCTTATAATATAAAGACGTATATTTATATACATGAATTTTAAAAGAACTTATGAAATAAAATTTTTAAAACATAAATGTTCATTTTATTTTCTCTGCATGTAAGTTTTTATTTTGTAAAGAAAAAAGTATTGTTTTGCAATAAATTGTAGCCTTTGTCAACTTTTTAGCTAGAGAGGCCTCCAAATTTATCTGTGCACAAATCACGAAAATTTGTTTCTTAGTAGCGAAAGGTAGTTGACTATGAATTATTGTATTGCAACTGAGACAACAAGGTTAAACCCCAAAATTGAGCCAATTCTTTGCCATTCTGTTTCGATGCATATAATCATTGTCGGATATCCAACTGCCTATTTGCCTTTTATGCGACAAAGCGTTAAGCAATGACTCTATGAAACCATCTAAGCTGGAGGATCATCTTCGAAGACATGACCCTGATAAAACAGGTAAGGATTTGAAATACTTTCAAAGACTCAACGAAAAACTTCCGAAGAGACCTACGGTAGACAGGATGTTCGCTTCGACGTCACAAAGAGACGATGATGGTTGCGGTCGTGTTACAATATCTCGCTACTTTTAGAAAAATCCGGAAAAGCGCAAAATATCGGAGAAAAAAAGTTAATTTTGTCAGCCGTTGAAGAAGTTTTACGAACTGATTTACACAAACCTGCATCTGATATCATTAAAGGAATTCCCTTAAGCAATAACACAGTTGAAAGAAGTATTGATGAAATGAGTTATAATATTGAAAGCTTCTTGTGTAATTATTTGCAAGCGACTTTACTTGGCAATGAATCATTATTTTTGGCATAAGTTCGTTATATTATGGATCACGAAATCCGCGAAGAACTGCTCTTCGCAAGATATTTCACAACCAACACTAAAGGCGAATTAATATTTAATGTTTTGAAGGATTACTTCACGAAAAAAGCAATCCCTTTATGAAATATAATATGAGTAGCTAAATGGGGCACCTGCTATGGTTGGGCGTTACCGTGGATTTATAAGCTATTTAAAACAAAATACCGTTAGCAAGACACTGTGTCGTCCATCTACAACATTTAGTTTCTAAACATCTGAATGTTAGAAGGCACGAATCTATTCAATTAATGCTGTAAGCCGAGCCCGAGCAACGCTTTGAATAAGCGGTTATTTGCGCAGTTGTGTCAAGAAAATGACGAGAGCTTTCATCAATTACTCCTTCACACTGAAGAACGTTGGCTGTCGGAAGGCTTATGTTTTAGATGATTTTTTGCATTTTTTGAGACTATTTTTCTGGATATGATCAAGTGGAAACCAAACATTGCCCACTTAAAAGATTTAATTTTAATTTTAATGAATTTAATTGCAGTTACAAGATGACAGTTTAAATGTGATATAAAAGGTTCATAATTTCAGCGTTCCTTGCCAAATTTAAGCTAATGAAGGAAAACATCAGACAGCGCGAGTTTTCCCAGTTCCCCAGTTTGTCACAGACCAACTGTCAGGATGACGATGTTTCAACCTACTTTCAACATTCAATTGCTCTCTATTCAGATTTTTAAACTAGGTTTGAGGTTGTTTTGACTATGGTAATACCACAGTGGATAATCAATCCATATGATGACATTGAAGAAGTGGATGTCATATTACAAGAGGTACTGATCGGAATAAGCACTAACGACGAATTTAAGGTACAGTTTCGAAACCTATATCAGCAATTCTGGCTTCGAAAATACGTACCTGTCACTCATCCTGTATTATAGAATATCAAAGTCGTTGCGTTTCCATTCCCATACCTAGTGGAAAGCGGTTTCATCGCGGCTGCCAATCTGCTAACAAAACGAAACAAAAAAAATTTTGCGCACTAATACCCTAGACACACAGCACGATTTAATGAATCATTTTTACTAATTGTATCCATTAAAATACCGTGTGTCACATAGTATACGTCATTACGGTTCGACAATCAGATGATACTGAAGTAGATAAACTAATGAAGAATTTTCTTCCTTCATTATTGCTATAATGAGGAAAAATGTACTAGATTTTAACATAATATAAATGTGAAGCTCCGCTGTGCATCTGCCGATTTAAAAAAAAAGATGAAGAAATGCATATTACAAACTTACTCTTTTTGATATAAATTTTTTCTCATTTGTAAATTGTTTGACAGTACAACTTAATTAACGAAATAGCTGTGTGTCTACAGTTTGTAATGAATCATTATAGACTAATGAGTCGTTAGTTATTTCTTAATTAAGAGTGCTGTGTGTCTACGGCAATAGACCTTCTGGCGAAGACTTATCCTGAATTTTAGCAAGGGTTGTACTAAGGCCAACGCGCTAAATTTGGCTTTTGAGTTCCATCACTAAGGAACCACCAGTAAGTCTCGAAAAAATTTATCTTGAATTTATCCGCCCGGGCCGTTCTTTAGCTCGCTAAAAATATTTATTGTCAGAGTTCTGAGATTTGATAAAATTATTGACTGGATTTTTGTACTTAACGTAGTTCAGTACGTCCTTGCTGTAAGTACGGATGAATTGGATTTTTTCTTGAGGCCGTATATAAGAAATCATTCTTAATTTTTTTACTGTACACATTATAAATTTTATGCTTCTTCTTCTTGTTTTTATAATATCTATTTTCTGGGTTTCCGCTGTCATATTTTAGCTATTAAAAATGGCCCGATAATGGAGACTCGCTAACATTTAGTTTAGCTCGGACCTTAGTACTAAGCTGAACCAAGGAGATTTGAGACTAAACCTAACTAAATTGATACCAAATATTGAAAATTGATTACTAAGCATCAGGTTCACCCCTCCTACTAATAAATCATTTATTTTTTGCTTAGTTATTTCATGTAACAGACACTAAAGTTTAATTTGGTTCGTTTTAATTTGAATTTAATTAATAAATGTAAAAAACTTAACATCGTTTTTATAAGTTTTTACACTACACTTCACTACAGTTAGCAAATTGAATCGTTCAAAGTGTGCAGCACTATACCAGCTGTCAAAAATACAATTGAAGTTGAAGAATTTACAAACAAATCAATATCAAGTAAATAAGGTCTGATACGCCAATGAACACTTAGCAGCACAATAAGTTTCAGAACGCCGTCCTGGCGGAACTTGAGGGCACATCAGAAGGGGGCGCTAAACCAAAATTCCGAGGCTGCTCAACGAAACTAATCTGGCGCCGGGATTAACTCCATGGCCAGGATTTATTTTAAAGCTACCGGAGGAGATCCAAATCCCGAAACCAAAAATCGGCATAGTATGGATCCCGGGAGAAGATCATCTCCCACTGGAAACCATACTTAAAAGACTGAATAACCAAAACGAGGGTCGGCGTACATCCGAAGGGGGAGTACTTAACAGGAATATCGATGGGAAAGGACAAGCATTACACTTCCTATCGACGAAGGCTCCTGTAAGACCCTGAAACTGGTCTAAGTTATCTGAACTGGTCTAAGTTACAGATAAGAGTGAAAGAACACCGTAGCTCGAGAAAGTGCAGAACAACGTGCAGGGACCAATAAGGACCCTGGTGCCAAAGGCACTGCGACAACTACCGGCAAACCTCCAAATGGGAAAGGCTTCAATATCTATACCTCAACAAAAGATTCTGCCAAAAGGAACTTCGTTGAGAAATATAGTTGCGGAGAGGAAGTAGGCTGGACCTTCGAGCTTTTGGGACAAAGGTTCTGCAAGAACATCCAGCAAACTTCCAAGCGGGGGCAAGACTTCAGTCTCTACACCTAAACAAAAGACGGTGCCAAGGGAACATCGCTGGGAGGTAGAGCTGAAGGCGGATTGCAGGCTGGATCTCTGGGCCTGGCCGCGGAAAAAGAACTCGGTACCCAAAGTGCGGTATAATCAGTAAAGTTAAAAAGGGGGTGCAGTGTTCTGATGCTGGCACGGATAACAAAGCTACTGCAAAAGGCACCGTGACAACCAACCATCAAAAGAGCCTAACCAACCCTAGGATATTACCTCAATGTTGATCAAATGCATCCAAGTAAATCTTCATCACGCCTCTGCAGCAACCGCTGTACTGAGCAGGAGATTCACAAAAGCTCTACCAAATGTAGCTTGATACAGGAGCAGTGGATAAATGACGGAACAAGTAGAAGGCTAGCAACTGCAGGCAGGTACGTTTGTATATAAAAAAACAAGTAACAGGCCAACAGCCTGCCTACTTTTCAATACACATACTAACTACCTTCCAATTCCAGAGTTCTGTACGGAAGATCTGGCAGCAGCAAGTATCAATGTCACAGGGGATACACAACCGAGGGCGTAATAGACTCGGCGTATTTTTCTGGAGACAACGAAAACGTCCCGCCAACTCCCATCCAAAAACTGGTTGACCGCTTCAATTCGGAAAAGATCCAACTCGGGTGCGACGTAAACGCCCACCAAACCATCTCGGGAAGCTCGGATATCAATTGACGGGGTGAGTCACATGTTGAATTTATATTTTCATATAACCTCCACGTGTTGAAGCGGGGCAACAAATCTACCTTTGCAAATGTTCTAAGGCAAGAAGTACTCGACATAATACTTGGAACCTATAAAATAAGCTCTAACGTTAGCATCTGGCATGTTTCAGAGTAACCCACATTGTCAGATCACAAACATATAAGATTTGACATTGTATCTCTTCTACTGTAACATTGACATATCGTACTCCTAGGCATACAAACTGGCAGGCCTATGATAGGCAGCTAGCAGAAAGCCTAAACGAATCGATCCACTCTGTTAAAACAAGAGTGGATATTGAAACAGCCGTTAATGGCATGCAACAGGCTGTGATGCCCTCAAACCTTGAGAACTGCCCTGTGAAGCAAAGGAAAACAAATCGAAATGTCCCCCGGTGGAATAACAAGCTTACCAAACTCAGGGCAACGGTATGCAGGCTATGGAACAAGGCGAAAAGAACATTGAACTGGCATGAATACAAACAAGCATTAACCAAATGTAACTGGAAAATCAGGAGATCCAAATGACGATCGTTCACAGAGGAAATTACATAAATATCTATCTGTGCTAGAAAACACAAGATCTTATCAAAAGAATCGCTTAACACACTCGGATTACTAGAAAAACATGTTGGTGGCAACACTAGGACAGGAAAAGAAACTCTAAAACTTCTCGCACAGAAGCATTTTCCAGGATCTGCAGTTAGTGGGGCTGGAGCGAGTAGTCGGTCTTTCCCCAGCAGACGGTTATCGTCCTGGGAGAGATGACTCGAGGCCTGCTGCCAAAATCTTCACACCACACCCGATTAAATGGGCCATAAACTCACTAAGACTGTGTAAGCTGAAAGCCTAGGGAGATTAATAATTTCAACTTACACTGGAACGTGTGCTGAAGGGAGTATGAATAGGAAAAGATTCTTCCTTGCGTTCAACTGATCCACTTTTATTTCAAACGAGAGATTGGTTTCGTTACAGACTTCCACTTTCTTGAAGGATCCTTAGTACGGCCGTCCTAATACTACAATTTCGATTTAGCTAGAGGTTAGTAATACGTATTTTTATTTTCTCAAATTTCTCTTTTGTATTTAATGGGTTAGTTTTAGAATAGAATAATTTTGTATTTTTTATATCTAATTAACTTATTTATATTTATTTATTTATTGTATTATTATTATTTGATTCTATTTTTAGTGCACCTGATTATGGTTCAAATCTAATTATCGGGTTTCATTTTTCTTTATCTCCTTTTGGTTAGGTTATCCCCGTGCTCCAGTTTTATCCGACTAATCCTCCGGCTTTTTCTGATTACTCCTAGGCTGTGATTTTCTCGGAGTTGTCTTCGCACTTTTACTGCTTTTAAATATTTTTTTGTTTTGTTTTGCTTTTAACTTTATTAATTATACTTAAGGTTGAAAACATTTAGTGTAAACTTGAAGCTTCCTGGGCGGCTTGATGCTTGTGAGAGCTAGTCTCGGACGTGGGAGGGAGTGCCGGTTTTTAATGGACAACTCAGTTTATAAGAATTCAAATATAAAATTTTATTATATATAATTCAATTGCTTACACTAATATCACAAATTCATTTACTAAAAACTAACCTACAAACTACTAAAAATTCAATATAAAAAAAAATTCAATAAAAATCCGAATGAAATAAACAAAATAAACAAATTAAAATTAAAATTAAAAATCAATGAGCTCCTGCTCAGGCGCTGCCAATTTTCTCCTCGTTCTGAAAAAGGGAGAGAAGATCAGAATTATTATCTGTCATCAAACAAAGAAAAGGGGAAAATATTAATGCTGCTAGTGCGTGAGGGCACAAGAGCAGTAAAATTCTTCTGTCAGTACAACTAGTCAGATTAGTCTCTGACAGTATTCTGAGCGTGCGCAGAAATGTAGCAATATGCTACTATAACGAAGAATGCAGATTAGTCTCTGCAGCAGAGTTATTCCTCTGTAAATGTGAGCAGGAGATATAGCAGATTATTCTCTGCAGCAGAATTATTCTTCTGCTTAGGTGTGGGACGGATTATTGCAGCTTAATATCTGCGCAGAATTAATCTTCTGCTTAGGTGTGGGATGGATCTTTTTGCAGATTAATCTCTGCGCAGAATTAATCTTCTGCTTAGGTGTGGGATGGAATTTTTGGAATTGATAGGATTTTCAGATTAATCTCTGAAATATAGAATTAATCTTCTATATGAGGTTTGGGAATTTTATTCTTGTTACTCGGATTAGTCTCCAAATCAGATGAGCTCTGAACCAAGAACGATTTTCTGCTGCGGCTTGTCGGCTTTTATAGACGCCGCATCCAGTTATGAGCTTTCGCCTCTCGGTGTTGCCCTAGCGACTTTTGTTGGATTTAATGACTGAGGTGAAAATAATGGTTTGACGTAATGTCATTTAATGATATTGCAAAAAATGTAAATATTCTGGAGGTAAGTATGCTTTGCTGCATTTTAATAATATTTATGTAAATTTTTTGTGTTTAATCGCTCTTTTGATTGTTTTTAGATAAAATACGAGCCATGATGGAAGAAGTTCAGCCCGAAATGAGATTTGTCGCTGCATTTTCATTTGTTGGCAATAATTTTTTGAGGTTGTGGAACTGCCATAGATAATTAGGATTTAGATAAGTGTTCTTGTTTATATCTTTTTAGATTTAAATACTTTGTGTATTCCTTTTCTTTCTTTTCTAGGAATTAATAGTTCGTCGAGGGATTTGAGCTACGTCTGTGGACTTAACATCCTCCCGCCTCAAAAGAAAAAAGGAAAAACTATAAATAATATACTTACATTTTGTTTGGTGGAATATGTACATCATTTTTCCTTTCTTTGTCAGCTTTAGCGTTACGTCTCCAGGAAGACTCCATTTAAAAAAACTCTTTGCGTTCCTGATTCTGTCCCAGGGTGCTTTTGTAGTTTCGAGTAACTTTGTGACAGTCGGCGTTTCAACAATTTTCCCAATTAGGTCATTTGGAATTCCTCGATTTTGGTCATCTGGATTTCCAATATTAGATGCCAAATCTTGCAACTGCCTTGGGGGAGTAATCGGCGAATTTAAAACTTGTGCTGGTAGATTAGTTGGGGAATCCATGCATGGACTTGTTGGATTAATCATTGTCGCCTGAGGTGTTGGCTTGGTGTTGCGTGTTGCGCTGGTCACTGGTTTTGGCACTGTAGTACTCTGTGTGGGCACAGGTGGTGTATTTATGGGGACTGGTCCTGTTTCCGTGATCATGCTTAAGTCTGGCATACTTATTATTGGTTTGTTTGAGTCCCTTTGTTTGGGAATTTGTGGCTTTGTTGGAATGTAAATTCCTGGGCAGCGTTTATTCGGCCGCGATGTAGGTCTTGGTTCGTTGTCTACTTTAGCATCCAGCTTTGGCATGCTCAATGGCTTAGAGCGTGATGCGGTCGGAAGCCTTGGCCGAGTTGGCACCCGAGCTTCTGGCCGATACTCTCTTGACCTCGGCGAAAAGTTGAGGCTATGATGGTTTTCCGATTTCTTTAGCACTAACCTTTTAATATCAGGCGATGCCAGCCCTGCCTCAAATGGCCTTACCTTCCTCTTAATAGGCGAGGAATGTACCGCGGGTGGAGGTCGCATGATAGCTGATCGGGGTCTGCGTGCCTTTTTGGGTGTTGGTGGCAGTGGGCTGATGGGCCTGATTGGTTTTAATGATGCCAAGAGCTCGGGAGGTGTAGGTGTGATGTCTACATCCACTGAGTCTAAGGACTCCGAGTTAAAAATTTCCAATAGTTCCTCCATAATAAAGTAAAAAATAATAATTTAAAAAAAATAAAGCAAAAATAAAAACGAATTTGAAAACTACTGCGCGCACTTGTCACTGTTCAAAACTGAAGTGATTTTTGGCAGGTTTCGGAATCGTTTATTTTCAAATGTAACGGGTGTTTTGAATTTTGGGAATGCCAGAGAGTAGTAAATTTTGGTGGGGATAATAGATGATTGTCCTGAGCTGAGTTGGTGAAGGAGAGAGGATAGTTATTTGACATAGGACAGGTGAGAATATTTAATTCGTTTCTATAATTGGATGAGGAGGAAAGACCTCTGATATATTTTGCTTCAGTTCATATTACTGGGGAAATATTATTCTCTTGCATTATTGATGCAATATGAGAGATAGTCTTTGGATGATGGTGATGCCATCTATTGGTGAGAGGTTTAGTTTCTCTGTGATCTAGTTCAGTTTTCATTTTATTATATTGTAAAGTTGCTGACACTGAATGAGATGGCGACACTTTTGTTTCATTTTTCCATTTTGTGTTGATGGTGGAAAGATTTGTTAAAGTGTAGTGCTTTTTTGCTTTACTTGGTGTATTTCTCCAGTTTTTTCTCTGAGCAATGTGGTGTAGAGGTTTATTATGATTCTTGGTGGACACATATTCATAATTTGCGGGGAGTAGTAGTTTTCTTGTATGCACTTGATGTTTTGGTGAACATATTGGCATGGTGGAGTATTCCCAAACTCTCTTTAGTTTCTTATCCAACTTGGGGTTTGTCGTCGTATAGGTGGATAGCACAGTCGTTGTCGTGCTCTTTATTTCTGGTACTCCTCCGACCAGAATCTAGCCCAGTTCGGTGTTTTGGGCTGTAGGTGTATTGCTAGATCCTCTTCTAATTCCATTTTTAATGATGGCGGCATAGATATTTGCTCCGAGAAGAACATCGATTTCTCCTGGAACTGAGAACGTAAGATCTGCAAGAGGGAGATTGTTTATGTGTTTCCAATTTGACACTTCGATTGTCTGTGTTGGAAGCAGATCGGTGATTTTTCGGATTATGAGCATGTTGCTTGCTATTTTACAATTGTTTTGTAGAGAATTAATTGTGGCTGTGGTTTGCTGTACAGGCGTATTAGTGGCAGTTGAACCAAGTCCAATTAATTCTTGGGTGGTTGGAGATCCTTTAAGCTGTAAGAGTTTACAGGCCTTTTCGGTCATAATAGACACTTGAGATCCAGAGTCTATTAATGCTCGGAATGTCATTGTGATTCCGGATGGTGAAGTGACATTGATCAGAGCTGTGGAGAGGAGAGCTCTTTTCATATTGGCGGTTAGAAAACTTTGAACTTGTTGTTCGTCATTTCTACTAGCTAAGGGTGTGCTTGGTTCAGTTTCCATACTGGAAATTTGGGTGGATTGATTAGGTGATTCTGTCACCGAATCGTTTTGCTCATAGTGGAGCAATGTGTTATGACTTTTGTTACAGTGGTAACACCTTTTATTGCTTGTGCAATTTAAGGTTAGGTGGTTAGGAGAGAAGCAATTTTTGCATAAAAGCTTACTTGTGACAACTTCATGTCGTTGTCGGGTGTTCATATTCCTAAAGGTTGGACAGTGAAATATGATGTGCTCACCCTTGCAATGGCTGCAAGAGGACCTTTTTGTAGGTGGGTGAACTGGTGTTGAACTTCTGCTTCTATTAAAGAATCCATAAGTTGGTTTTGGTGAGAATGGTTTTCTCTGTGTCATGTTAGAAGATGTATTTCTATTTCCTATCATTTCCAAGGTTCTGAAGCGAGCCTCTAGGAATTTAGTTAATATTTTTAATTTGGGTAATTCTGTCCTATTGTGAAGGCTCTGCTCCCATAACTGGTGTGTGTCTGGGTGTAACTTTTGTACAGTCAAGTATATAATTATAGGATCCCAATTGTTCGTTTCTACACCTAAATTTTGTAATGCTAGTAGCGCCTCGGTTATATTGTCTAGTAGCCTTTTGATACTTTCGGCAGTATCATGATTTGTGGTTGGGAGAGACAATAATTTTTTAAGTTGTACGTTGACTAGGATTCGCTTATTTGAGTAGCGTTCCTTTAGGAGTTGCCAAGCTGGCTTATACTTTGCGTCGCATATTTCATAATGCCTAAGCAATTTTTCAGCTTCTCCTATTAGATTAGTTTTTAAAAAATACAACTTGTCAACGTCTCTTAAATTATTGTTGTTGTGTATAACCGAATTAAATAGGTCGTGAAATGAGATCCATGTCGAATATTCACCATTGAATGTCGGCAGCTTGATTCTAGGAAGTCTTTCGCTATTGCATGACATTGTGCTAGCAGAATTTGTCTGTGTGTAAGGTGGATTGCTGACAGATGGTGTCTATGTCTTCTTCCATGCTTGCTGCTTTTTCAATGTAGTATTCCTGAACCTCGCTGAATGTTTCTTCAGTGAGATATTCTAATTGGAGATCTTCTTTTCTTACTCTCCTTTGTTTAGACCTGTGCCGAATTTGGAAATCTTTCCAATACTCGGTGAACGTTTGTAGGCGTTTTTCTGTCGATTTGACAGTTTTCTTTTTTCCATCTCTTTGATGCCTTCTAAATAAGTCTTCCATTAAATCTTTGACTTCTATTTGGGACTGTACTAACTCTGACACAGAGTCAATGGTTTCGTCACCAACGTCAGATGGAATGGATTCGTCATCTTTCGACATTTTGTATGGAAAGGCTTGAATCACGTGATATTATGATGTATTCAATTTTATATTTGATTGACTGAGTTATCCGGCTTTGAAGGACCAATGTGAGAGCTAGTCTCGGACGTGGGAGGGAGTGCCGGTTTTTAATAGACAACTCAGTTTTTAAGAATTCAAATATAAAATTTTATTATATATAATTCAATTGCTTACACTAATATCACAAATTCATTTACTAAAAACTAACCTACAAACTACTAAAAATTCAATATAAAAAAAATTCAATAAAAATCCGAATGAAATAATCAAAATAAACAAATTAAAATTAAAATTCAAAATCAGAAGATCAGAATTATTATCTGTCATCAAACAAAGAAAAGGGGAAAATATTGATGCTGCTAGTGCGTGAGGGCACAAGAGCAGTAAAATTCTTCTGTTAGTACAACTAGTCAGATTAGTCTCTGACAGTATTCTGAGCGTGCGCAGAAATGTAGCAATATGCTACTATAACGAAGAAAGCAGATTAGTCTCTGCAGCAGAGTTATTCCTTTGTAAATGAGAGCAGGAGATGTAGCAGATTATTCTCTGCAGCAGAATTATTCTTCTGCTTATGTGTGGGACGGATTATTGCAGATTAATCTCTGCGCAGAATTAATCTTCTGCTTAGGTGTGGGATGGATCTTTTTGCAGATTAATCTCTGCGCAGAATTAATCTTCTGCTTAGGTGTGGGATGGAATTTTTGGAATTGATAGGATTTTCAGATTAATCTCTGAAATATAGAATTAATCTTCTATATGAGGTTTGGGAATTTTATTCTTGTTACTCGGATTAGTCTACGAATCAGATGAGCTCTGAACCAAGAATGATTTTCTGCTGCGGCTTGTCGGCTTTTATAGCCGCCGCATCCAGTTATGAGCTTTCGAATCTCGGTGTTGCCCTAGCGACGTTTGTTGGAATTAATGACTGAGGCGAAAATAATGATTTGACGTAATGTCATTTAATGATATTGCAAAAAATTTAAATATTCTGGAGGTAAGTATGCTTTGCTGCATTTTAATAATATTTATGTAAATTTTTTGTATTTATTCGCTCTTTTGATTGTTTTTAGATAAAATAGGAGCCATGATGGAAGAAGTTCAGCCCGAAATGAGATTTGTCGCTGCATTTTCGTTTGTTGGCAGTAATTTTTTGAGGTTGTGGAACTGCCATAGATAATTAGGATTTAGATAAGTTTTCTTGTTTATATCTTTTGAGATTTATATACTTTGTGTACTGTATATACTTTGTGTATTGTGTATTCTTTTCTAGGAATTAATAGTTCGTCGAGGGATTTGAGCTACGTCTGTGGACTGAACAATGCTGCTTCGCCGATATCTTGCCCCAGCCGAAGAAAACAGAACCCGATTATCCCGTCGCGCTCCATCCGTCCGCCCTTTTTATTGTGTTGCCCCTATTTTTGGGATGGTTCCGAAAGCGGTCGAAAATGGTGTGCGCTGAGGTGCGAGCACTAAAGCTGGTCTGGAACTAGCGACAACTTCAGTTGTATAAGGCGACCAATTAATTATTATTGTTTGTCTTTCTTGATTTCTTTGACTCGATTAATATTTATTTATTCATTAATATTGTTTATCATTTATTAAGCATTATGTATTATTTATTTAATTATTTACATATTTATGATTATGGGCTTACTTAGACTAAGTGAGATACCAATCTTCTATTTATGTCTCTATTTGAATGAGGTTAATGTATATTTGCAGCAAATATTTGACAAGTCTTACAGTATACGTTACATTCCTCCCCTTCCTGGGTAAAAAACAAATGCGAATCATAATTTTTTTTTCATTACCAATTACTTCCCAAAGTGCAACATGTGCGAAAAATTTGGGATTTGGCCGCCACCGGCACTTACGTACTCGCGATATTGATGCAATATGATCCGAGTCAGTGGGCATAATTGCCAGTGTGAATTACTATGTGTTTCAATGCTTGCTTAGTGGAAAGTTTCTAGGTGAGCGCAAGGTTGCTAAATCTTAGTGGTTGTTTATTTCAAATGCTCTTTATATTAGGGATCTTAACAATTCTTAAATTCTTAGTAATTGGTGCTAACTTCTTCTTTTCGTGAGTAATTCGTCGAAATTCTGTGCTTATATATGTAATTATTAACTAGTTAGTGGGGCGTGAGGAGCAATAAATGCTATAAATGCTATAAATGTAATGTTACGACTATTGTAAGCGCACACTCCCTTTGACTTAACAGTTTTGGTAATTACGTACTTGTTTGTAATATGAGCCGAGTCATGAGGCCTAATTACCACTGATCTATCAATAATTACTATAGGAGAGCACTATACATGCTTAGTCCTACTTTAATTTTTAAAAAACCGCACCAAAATATCTTACTTAACTTAAGTTAGTTTTGTATTCACCCTTTTTATAAAACCAATTTATTTACAGGTTATGAACAAATTTCTATGTAGGTGCACTTGAGGAATCTAATTGTTAGGCTTCTTTGGATATTCATCTATGTACAGATATATGTAAATAATTTCATCATTTTAAAATCATAGTATATATTATTGGTAAAATTATAGTGGTGTGAATCTTATCCGGGAAAATGTGTAGGTATAAATGGTTTCATTTTTGTTCGTTTGTATATATCCCCCGCCCCCTTTTTTATGCTTTTACTAAACATTTTTTAAGTCTTTAACATGCCACCATCCTCTGTCTTTTCCGCCTTCGTCCGCTAGCCTATATACCAAATCAGATTTTTTTCGAGCACCGTGCATTTTAGGAATTTGGCGCAAGCTTAGCTGAGAATCCCTGTACAGCATCCAAGATTACATAGTTCCGTTTGTAAACTACATCTCCTTTTTCAAACTTGACCTTAATATTGCCTCTATCAAAATACTTCTTGTTGACCTCATAGGCTTTCAGAATTCTTTTAGATATGTCATCGTAAATTACTCTTAGCTGGTTTAGGTATTTGGTCCTCTGCTCTAGTCCGGTTGTTTCAATGGGATTATACAAGCTGTAATCTAAGGCTGAGAACATGTATTCGCGACCGAAATTTAAATAGAAGGGGGAGTATCCGGTGAAGGCGTTGACTGCCGTACGCAAGGCAACTTGAATAGGTCCCACTTCGTGGTCCCAACGTTTATGATTATCAGTAATATAAGACCTAAGCGCGGTTCCGATGACCTTATTCCACCTCTCGGTGAAATTGTTCCGCGGGTGGTATCGACAATTTAACCAATATTTGTGAATATCATAGTCTGCGAGGAGCTTCCTGAATTCATGCGAGTCGAACTGTCGTCCATTATCAGTAATGACAATTTCTGGGACCCCATATTCCAAGAAGATTCGGTTCTTGACTACTTCCTTAACCTTTTTGGCAGTTGCTTCGCGCATCGGGAACAAGCAAGGCATTTTAATAAACCAATCACAAACTACTAAGAGCCAGCAACTGCCTTTTGTTGAACGTGGAAGTGGCCCGATTAGGTCTATGGCAATCATTTGCCACGGACGTTTGGCTTCCTTAAAATTTCCCATTGGACCAAAAGGACGATTTGTGGTTGGCTTGGATTTCAGGCAGATTTAACAATTTTTGACATATTTGGTAATGTCATTCAGCATTCCCGGCCAGCAATACCTTTCCGTGACTCTTTTTTGGTTTTAAAGGCTCCTAAGTAGGCTGAAAATGGTGAGTCATGACATTCTTTTATGACTTCAATACGTTTGGATGCTGGGACTGCCAGTTTCCATTTATTTTCGTCAGGTCTCGTGGATTCGCAAATTGGCTTAATATGTAGGACACCACCTTCAATTTTCCAATTTGTCATGCGGGCCGGGCATTCCCATACCTTGCTAATCATATTTAAATACAGCTCATCACACTCATGTGGATGGCAATCGATTAGATTTACTTTTGGTATTCTTGACAGCGCACCGAGTAAAACATTAATTTTTCCTTTCACATATTTTAGTTCAAAATCGCACTGTTGTAATATCCACCGGGCAAGACGACCACTTACATTTTGTTGCCGGAAAAGCCACGTCAAGGGAGAGTGATCCGTGAGGATGAAAAATTTCTGGCCTTCCAGATATCCACGAAGCTTCTCCATGGAAAATATAATACTGAGACATTCCTTCTCAGTCACTGTATAGTTAAGTTCAGCTCCTCTTAGTTTACGACTCACGTACGCTATAGGATGCTCGGAATTATCATCGCTTTTTTGAAAAAGCACCCCAGCTATAGCATGGTTAGATGCATCACATTGTATAAAAAAGGTTTTTCAAAGTTGGGGGAAGCCAAAACAGGTGATTTAACTAAGGCACTTTTTAACTCGATAAAGGCTTTATCTGTCTCAGGTGCCCATTTTAATGGCTGCCGCTTTTTACCCCCTTTGGTGAGTTCGTGTAGAGGTGCAAAATTTGGCACAAAGCGCCGGTACCAAGAACTCAAGCCAATAAAACGTTTCATTTCAGTGAAATTTTTCGGGCGAGGAAAATCTACTATTGTCTGCACTTTCTCCGGGTCTGTTCGAAGTCCGTAAGCATCAATGATAAATCCCAGATATTTTAAGCTAGACCTAAAAGAATTGACATTTTTCCTTATTAATTGTAAGATTTGCCTCGAATAAACGGTTGGGTACTCGGCATAATGTCTGGTTATTGTCATCGAATGTCTCCGCCGCAATTATGAGATCATCAAGGTACGTAAATATGTTATTTTCAGTTGGGCCGAACAGTCTTTCCACTAGCCGTTGTTGGGTGGCAGGACTATTTGTGAGCCCGAATGGCAAAACCACGAACTGCCACAGCCCATGGCCAGGGACAGAGAAGGCTGCTTTTTCCTTTGCAGTTACGGTCAACGGGATCTGCCAAAAGGCATCTTTTAAATCGATTAACGACAAGTACTTAGCTTTATTAAGCCGATTTAGTATTTCGGTGATTCTCGGTAAGGGATAAGCGCTGTTACGTACCTTTGTGGGGATGGCGGGTATTGTATCCAAAACACTTTTCTTTTAATATTTTGTTTTCTAATTTATTTTAATTCTTTTGTTTTCACCACAATTCTTGTTGTACAATTTTTTTGTTGTCATAAATTTCTGATCTTTTAACTTTTTCTATTTTAACTTTTTTTTATTACTCAAACGAGACCCAGATTCAAAACCACTCTTATCAATCACAATCGTCGTGTATCTTCCTATTCTGTAAAAACACTAGACTACTTTTATTCAAAAACTCGACTCTTAAATTCCCTTTCTTTTGTTTTTTAATTGCCGTTACTCAAATTAGCAATCCCGCTCGTACGTAGAAACTTTTTTAATTTTACTCCGTTTTTGACGAGATTTTCAAACCAACTCTTACGTAGAAACGTTTTAAATTTTACTCCGATTTTACGAGATTTTCAAACCAACTCCATGAACCGCCGTTATTCAAGTTTTAAAAACAACTCGGCTCTTGATCACTTTTGTCGCGATCAAGAGCCTTCGTTCAGGGTAAAAAATGCATAGTTGCATTTTCACCCTGAGAAAATTTTCATTTATTCTGGACTGGATTAAACAAGTCCAGAATATTTTTCGATGGACGGAGGCTTGAAATTTGATGCTTTTATAAACATCAGCCACCGTCACGATGCCGCGCGCGTATACATACAATGTACTTTCGCGGCGCGCTCTTCTTATCGCGAAAGCTTTTTTGTGATATGTATGTACGTTCGTACATACATATTGAAATTTTCACGACAAATCGTACTGAAGGTACGATTTGTCTTTTGCTTTATTTTTTTAAAGTAAATATTTCTACTGGCAAGTTTTGCTGAAGGCAAAATTTGCCATGGGAATAATTTTATTTTAATTTATGGAATGTGAAGAAAATTGCAGACGCAATTTTCTTCACTGATTAAATAAATAAGTTAACCATGTTTTAGGCATGGTTAGCTTATGTGAAAATTTATAATTTGTAATATTTTATTGAATTCAATTTGAAGAACTTATTCAATTTTTCAATATTTTTCAAATTTTAGGGTTTTCTATGTGAGTTTTAGGAACTGATTTGCTTTCTTCAAATGTTTTTGAAGGTAAGCTAATCATGTTCAACATGTATGTATGCCTGTAAAATCATCCCCTTTTCTATACTTTTTCAGGGTATAATTTACGTACATAACAGCGCATTTTTTAGCGACGGCGTTTAGCTTGCGGCTGTCTATGTATAGGCGGTCCTTACCATTTGATTTTTCAACAAGGACTGTCGGGGAACACCAAGGGCTTACCGACAGTTCTATTAAACCTAGTTGTTTCATTCTTCCGTGCACTCCAGCGGAAACCCATTGGGATCGGAAAACGAAATCGGGGATACTAAAAATTGGACTGGCGCAGCTCCGATAAGTCATAAGGGTCCACATTGCCAGCAATAAAGACACCCATTATTTTAAATAATGCCAATGATATGAGACCATACCTCCTGAAACAACTAGGTGTAATAGAACCGTCGGTAAGCCCTTGGTGTTCCCCGACAGTTCTTGTTACAAAATCAAATGGTAAAGGCCGCCTATGCATAGACAGCCGCAAGCTAAACGCCGTCACTAAAAAATGCGCTTACCCCTTACCGAGAATCACCGAAATACTAAATCGGCTTAATAAAGCTAAGTACTTGTTGTCAATCGATTTAACAGATGCCTTTTGGAAGATCCCGGTTGATCACCCTAGGTAAATTTAATAATTTCTACATACACTGAAACGTGTGCTGAAGGGAGTATACACAGGAAAAGATTCTTCCTTGCGTCCACCTAATTCACTTTTATTCCAGACGAGAGATAGGTTTCGTTACAGACTTTCACTTTCCTGCAGGATCCCCAGTACGGCCGTCCTAATACTACAATTTCTATTTAACTAGAGGTTAGTAATACTTATTTTTATTTTCTCAAATTTCTCTTTTGTATTAAATGGGTAAGTTTTAGTATAGAATAATTTTATATTTTTTATATTTAATTAACTTATTTATATTTATTTATTTATTGTATTACTGAATTAAGGAAAACTAAAACACTTGTTGTAACAAGTGTTTTAGTTTTCCTTAATTGAAAATGAGGTTTCGCTAAGTGCCAACAAAAAAATTTGTTGATTATTGTATTATTATTATTTGATTTTATGGTTAGGTCACCTGAATATAGTTCAAATCTACTTATCGGTTTTCAATTTTCTTTATCTCCTTTTGGTTAGGTTATCCGCGTGCTCCAGTTTTATCGACTAATCCTCCGGCTTTTTCTGATTACTCCTCGGCTGTGATTTTATCGGAGTTGTCTTCGCACTTTTACTGCTTTTAGATTTTTTTTGTGTATTTTGCTTTTAACTTTATTAATTTTACTTAAGGTTGAAAACTTTTAATGTAAACTTGAAGCTTCCTGAGCGGCTTGCTGCTGCTTCGCCAATGTCTTGCCCCAGCCGAAGAAAAAAAAAACCCCGAATAACCCGTCGCGCTCCATCCGTCCGCCCCGTCGAAAATGGTGTGCGTTGAGTTGCGAGCACTAAAGTTGGTCTGGAACTGGCGACAACTTCAGTTGTATAAGGCGACCTATTTATTATTATTGTTTGTCTTTATTGATTTCTTTGACTCGATTAATATTTATTTATTCATTAATATTGTTTATCATTTAATAAGCATTATGTATTATTTATTTAATTATTTACATATTTATGATTGTGAGCTTACTTAGACTAAGTGAGATACCAATCTTCTATTTATGTCTCTATCCGAATGATGTGTATGTATATTTGCAGCAAATATGTGACACGTCGTACAGCACACGTTACAAATGTAAAACGCCGGGTGAGGGCGAAATCTTCCCCGCTCTAATATAAAGCGAATTGGAAGAACTCATTCCAATCCTGATTCAAACCTTTAGAGCAAGTTTTGCATGGGGATATATTCTCAAGCATGGAAGAAGGTAAGGGTGAAATATATACCGAATGTGGGAGGCAAACCGGAAGAGCAGCGCAAGTCATATCGGCTCATAAGCCTGACTTCATTTGTTCTTAAAGCAATGGCAAAAATAGTGGAAAGGCACATCAGAGACGGAGCGCTCAGGGAGCATCCACTAAGTTTGAACCAATTTGTCTATCAAAACCGAAAATCAACTGAAATGGCTTTACTAAACCTGACAGATGGTATAGGAAAAGCTTACTGACAACAGAGAAATAGCCCTCAGTTCATTCTTGGACATTGAAAGCGCGTTTGACAACGCCTCTATTAAGTTAATAATGCCTGCATTGGCCAAACGTGGAGTGATACAAACACACAACAGATGGATTCAGGCAACGCTTTCCAACAGGATTATAAAGACGCAGCTCTCTGGTGAGACAGTAAAGGTACATACCACCAGAGGTTGGCCCCAAGCTGGAGTACTATCTCCTCTGCTGTGTCCTATGGTAGTTGAAGACCTTTTAGTTCAGCAAAGCAAATAAGGTGTTGAATCTCAAGGTTATGCCGATGACCTAGTAATCATTATCAGGGGTAAATATGAGCGGTTGCTTTCTAAAAAGCTTCAAGAAGCCCTAAGTTTTGTTTGAGAATAGGGTAACCGCGCACAAGCTATCAATCAATGCCAACAAAACAACAATTATACCCTTTACCAAAAGAAGGAAAATGAGGAGCATTCCAAGCCCTATCCTATTTGGTAAGGAGGTCTCAATGTCCAAACAAGCCAAATATCTCGGTATAACTCTTGATGGTAAATTGAATTGGAATAAACACATTGATAAGACAGTCGAGAAAGGTACACTAATGCTGTTAAACTACAGGAAACTTGCTGGCTCAACATGGGGACTCAAGTCGAACATCATGATTTGGCTATACAAAACAGTAGTCAGACCCATGGTCCCTACGCTCCAGCAGCATGGGGCAATAAATGCACACAAAAGACAACCACGAGGAAGTTAAATAAGCTCCAATGGCTGGCCTGTCTAAGTGTAACTAGTGCCGTGCGCACAACATCTACCGGCGCGCTAGAAACACTCTTAAACTTACCGGCATTCGGCGACATGGTTGCACAAGAGAGCTGGACTCATCATATACAGAGCCCGAACAGGCTATAGTGAATGGGACTCTGAAATTCTACGCACCATAACCAAAAGAATTGAAGAAAATCCAATAATGGATATTATGCCAGACGGAATGGTTGCTGAGCAGAAACTCCGTCTGCCCTTCAAGAAAACAATACCAGATAGGGAAGAAACAGATACAAGTCTAGTAAAGCACGACCTAATCTGGTACACCGACGGTTCTAAAACCGTGAAAGGATTAGGATCAGGAATATATGGGGTTAAGCCAAGAGCTAACATCTATAAAAGCATAGGAAAATACGCCACAATATTCCAGGCAGAGGTATATGCCATCAATAGATGTGCATACGAAAACCTCAACAGATCCTACACTAATACAAATATCTATTATATATCTACACAGATTGCCCAGCGGCTTTGAAAGCCATTTCATCAGCTGAGAACAAAACTAAGTTTATGTGGGAATGCATTCATGAATTAACGACTCTTGGCACATACAACCATCTGACGCTTCAATGGGTGCCAGGACACTCGAGAATTGATGGGAATGCGGTATCTACTACAATACTGTGAAGTCTACCATGCAAACCTGGATACGGAACCAAATGGTCCACAGATGTAACTCAATGACAGGATCCACACAAGCCAAAAAAGATTTATCAGGACACCTCAGAGAAGAGCCTGGATCAATTAGGGGCTATTTAGAAATAAACTCAGAATCATTTCAGCAATCCTAACCGGACACTGTAAGCTTAACAAACACATGCATCGGATGGGAATTTCACCCACTGATGTGTGTAGGCTATGTTTCGAATAGGACGAAACATCGAGGAATGTACTCTGTGAAAGCGAGGCCTTTGCACAATGCAGACTCCAGGTCTTTGGCTCATACTTCTTAAAGCCTGTCGAATTCCAAGAAATTTCTTCGAAAAAAATACACCAATTACAGATTAAAACGCTGAAAATTATAAGGATTAAAACTCCGAAAACTGCAACCGAAAGAAACCTCGAATGAAAACGACTGCGGTTGAATTAGAACTGCACTGAATAATTTTATTTGACACAAGTAGAATATATAAAAGGAAATTACGCTTATCTAAACAATTTAATTGTAACAGAGACGACTCCCATGAAATATCGTCGCGCATGTACATGAGAACTACACCGCTTCAAACTTATTGACGGTGAGCAAAGTGCTGACCGTGGTGATTTTCATGGGAACCGTCTGCAGTAAGTATACCAGAAGTGAAATTGGCATGATGGCTGTGGGCGAAGGCGCGAAAGCAATTGAATGCAAACGTAATGCGATTCTTAAGAATTTTGTTTGTTGTAGAATATTTATACTTTAATTATCGCGGGCATGCTCGTTCATGCAATTTCACTTCTGGAGGAACTTGTACACATGTTATGCTATATAGGTGTAAAAAGAATATGTTACAGCGGCGTCATTCTGCTGGACATAAACATCCTCCCCCGCATTGAACGGATGGTTCAATTCGATATGTATATCACTGCTTAGCTGAAAATCGCTTACTGAGCTGGTCCTGGGTGCGGGAATGGGTGGTCTACTTCTGCTCTTGTGAAGTCGGCTGGAAATGCATCTACACAGACGGTAACAAAAAATGGAAATAATGATCAGGATACTCGTATATCCCAAAGTGAAGTGGTGAGCATCATGATGGTGTATTTTCAGGGCTGCCTCCTCGCTCTGCGGTGAATGTATGCGTCCTTGAAGGGTTTGAATGTCATTTGCTAGACTTTCGATAGACGTTATGCGGTGGACTAGTAGAGTGCCATTTATCGGCTGAAGGATGGCGGTGAGGTTTTCTGATGGCACGAATGATGTAGTTAGCGTGCTCGGGTAAATATTGTGAGATCGTACGGTCACAAATTCCTCCTTGATAACGCATCCATTTTTGATTTCTAGGACACCGAACTGTTCCAAAATTTGTTGGGACACAGAAGTCCCACAGACTATGTTAATGGTTATTGGCCTTCTTGTTGAGAAAATCCAGTGATTCGGATTTTAGAGCTGTATCCAGGGGAATGCATTTATGTCATTCATTAGTTTGCAATCTGGTAATGACGAAGAATGGCTAAGCAGACTTATCTCGGATGAACTTATGTTGGAACCCTTCCGATATAGAGGGTGATGTTGCCTGCACATGTATGTTGAGCTTCAAATATTCTTGGAGGCTGACAATTCATGCTCTGACAGCGGATAATACTGATCGCGGTGCAAATTCACGATCAGAAACTCTGAATAAGGTTTTATTGCCAAGAATGTATCGTTCATCAGAAATGGTACAGGAACTATTCTCATCATCTCGAAAGTTTCGTAGGAGAATAATGGCAACTTAAGTCGGAATATGACTTGACTCTGACCAATGTGTCCTTCCGTGGTCATAAGACCATACAGTTCCAACAAGTTTTCTCGTCTCGATGGTAGTCGAAGTGTCGAAGGCAGATGCTCTTTAATTAGAGTTAACTCAGCCTGTAGCTGTTTGGGAGTCAGAAATTGTGGGTTCACCTTCCCATGATGGGTGTCGATGATCACATCTAGAAGTGCGGACTGCACTCTCTGATAGTTGATAGCCATTACAAGCAGCTGCACTAAAAGTGAATTGGTGATTTCAGCTGATCGCTGTTCATGGAGCTCTTGGTTTATATTATTAATCGCGACGATCGTTTGGTTGATATAACTATCGAATTCCTGTAGTTGTTTTATCATGTTCGCTTGAGATTTCTTCATTATGTTTGTCGTAGAATCTATCAGAGATGTCTGGTTTTTTATCAATGCTAAGAGATGCTCCTCATTACCTTCCAGGTTGTTTATAACCTGAGGCATTTTTTCGACATATTTAGAGTCTAGAACCCCAAAGAGGGAACTAGCTAGATTTCCTACTATATCTAAAGGTGCTCTTCGTTGTCTAGGCTGGGTACGAGGCCTGAGCAGCTCGTTATTATTTCTTAATTCCAGCATTAAATTAGCGAATTGTTTGACCATGGTCGTGCATGCTTGTTTGCTTTTCATTCCATTGAACGTGCTGGCCAACCTGCTGAACCTTGTATAATGTCAAATTCCTTCCAGAATGTCTTAAGATCATAAAATACTACTAAATTCCATTCGTTTGACACTAGCTGGGTGGCCCCCACTCCCTCGAAATAGAGTGCTGGCTGTGATTTGTAGGGAGTTATTTTTACTTCCGTGTCACCTAATATTGGCAATATTAGTGCACTTAGTAAGAGCAAGCTTATCGCAGAAATACCGGAACGACGTCTTTTTGTACTAGATGAACTTGACGTTGGTTCGTCCTTTGATGAGCCACCAGGGTTGATCTTGGAACGATTACTGGTTGTGTGAGCAACATCTTGGAAATTAGGGCGTTTTCTGAGTTTGGATTCCTGGCCTTCAAATTGTGAGGCTGGGTTATCTTGAATGACTGTATTCGATTCTCCTTCCTTGCCGATTGGTAGTGGGGCCAGTTTGTGTATCGGTCGTCTCAATACTCCTGTTGCTGTTTTAACATCTGCCACTCGCACTGGATCGTCCTGTCCTTTAATAACCTTGATGATCCGTGCCAATGCCCATTTCATACTGGGTAGGTTGTCATCTTTTATTAGCACCATCATGCCGTTTCTGGCATTATCGCATTTTTGTTTCCACTTGTATCGATGCTGGAGCTCATTTAAGTATTCATTGGTCCAACGTCTCCAGAACTCATTTTTTATGTGAGTTACTAATTTCCATCTCTGAACTTTGCTCCCTTTTGCTGTCTGTGCATGAGGGTCAATCGTGTTTGTTAATGGTTCCCCGATTAGGAAGTGCCCTGGTGTCAGTGCTGATAGGTCATTTGGATCAGCTGACTGCGGGGTTAATGGTCTGGAATTGAGTATGGCCTCGATTTCAACCATCAATGTTTCCAGTTCTTCGTACGTAAGCGAGGCAGATGCTGCACTCTTTTGAAATAGGTTCTTGGCAGATTTGACAGCTGCCTCCCAAAGGCCGCCAAAATGTGGGGCTCGTGGAGGTATAAATTGAAAATCCACTCCTCTGGTGGTGCAAAATGCAGTAATATTGTCCAGTGCTTCTTGAGAATATACTGCTTCTTTGAGTTCTGCTAGTTGATTCTTAGCTCCGACAAAGTTTGTGGCATTGTCACAATACAGATTTCTACACCTTCTTCTCCTACTCATGAATCGCTTGAGTGAGCCGATAAAGGCATCTCTTGTCAAATCGCTTACCACCTCCAAATGAACAGCTTTGGTCGCGAAGCAGCAAAAATTGCCACATAAAACTTTTGTGGGCGTTTTCCTCTGCTTTTAAAATGTGTCCAAAGGGGACCACAGAAGTCTACACCTGAATTGACAAAAGGTCTGGCAGGTTGGACCCTAGTGGGTGGCAAGTTGCCCATTAACTGGGATAAAAGTCTTGGCATCGGTTTGGTGCAGCGCACACAATTGTGGACGATAGATCGAGCAGTGGTCTTAGCTTTGATGGGCCAAAATCTTTGACGTGTTATTGATAATAGCGTTTGTGGCCCAGCATGAAGATTGTTGAGATGAAGGTGCGTCATCAGTAGCCTTGTTATGTTGTGTGCATATGGAATAGAATCGGATGTTTTGCGTCAAAGGGCAAGTTGGAAGCCTGTAGTCTACCGCCAAATCGGATTATTCCATCGTCATTAAGAAATGGGCTGAGGCTGCTTAGATTGCTGTTGGCCTTTACCATCTTAGCATGTTGCAATTGATTTAGTTCATCCTTGAAGCCTTCGACTTGTGTATGTCTCACAATTACCCCAAGACCTTCCTCCATTTCCTTTACGGTCAGCTGATACCCTTCTCTACGGAGACTGTTGTGCTGTTGGCAATTTTTTATGAATCGCAAAACATATGCGATCACTCGCTGTAGGGTCCCGAAGGAATTTTTGTGATCGATGTCGTGGATGAAATTACTAGTTCTACTGGCAGCTACCACAATTGACCTTGGTCGTTTCTTCTCCAAGTCGGTTTCATGTTGAGCTCACTGTTCCGGCCACGATGCTTCAACACCCCGGGGAGGAACACTGGGCCGTAAAACCATATAGTGCAAGACTTCAACCTTTCTGGTGATATTCCGCGTGAGAGGACGTCTGCTGCGTTCTGTTTAGATGGAACATGCCGCCACTGATTGTTGGATGTCACTTCTTGTATTCCGGCTACACGATTTGCCACAAAGGTATGAAAAGATGATAACTCGGCCTTCAGTCATGCGAGTACTATTTCTGAATCTGTCCAGAACAGGCACGGTTGGTCATTCCAATTCAAGTCCTTCTTAATCCATTGCACCAATTGTGCTGCAAGCTTTGCTGTACATAGCTATAAGCGCGGAAGTGTCACCTTTTTAGTGGGGGCAACTCTTGACTTTGCGCATAATAATTTTACTGTTATGGTGCCATCATCATTTGTGGAGCGTATATATATAGCGGCTCCGAACGCTTTCTCGGAGGCATCGCAGACGGCATGTAATTGCCTTGTACGGGGTGTTTTACCCGCAAACATATATCTGGGGATCCTTATGTCATTAAGCATCTTAAGGTTTCGTCGAAACTCGGCCCAAGTTGTGTGTAGCTCAAGCGGCAGTGCAGCATCCCAATCTAGTTTTAATTCCCAAAGTTTTTGCAAAAAGATTTTCGCTGTTACAATCACTGGGCTTACAAGTCCCAAGGGGTCGAAGAGATGCGCAATATCCGACAAGACAGTTCTCTTGGTTATCTTACCCTTGTCCGGCACCATTGCCCTTATACGGAATTCATCACTTTCGGGATGCCATGTTAAACCCAAGGCATTGATGTGCTCGTCATCATCACCATTATGAAAATCTAGTTGCAAGGCTCTATCTTTATGTGGAATGCTTAACAGGAGTTGCGCATGGTTGGCGCACCACTTCCTTAGTTTGAAGCCTGCTGATTGGAGTAGCTGCTGTAATTGTTCTTGCATATCCCTCGCTTCTACTAAACTGTCCGAACCAGTCATTACGTCATCTACATAAAAGTTTCGTCGTAGAGCGTCAGATCCAAACGGATATTTTTGTTCTTCTTGTAAAGATAGTCGTTGTAAACATTTTGTTGCCAGATATGGGGCAGATGTTGTTCCGTCTGTACCCGTGTACAATTGATAATGCTTGATGGGTTGACTTGAATCATCTCTCCATGCTATCATTTGATACCTTCTATCGTCATTGTACACTGTTATTTGCCGGTACATCTTCTCGATGTCGGCTGTGAAGACAAATCGTGGCAATCTGAACCTTAGTAAAATAGAGACTAGCTCATCCTGGGTGGTTGGGCCAGTGGCTAGAACTTCATTTAATGCTACGCTTTTAGACGTTTTGCTGGAAGCGTCAAACACAACTCTGAGATTCGTTGTAGTGCTGTTAGGTTTCATCACACAATGATGTGGTAGGAAGTAATGTGGTTTAGCCATTAACTTCTTCCATGTGTCCGAGCCTTAAATATTCACTCATGAATTCAATGTACTGTTCCTTTATCTGTGGATTCTTGTTTAGTTTGCGTTCCAATGCTAGAAAGCGACGCAGCGCAACATCCTTCGAGTCCCCTACTTTTTGAGGATCATGCACGAAGGGTAGTTTGACCACAAAACGACCGGTATTATCTCTACGAACAGTTTGGCTAAAGTGAGTTGTTATAGATCATACCATAAAAAACGTGATATAAAATCTATATTAAATTTACTTGCATTTTTCCATTATATTTTTGCCAAATCAACAGAATCAAATTTACATTTTCGTTCAAGTTCATTCATGTTCACATTTGACAAAAATAATTTCCGTTCCCGTGAGAACGAAGGCATAATATTAAATTCACCTTTTCCAGCGCGGCAGACGCGAAGTCAGCAATTTTATTAAAGTAAAAAGCGCACAAATGAGTAATTGAAAAATGGGAAACATATTCACAGTTAGTCTGAAGTTTGGGATCAAAAGTAAATCGTCGCGCTTATATAATTCGTTCATCGTATATACATAAGTCGCCAATGTAATTCCAAAATCTTTTATTTAATTGATTTCAATAAAGAATTAATGAATAGTTAAAGTTGGTGTTCTCATTTATATTATTTTTTTTCTTAATAATAAAAATAGATAATTAAACTGGCGCAGTCGGTAGGATGTGTCAAGTGCAATCCACTTATGTATTAACATTTAATGGCACATCCAATTAACCTACGTACATATGTATATCAGCAGAAGTGATATAATAAATTACCAATAACGATTTGAAATATCAATAGAAGTGATATAGCAAATTTTTTCAATGTAAAATATCAGCAGAAGTGATATAATAAATTACCAGTAACGATTTGAAATATCAATAGAAGTGATAAAGAAAATCAGCAATAAAGATTTCAAATATCAGCAGAAGTGATACTTATATATCTTTAAAGTGACGTTTAAAAATTTCAATCAGCAAATGTGATGTGGTTTTATCATATAAATACAACTATAAATTAACAAATCACCTGAGTAATACCAACGAAATTTATGGTAAACTTAAAGGGCCTAAGTAGAGAAGAAATTCAGCACAAGAATAAGAAAGGAAGACAACATCTATGGGATGTCTAAATCGAAACTTGAGACGGTACATAATTGCATAATTGGAACAATTCCGACGTAACTTGCAGAATTTTGTTTAATGCGAAGAAGCCGACAATCAAAGTGTTATCTTAAGGTATGTTAATATGAATGAAGTTCCATCTACTAATTCAGAAGATATAGATAAACTAACAGAATTAATAAGTAGTATTCAATTAAGAAATTCGGCTATAGAAGGTTCTGATATTCCAATAAATTATGATGTAACAGAAAATTTGAACCCAGTGGAAAATTTTAAAGTAACAGAATATCCAGAATTAAAAGAAGGAAAAAATACAATTAATCCTTATTTTGTTATTACTCCAAACAGTGAAAGTGCAAAATATTTTAATATCTCTGAAGTAACTATGACGACACCTTTGACTTTAAATATAGATCCCCTTAAATACCTCAATAAACTACCCGAGTTCTTCGGTGATTATAAAGATCTCCAAAATTTCACTAATCTTATCGACAAAATTCACCCACAGTTACTACGCTACGATACGCTTAGCCAAACTATTCTTTCTGACGTTATAAAATCTAAACTAAAAGGCAGGGCAAGAGAAATTATAGAAATTAATAATCATGTAACATCCTGGTTAGAGATAAAAGAAATTTTAATAAATAATTTCGGTGACCGCTCTAGTCTAGAAGAATTATTTGACCAACTGAGAAGTATCTCTTTCAGAACAAACTGTGTTGATTTTTATAGCGAAATAAAAGTTGCATTGAGAAGGCTCAATGTAAAAACAAAGCTCACCCTAACAGGAGGAGACGACTTAAAGATCGTAGAGCAAACTATTACCAATAGTAAGACTTCCGCCTTGACGATATTCAAAAATAAACTCCCCGAACCAGTGCGATCAATTCTGTATTGTAGAGATCCAGAAAGCCTGGAAACAGCAATGGACATATTACATGAAGCTGGCTATGCATACTATAACGTTAGTTCGCCTAGAATAAATGACCCCAGTCTTAGAAGTAATAATAGGAATAATAATAGAAATAATTTCCGAAATAATAGTAAGTCAAATAACTTTAACGGTAATAATCTTAGTGGAAATAACAATAGAAACAATGTTTATAATAACCCCAACAATGCAGGAATTTTGCTAATGGAAACCAACATTTTTCGCAACCTCATAATTATAGAAATAATACATTCCAAAACCAACAATTTTTGCAATCTTCGAATTATAGAAATCATTCATACCAAAACCAACGTTTTCCACGTACCAATTCATCATTTAGACAACCAACCCCTCCTCATAATAATACAACAAATGATACTTCTTTTCAATATAGACCCCAACAGGTTCCAGATAACCCATTTAGAAATCCATCATTCGGAAATAGAAATAACCACGAAAACCAGCAATATCAACAACTACCACCACCTGAACCGATGGATATAAATTCTAACGAAATGATAAAAACGCAACCACCCCAGAATTCTCAGCTCCAAAATTTTCATTTGATAGCCTCACCCACCAATTACCATATATCATAGTCGATAGTAACATAAGACCTCTTAAATTTATTATAGATTCCGGCGCTACACATTCAATTATAAACCCTGGACTCTGTAGCCCGAACTTATTAGAGACCCTTAAGGAAAATATTTTTATCAGAACAATAAGTCAAGAAGTTAAAATAACGCAGAGGGCAGTAATCCCCTTGTTCAAAGAATTAGGTGATTCAAAGAATAAAGTAGAATTATATGTATTTCCTTTTCATAAAAATTACGACGGTTTAATCGGAAATAATATTTTGATCCCACTAAAATCTAAAATTGATTTCGAAAATCAGACTCTAATTACTAAAGGTCACGAGACAAAATTGTACTTCTCACTCAAACAAGAAAGTTTCAACTACGAGTTGGAGAGAAATGGCAATTTCGAGTGAACCATCCCCGTACAACAAAGGGAAGGCCTAGCTTATCTGAAGGAGCAGAAGTCCTCAGATGGCAATATAATAGTACGCGAGGGTATTTATAATGTAGAAGATTATAAAATAAACGCGAAAGTACAGGTAAAGAATGAAGGTAATAAGTATATCAATTTTAGCCCATTACAGACTCAGGTAGTAAACGATCATAAGTTCTGCAAGAGGACATAAACAAACCCTCCTCAGAACAAATTCGAACCGATCACCTAAACTTGGAGGAAAAGCGAAATCTCTTGAAAGTAATTAGAAAATTTTCTAAGATATTCTATAGGGAAGATTCAAATCTGATCTTCACCAACGTTATTAAACATAGAATTCGTACGACAAACGATGTACCAATATATGTTAAGTCCTATAGGTATCCATATATCCACAAAGAGGAAGTGGAAAAACAGATGGAAGACATGCTGGAAAAGGGTATTATCCGACCCAGTAACTCGCCTTACTCTGCTCCAGTCTGGATAGTCCCGAAGAAGACGGACGCCAGCGGCAAATCTAAATGGCGAATCGTCATTGACTACCGCAAGTTAAATGACGTAACTATAGATGACAAGTATCCTATCCCCAATATCGATGAGATATTAGGAAAACTAGGAACATGTCAATATTTTACAACGCTGGACCTTGCGAAGGGGTTCCATCAAATTGAAATTGATGAGAACGATATACACAAAACAGCGTTTAGCGTGGAAAATGGACATTACGAATTTCTCCGTATGCCTTTTGGTCTTAAAACGGCGCCTGCCACTTTCCAGCGCCTTATGAATAATGTTCTCAAAGATTATATAAATAAAATCTGTCTGGTCTACTTAGACGACATCATTATTTACTCCTCTTCTTTAGAAGAACATCTAGACTCCTTAACTAAAATCTTCAAAAGACTTGAAGACGTAAATTTGAAGGTACAGCTAGATAAATCGGAATTTCTGAAAAGAGAAACCGAATTTTTAGGACACATCATTACACTCGAAGGCATAAAACCTAATCCGAAGAAAATCGAATGTGTCAAGAACTTCCCAATCCCAAAAACTCCAAAACAGATTAAGCAATTTCTTGGACTCACTGGATACTACAGAAAGTTCATTCAGGATTATTCAAAAATTGCCAAGCCCATTACTAAGTATTTGAAAAAGAATCAAAAGATTAATATAAATGATCCAGAATACATAAATAGTTTCGAAATTCTCAAAAGACTACTTAATTCGGAACCAATATTAAAATATCCGGATTTCAGCAAATTATTTACATTAACAACAGATGCGAGTCAGTACGCACTAGGCGCCGTACTCTCACAAGACGGGCATCCAATATGTTATGCTAGTCGTACTCTGACTGATCACGAACAAAACTATAGTACGATCGAAAAAGAATTGCTAGCTGTGGTATGGGCAACGAAATACTTTCGCCCTTACATTTTCGGAAGAAAGTTTCTGATCGAAACGGACCACAAGCCTTTACAATGGCTATTCTCCATAAAAGAACCAAATTCAAAATTAGTGCGTTAGCGATTGAAGTTATCGGAATATGACTACGACATTAAATACAAGAAAGGCACTCAAAACAGTAACGCAGACGCCTTATCACGTATAGAGTTAAACCTTGCACAAGAAATGGATACTAATGAAATCCCGCTTAGTAAATCCCCGTTAAACGTATTCAAAACCCAAATCGCAATTTTTAAAAGTAATTCCGGTTCTCTGAGAATTAAAAATTTGAAAATCTTTAATAAATCCAGGAAGTCAATTTATACTAAATCATTAGACGATGATACTGCAACCACTATACTCAAATCGCATTGCAATCCCAAATCCCTGAATGCAATTTATGCGAACGATGTCGGATTTCTCCAAACACTAGAAAAAGCATTTCACACACACTTTTCGGGCAATAATCAATTTAAATTAATAAAATGTGATAGAGTTTTAGAAGATATTACGGATGAAGAGAACTTAGCTAAATTAATAGAAGAAGAACATCTAAAGAATAACCACAGAGGCATCATAGAAGTATGTAAAGAATTACAATTAAAATATTTTCACCCAAAGATATCCACTCGAGTAGCCCAGTTCATTAATAACTGTGAAATTTGTAACATAGAGAAATACGAAAGAAAACCAATAAAACATAAATTTCAAATAACCGAAACTCCAAGTAGTCCAAACCAAATCATTCACATAGATGTTTTCTATACCTTAGAGAAAAATCTGTTCTTAACATTTATAGATAAATTTAGCAAATTTGGTCAAGCTATTAAAATTCAAGCAAGATCTTGGGTAGATTTTAAGAGATCAATCCTACAATACATATCCGCAGTAGGAATGATCAGAAAAATCATAGTAGACAACGAACTAGGTTTTAAAGCTCTCCCCTTAAGAGAATTTTTACACAAAGAAAACATTGATATACATTTCACTTCAAACAATAATCATACATCCAATTCAGATATCGAAAGGCTACATAACACAATCAACGAGCATTTGAGACTCTTAAGACACGACGAAAATAAAGATATTGACACCGTCGAAGAAAAAATTCTAAAAATTATATCCTTTTATAATAATACAATTCATTCCACTACTAATAAAAAACCGATAGATTTTAATAACGGGAAAATAAAGGATGACGAATATAATGATATCCGCGAGAGGATCTCGAAAATTAAAGAAAAAGTCATTAACAAATTAAATCGCGATAGGGAAGAAGTACAGGTAGATTCAGGCCCAAATTTCATTAAAGATATAAGAGGTGGGAAAAATCATGCCAAATTTAGAAAGGTAGATATAGAGAAAAAAAGACGAATATCATGTAATAGATAAAGGAACAGGGCTCAAATATTATGTATCGCACGTAAAAAGGAAGAAAAAATTCCAAGATAATAATTCACCTACAATTCAAGCAAAAAAATGTAAACCAAAAAATAAACCTATAAAACCGACTTTTGTTTCAGGTCAAAATGATACAGACAATAATCCTCACTGCTCTAATAATCCTCCCTCCAACACTTTCTCAAACAGTTGAGGTCCAAAACCTTAATAGCAACAATGGGTACGTTACGATTAAGTTAGAAGATGAGAAAATTATTACAAGGTTCAAAAAGGTCTTACATATTATAAATATAACGGAATACGAAAATACCAGAGATTTGATTCGCGACAATATTATAACAATCAAAGACAAAGCCAATCTCATAGAACCCATGTACAGCACGCTCACCCATAACTTTAACTTACTAGACAGAAAAATTAAGAATTTAAAACCACATACTAGACAAACGAGAGGACTAATTAACATACTGGGAACAGGACTAAAATACATAACTGGCACAATGGACTACAAAGACGAACAGGAAATTAAAAGCAAACTAGACGCGTTATCAAAAAATAACAGAAACTTGATAGACGAAAGTAACAAACAAATTATAGTAAACAACGAAATTTCAGACCAGATAAGAAACCTGACGAAACAGATTAAGACTCAACAAAATACCATATCAAAATATCTAAACGACTTTAGTGAACAAAACGGGAACAGAATACTAAAAATAGAGGACGAAGTACAATACATGCAGCAGGTATACCAAATTAATTACGACGTTACTTTACTGAAAAACCACATAGACGACATCGAAACAATCATGCTGACCAGTAAATTAGGCTTACTTTCCAGAAACATTCTTACAGAAACAGAGTTGAATTTGATTCCAGACCTAGAGAACTTCAAAGATATTAAAATCGTAATTGCATTCCACAAAGAACAAATTATTGTTATTATACTAATCCCAGAGTACAACGAAAACCCGTTGTCAAAAGTCCTTATAGAACCAATCCCTAACGATAAGAATAAATCCATATATTTGGATGAGTATACAGTTTTAGTAGACCGAAATAACACTGTTTATAGTATAAAGGACAACTTAGAGAAAAATTTAATTAAAATAGAGGATAAATGTGTCCATAATATCATTAATTTTAACGAAGCTTATTGCCCTATGCAAAACTTTTCAAAAGAAGAAATAAAAGAAATTACTCCAGGAATAATTTTAACGAAAAATATTGCAAGAATGAATATATGCCAGAATTGTAATAATTTGAAATTAAATATTTACGGCAATAACCTAATTAAATATAAAAATTGTAAGGTAGAAATATATAACGTATCATATGATAATTTTTATACTAGGATAAAGGATAATATTATCTTACCACATTTTGTTACAAAAATAACAGAAAACAAAACTATAAGTTTAATCAGTCTTGAAGAAATCCATATAAATAATATTAACAATAATAGAAGGAAAATTAACGAAATAATAGACGAAAAATATGTAAACCGTTTATTAAACATACCTATAAATATCATCATTGTAATAGTCATTTTAGTTATAGTTTTTGGCATCAAAATCATATTACCTAAAAATAAAGGAAAAATTGGAGTAAATACTTCGTCGGAGCCTCAGACTAACGGTGGGGGTGTTATAGATCATACCATAAAAAACGTGATATAAAATCTATATTAAATTTACTTGCATTTTTCCATTATATTTTTGCCAAATCAACAGAATCAAATTTACATTTTCGTTCAAGTTCATTCATGTTCACATTTGACAAAATAATTTCCGTTCCCCGTGAGAACGAAGGCATAATATTAAATTCACCTTTCCTGCGCGGCAGACGCGAAGTCAGCAATTTTATTAAAGTAAAAAGCGCACAAATGAGTAATTGAAAAATGGGAAACATATTCACAGTTAGTCTGAAGTTTGGATCAAAAGTAAATCGTCGCGCCTCTTATAATTCGTTCCTCGTATATACATAAGTCGCCAATGTAATTCCAAAATCTTTTATTTAATTGATTTCAATAAAGAATTAATGAATAGTCTAAAGTTGGTGTTCTCATTTATATTATTTTTTTTCTTAATAATAAAAATAGATAATTAAACTGTGAGTCTCACATTTGACCTCTGAGCCCGTCATGGCCCGAACAGTCGGATTGACATCTTCTAATTTCCAGAATTTTTTCTAACTGATCATTTAGATTGTCATCCTCTCGATTACAGATACCAGAAGTCGCTAGATGCCTTGAAATATCTTGTGTTTTACCGGCCACTACCCAGCCCAACAGCGTGGTTTTGAAGTCTGCGTAGGGTTTCCCCCAATTTGGTTTGTCCCACCGATAATAACTGATAATATACTTCTGCTCGATGAGGAAATCGATGGAGCCAGGATGTAGAAATCAGGATCAGCCAACTCAATATTTTGAGGATTGCGCCAAGTGGCTATGTTTAGAGCCTGTGTAGTTGATCTGTAGTGATCTGTGGGAGTATGATTGCTTCCAATCTTGTGGAAAATGCAGTTATCTTCGACTGGACCAGCACGCTTACTCTATGCTGAGCTCGCTGTTTGATTTCTCCGATGCCTTCAATGCTAAGGGAGTCTGGTGTCCGATTGAGACCTAGTTTTTTTTGCCATTTTGTCTGTAATAAAATTGAACGGTGAACCAGAATCTAGGATTGCTCGACACTCCACTCTTTCGCTCATATGGTTCTCGAGTTTGATGATAATAGTGCTTAAGAGGACATATCCCTTTTTTCCCTTCATTGATTGTGCCACTAGGATGCTTGGATTACTGACTGATGCCACTGGATGTGACGCCGGCGCATGTGTGGAGTCGCCATCGCTGGTCATGGCGTGATGAGACGCTTTCGCAGTGTTTCCCATATGAAGCAATGTGTTGTGTTTTTTAGAGCATTTCAAGCACCCTCTAGATTGACATTTTAATGACGTATGACCAATCTTTAGGCAGTTTATACAATGCTTGTGCTTTCTGACGACGTTGAGTCTCTCCGATGGGCTTAGCTCTATGAATTTCTTACAGGCAAAAAGCGGATGGGTGCTGCCACACATTACGCATTTCCTTGATGTAGATATAAATGACATAGGATTAACTTGATTGTTCCTCTTCAACATCTCATCCACTGGTTGTTGTCTTTTGTCTTTTCCTAAAGTCTCCAGTGCCTGAAATCGTAGTTCTAAGAATTGAAACAAGTCACTTATGGTTTGAAGTTATCGCGGTGCCCTCAATGATTGCTCATATAAATTATGTGTGCTTCTGTCTAACTTCTTGAGCGTAATATGCACAAGATTAGAATTCCAAGTTGAAGTAGAAATTCCCATTCCTTGAAGCCCCATAATGGCTTCCCTTGTAGTATCATGAATGAGTTTAATGGAAGCTGGAGATTCTTGTCGAATGCAAGGCTGTCCCAATAATTTGTTGAGTAGAGCGGTGACTAATAGCCGCTTATTATTATATCTCATCTCCAACGTTGTCCATTGCCGATTGATAGTTTTCTTCCGAGGATGGGATGTGCTATATTCAGGCCTTACCCTCGGCTGTCAAGTTACCTTGAAAATAAAACATCTTTTCTGCATCTGGAATGGATTGATCATGCACCATTTGAACATATAAGCCACGGAAATGGCTCCAATGTAGATAATTGTCCATCAAAGGTTGGTAGAGTTATTTTTGGAAACTTTACTTCCCTGCCAACGAGGGTACATCCCGGTAGGGCTTCTAGTTTACTTGAAAGACCGACAGCGATATCTTGTACCATGATTCGAGTCGAATGTAATAGTTCTCATCATATGTAGACTCATCACCTTCAACGGAGATATTGAGTATTTTCTGATAGTTTGCAGATATACTAGTCCAATAATCGGAAATGCATTTAAGTTTTAATTCGTAATATGCTCTCGGATGCCTGGTCGGGGAGGCGAGTCTCAATGAGTTTTAAATGCTGCACAAGCGCTGACGTCTTGGTCTTGTGGATTCTTAGCAGTGTGTTTAAACTCTGTTTCTTTTACCTTGAGAATCGTTTGTAAGCGTGAATGACAGGTTATTTGTGTGTTTCATTGTCGCCATTCACTTCGTTATTGCCAAGTGACTGCTGCCCTTCACCCTCAGATTGATCTTGGTTGGAGGTTTGAACAGGTCCAGCCAGTTGTCGCGTGTCTGCTGATTTGGGCTCAATAGCTTCTTGCAATGTGGCATTGAATTGCTCGTAGGCCCTTTTAAAGGAGCCGTAATAGCCTTTCTTGAAGTATGGATGTTCCTGGTGTGTATCTGCATAGGGCGTAAGCTTATTGTGGTTGTCGTCAAACTTTACCCAGTCTGTGTCAAGCCAGACAATCCTAGTTCGCAGGCATGGCAGCTCCTTCTTGTAGGATGGGTCTCCTTTGAAACCTTGTATTAGCTGCTCAATGGATTTTCCAATGGTTTCTTGCTCACTGGTGAGGGCTTCCATTTTGCGTATGTGATCAATTGATTAAATTGAAGAATCACGTCGGGGTCACCAAATGTTAAAGGGAGAGCTCCTTTGCTCTACCTGTATGCGTGTGCGTCAAGGTGCGTGTACCTTGATTACTGTTGAGTGGTACTTGAACCGTCTTATCTTCGTAGAAAGTGGCCAAAGGCGCTCTGTACCAAGGCCGTCTTGAGTATGCAATTGGTGCTTGTACCAATTGCAGAATGAATGTTTGTTATAGCTCCTCACCAGTTGGTAGCTATCTGGCCAAAGGTTCCTCGCACCAAGGCTTTGTTGAAGGGTGTAATTGGTGCTTGTACCAATTACAGATTAAAACGCTGAAAATTATAAGGATTAAAACGCCGAAAACTGCAACCAAAAGAAACCTCGAATGAAAAACGACTGCGGTTGAATTAGAACTGCACTGAATAATTTTATTTGACACAAGTAGAATATATAAAAGGAAATTACGCTTATCTAAACAATTTTATTGTAACAGAGACGACTCCCATGAAATATCGTCGCGCATGTACATGAGAAGTACACCGCCTCAAACTTATTGACGGTGAGCAAAGTGCTGACCGTGGTGATTTTCATGGGAACCGTCTGCAGTAAGTACACCAGAAGTGAAATTAGCATGATGGCTGTGGGCGAAGGCGCGAAAACAATTGAATGCAAACGTTATGCGATTCTTAAGAATTTTGTTTGTTTTAGAATATTTATACTTTAATTATCGCGGGCATGCTCGTTCATGCAATTTCTCTTCTGGAGGAACTTGTACACATGTATGCTATGTAGGTGTAAAAAAATATGTTACAGCGGCGTCATTCTGCTGGACATAGACAGAGTCTAAGAGCCGGAGAGTTTTATGTGTTCGTTAAGTCAGCTAATGGGCAGGCTGTATGCCGCTATATTGCCTATCTATGCTACTTCTCAGATGAAAATTAGGTTATAATGCCACTTTGTGTTAAATTAAGCTTAGGAGCCAATTCGATGAGAAAATGACACCTTGATATGTGAAACAATTCTGGTTTTATTTAATAAAAATTTAGGTTACATTGATTGAAGGAAAAATACTTTAATAAGCATGAATTAATAATTTGAAGGAGGTATTGCTAAGTCAGCAATTTCACTGCTTTCTTGCTTATATAATGTCTTTCGCAAAATTTATCGTATTTGTTTCTTGTGGCACACTTTTGTGCTGTTCGAAAAATAATTGCGTCACTTGACTTGCTGCTCTATTTTTAAAAAATTGCTGATTCGTATTATCTTTTTAATTGCTTTTTATTGGCGGGTAGGAAGTATCGATTTTTTTTTTTTTTTTTTTTTTTTTTAATTATATTCATGACACATATTGCACGTTTACTAGATAATATGAGACTTGCACTATAATATATGTATGTACATAATTGTGCTTACTTATGAGTTTACTCATGCTGTTTTAAGTTGCGTTTTTTTTTACATGATGTGTATATTACATTACAAATAATTAATTAAGATGCGCTTCTTACATGATGTGTATATATGCTTTTACAGATTTGTATATTACATTGCACTTAATAGAAGTACCGAAAATCTTTCACATCATATCTGAAATAATCGGTGCGGAAAAAACTAGGTTGGAACCATAACATCGAAACAACCATGCTCTTTTTTGAGGCCAGCCCTTCCCTTTAACTCGAACACGAATTTGTCTATATATTTCTTTACTATTTTCGAGGCTCTGGTAGACCCACTTTTCGTCATCACAGCGAGCTGAAATTTGGCACACAGGTTCATGTCGCGTGACAATTGACTCTATCAAAATTTGAACCGGAAATTTCCATGGAAAACCCGGAAAATCAGGAAAAATCATTTGAAAATTTGGTACAAATTTGATTAGTGATAAATCCGTTTCAGGAAAAATGCAGTTTTCCGATTTTTCCGAAAAATTTTCCGGAATTTTCCGACTTTCCGGAAAATTTTCCCGTAAAAAAGTTTTCTAATTATGCAGAATCAAGTTCCCTAGCAACTGGCATCATTACTTTCTCTCCGACAATGGTGAAAACTTGCAGAAAAAATCGAGGAAAATTCATGTAAAACGCTTTTTCGGAGGTTTTCCGACCAAGGAAGCATTTGAACGTTTTACAACCTAAGACAAAGTTGTAGAGCGAAATGAGTTGAATAAAGTTGCTTTTGTGTCAAACTCCATGGAAAACCCGGAAAAGCGGGAAAATTATCGAAAAAAATTTCATCGATATGATTAGTGATAAATCTATTTCAGAAAAAAATGCAGAATTTTCTAATGTAGTTAACGTGAAAAAGGCAGAAAATAGAATAAGTAAAAAACGAGTTTTCAAACAAAACTGAGGCCAAGCCGCATGCAAAAGTAGAAAATAAACTTTTCTTCCCACACAGGGGTGGACTCAAATTTTATTCGCTGACAATCACCTATATATTTCAGTATGATCAATCAGAGGTAATAAGTGATTTGATTCATGAAGAGAAAGAATATTCAAGAGAAATGTCCCAATCAAAAAATCTGAGTCCACCCCAGTGTGTGAAGAAAAGTTTATTTTCTACTTTTTCATGCGGCTTGGCCTCAGTTTTGTTTGAAAACTCGTTTTTTACTTATTTTATTATATGTGCATACAACAAAAACGGATTATTTAGAATTAAATAGAACTAGATCTTAAAGGAGACAAACTGGGTGCCCTTTTATAAGGAAATAAATTATGTCTTTGATTTAAAAATTTATCAGGATAAACACAACACACAACATAACACAATAAATTTGCATGATATTTTTTTCATAAATAATCTGACCTAAACCAATTATCTGCGACTCCAATTTGATATTCTAAATTTAATATGACTGTTGAATATCAAGCGAAATAGGCCAGTAAAGAAAAATACCGTAATCTAATTTATCCAACTATTTATTGCCACTTTTTGTAGATATTGAATTATCCATTTTATTCCAAATTTATATAAAGGTAGAGTTAGTACACAAATTTACCTGACTACATATATGTACATAAATATAATTTCTATAGAAGGGGAAAATGAAACGAATGCAAAAAAATCATGTTAAACTGATAACGTAATAGTACCAATACTAATTAAGCAATTTCTGCAGTGAAAACAGAAAATGATATTTAAATATTTACAAATGATCATATTGGGGGCTTGAAGTAAGCAGAAACTACTAATGAGCATTAACATTAAAATAATACGTAAAAGCATACTTTTTAAGATATGCAAGGATAAAGGATAGTGCCTCTGTCATTATTAGGACTAAAGTAATCATATTTTTAATATAACTCCGCAGATATAAAATAAGTAAATTCTAAGGATTTTAAGGTCCTCTAATTTAAGAAGCGTGCATGTCTCATGATTAACTAACTTTCAGCAAGAGGTTGGGAAATTACGAATTTTGATAGATTTACCATGGTATGATTCTGTACGATTAATTTATCATAATACATAATTACGTAATTGACTTATCAATAACATTTATATGCGTAAGTTAACTCCAAGTCTTACTCCAATATTATCTCCATCACATTCAAAGAATGATTTTGATTTATTAAAAAAGAAAAAAAAAACTACTATTACAAAAGAGCTTAAAAATAAGGTTAACATACTTTAAATGCAAATGACACAAGGCAAAAGAGTCCCTTTCCAGGAACGCACATTTATCGCTAAAGGATGAGAACTTCCACTTGGTTATTCCTTGCAACTGTTTCAAAAAACTTCATCAGAACGTGCGTTTTATTAAAAGTTTCTCAGTGTAACCTAGCAAAGTCTGACTGCCTTCTATATCAGCTGCCGGGTTCCGTTTGTGTTATGTGGCAAAAGAAAACGTGACTGCGGAGCATAATTTAGGCAAAATTCCATTTCTCCACGAAGTTGGTGAAAATAAAATTACCGTTCTTAGTTTTAGGAGACGAAATGCAGCCAAGCCAGTTACTTTGTTGACACTTGCCACAAAGACTTGCACAGGTATTAGTAGAAGGTCTAGTAATCGAATTTGCACTGGACACACGTAATGTATTTGCTTTGCTTTTTAGTTTTCTCGATAGTAGCAACACACGATTTGAAAATTTTAAATAGAAGCATGAGGTGTGATCTGGACAATTCTAAGGAATTCGGTATGTTTGCGGATTGATTTTTGCAGATTAATTTTTTCCTCTTGGACATCGTAAATCATTAAATGATATCTAATTATATTTTTGAGGCCGTCTAATGTTATCTTGAACTCTATCACTAATATCTTCTAAACCTTTACGCTTATATTCATTAACAACATTTTAGAGATATTCCTTAATATTATCATTAGCTGCTCCACGTTGATTGTTTCCAAATAATGACCTACAGGATGTTTCGTTAGTACTTCTTTTAACAGTACTTACTGTAAAATCTGACTTATCTAACACATGCTACAGTTTTATACCCTAGATAAAATCTGTAGGATATTCTAAGTTTGATATTCTGTTTGTAACGCTTAGAAATAGGGCTGGTAAAGCAAAATAGATTGGACATCCTCTCATAATATTAAAAGTTTCTTAGATTCTTGCATGTCCATTTGTCTGTCTCTCTGTCTGTCTCACTAACTTATAACAATGGAATGAGCCATTTGCTATTTCATGTGGAACAAATATTGTGTTTCTGTATATCACCGTTAGAGCAGCCTTTAAAACTTTTACTACATAAAAAACAAGTAAAACTCAACCAGTCAGATTAAATTTGATACCCGAAAATCCAATTAAATTGAAAAATATATTTTCTTGTGTCCGAGTGATATTTTAATCGCTTGTAATGAATTAAACTCATTCAGACTTTTATTTTCAAAAGTTATGCTATTAACTGAATCCTGCGTATGGGCAAGAGAGACGGAGCATGATAAACACTGTTTTTACTTTTTTCGTTCTGTGGTGATTGCATCTGCAGCCAAGACAAAAACATCAAATGGCATAAGAAAACGTTTAGTTAGAAATATTTAAACATAAACATTTATTTATATGAGTACCAGTGCCAAAAGCGCGCTGAGCGCTGGGCACATCATAGCGAGTTACATAGTAGATACAAACATATAATAGCAAAACTGAACATACAAAATTAAGAGTAGGGTATAGGAGGCTTAGAGCAGCTATAGTAGCATAGAACAACGTTAGAGCAGCAAAAGAAAAATTATAATTCCATAGCAAATTAATAAGAATGAAAACAATAGCAAGAATATAGAAATTGTAGTATGATTTGTAGCATGATTTGTAGTATGATTTGTACTATGATATAATGTGTTGCCGGAGAATAGATATATAAAAGTAAATAAAATGGCGACAAGTAATAGAGGGTCTTAGCGACTAAATAGCATATCTAGTAGAGGCAACTAGTGAGCACCGAGCACTTAAGCCTGAACTTAAAATTAAACTTAAGTATGTACATCAAACAAAATGAATTACCAATTAGTGTAGGTAACCAAAAAACACTTATGGTTGGACTTACCATACTTCGAGGCGAAGTTTATCAGATTTTTGCCTCCAGTATGCTAACTACTTTCAAACAAGTAGAAGAACGGTTTAACCGCACATACTTGCCTAGAGAAACTTACAAGGAAAAGGTAAATAAATTGATTACCACTAGGCAGTATCCTTTGGAAAATCTCACAGCCTTCAAGGCAACAGTAAAATAAATGCTGGCACTCTGCAACGAAGGAGCAGAATCCAAGTACGGCGCCACAGCAGTCCCCAGCTGTTGAAACGAAGCTAGAAGACTTCTACAAAAATACCTTAAAAACAGATGTCAATAATTTCTATATGTGTCAGTACCTACTGAAAATGTCTGACGGCACTGTGGATGAATTACTGCAAAAAGCACTTAATAATAATTTATTTACTGCCCAAGTACAAAGATTGCAATCTTATTATATACTTCTAAATTAAAAAAATTAACCAAATAATTAAGGAAACATGAATAAAATAATAATGAAGAAATAAATCATTGTAAGATAAAAAGAGAGGGAAGAAATACTAATGCTAAAATATAAATGGGGATATAAACAAATAAATATGTAAGAACGAATAAGAACAACAAAAAAACTGAAAAACTAATTAATTAATAAATGAAAATATAATGTCCTATTATAAGATGAGAGTTCCTCAAAAAAAAAAACAAAAGTAAAGGATTAAGTATACAACAAATTTAGACTAACAAAAATCAAAGGGAAGAAAACACATTAAAAGAAAAAAAATGAAAAAGGAAAAAAGAAATTTAAATTAGTTAAAAAACAAAAAAAAAATAATAGCAAAATATAAGAGTTAGATATGTATATACAATAAGTTTTAATTAAATGCAATAAATTGATTAATTGCTATATAGTTTGCATCATTCACAACTAAAGGCTAGGTAAGTCCTTATAATTTTAGAAAAGGCTCTGCCAGAACTCGCACGCTGAGCACCACCAGGAAGAGAGTTCCACCTTCGAATTGCTTGAACAAGGTAAGAGCGGTCGCCAAATCGTGCAGAACATCTAGGAGCAAGAAGTTTAAGATGTCGTGCTGAATTTAGAAATTGTAGTTTTTCATAAAGATATTCTGGTGTTTTCTCATAAATCAACGTATGCAAGAATGTTAATTCGCGACGAGCTCGGAAAATTTCGAAGGAAATACCAAGGAACAAACTTTCATACGCCGACACATGAGAATGCCTACTCAATTTCTAAACATAACGAATTACATCGTTAAATGCCACAGTTAATTTTCTTTGCACTGTGAGTCAAGTTTGGTAAATACAAGGCTGCCATAAATGAAGTGGGGGGGAACAAGTGCTTTTGCTAATCTGGATCCTGAAGCCTATCGACAAACAGCTCATGGTAATGCAGAGTTGTCGAAGACTTCCGTACACTTTACCGAGTAATGCAGACATATAGTCACAAAAAGTGATTTTGGAATTCAGTTTGACACCTAAATTTTTTACAGAGTCTACATACGCCAATGGCGTATTGTTCATTGTTACAGATGGTAAGTCAATGTTTTCAGTATTTTTCTTGTGCACAGCTAGGCACATAGACTTTGAAGGGTTGATTGAGAGGATATTAGTTAGTGACCATTCATATATGTAGTGTAGATCCTCATTGACACGTTGCACACAGTCTTCAAGTAGACCAATTGGTCTACTTAAATAAATCTGTACATCATCAGCATATAGAAGTATGGATGTATTCTTCAGGACGCTTGTTAAATCATTGATATACATTCCGAATAGTAATGGACCAAGGATAGGACCTTGGGGAACCCCTTGATAAAGGAGCTTTATATTAGAAAATTCATTATTCAATTTAACGCCTTGATTTCGCATCGACAGGAAATTACTGATTAATCTTAAAGCTGATGAGGAGAAAGAAAACTTATTCTTAAGTTTAAAAAGTAAAATAGAGAGATTGACACTATCAAATGCTTTACTGAAATCAAGAAGTACAAGTATTGTTAGAAGATCATTAGCAAGAGCTTCATGAATATTAGTTGTAACTTTTAAAAGAGCAGTCTCACTGCTATGTTTTGATCTGAATCTAGATCGCCACTTTGACAGTAGATTATTAAATTCAATACACTCAGTCGATTGATTATACATTATTTTCTCTAACCCCTTAGCAATAAAATTTAATAAACTAATTGGCCGAAAATCGCTTGGACCGTTAAGGCGAGCTTTCTTAGGAATGGGAACAACAAGTTCACACTTCCACTTAGTGGGGAATTGTGATGTCATTAGACACTGATTATAAATGTGCGTTAACGGGCTTATTATAAATGGAGCAATTAATTTCACGAATTTCGGAGAGAGTGTATCCGGCCCGGAGGCATTTGACTGGATAGAATATATTACATTAATAACATCAACTACAGTAACACACTTAAACGAGAACCCATCCATTTGAAGGCTGCTCATGCTAAAATCAGGATTGGGTTGCTTAGAAATCTCATTGATGACATTATTGGTAGATTGTAGAAAGGTACTAGAAGTTGTAAAAAAATCATTCAATACATTAGGATCAGCAACGATTTGAGTTTGATCGTCTCCATAAATACCCAGATTGCGAATGTTCTTCCAAAGTTTCTTGGCAGGTTCATTTGGGTCCAGTTTCAAACCAAGATACGCACGTTTAGAAAATCGAATCAGGCTTGTTACCCTATTACGGGAAATCCTATATCTGTTGAGATCTATCTCACTATGATTTCTTTTGTATTTTTTTAGTAAGAAATCACGCTCAGCCATTGTTTGGCGGATTTCATCAGTGATCCAGGGACAACGCTGGGGACGAATATTACATGTTATTAGTGGAGCATATTTATCATATAGATACAAATCAGTACTATTCAGAATTTCTATTTTGTCATCGAGAATACTACAGTTGTAAAGATTGTCCCAATGAATATTATTTCATTCCGATGCTAGTAAATCCTTATTCATACTATTAAGATCCCTATATGTGAACGATGTCATGGTTGGTAATGAATCTATCCTCATTTTGTACGTCAGGTATAAAATTTGTGATCAAAGTTGCTCGGTGGGGATATCTGATTGTGAAAAAGGACATTGACAAAATTAGTAGTTAAAATATAGTCCAACTGAGATGGCGATGACAAAAGTAGGGGAAATTGATTTTAAATTCACCACACCGTGCTGCTTAAATTTGTGGAGAAATATGCGTTGTTCGTTAAATGAAGATAACTTACAGATGATCGGTGAATTTTTGCTAGCCCGCTGATGACCTAATGTTTTGGATCGAAAAGCAGTTGCATATGGAGATAAAGTATGCGTGATAGTGGAAGAGATGCTCCTTAATATTTCTAGCGCATTTTCATGGTCAGTGTATGGTACACCAGTAATTACTGCATCCGTTAGCCTATTGCGCCGGTGCATATCTTCCAGTTCTTTACGTGTTTCGGAGAGCTCACACTTAACGTTGTTCAATTCTTCATGCAACTGCGAAATGTTCGAAGTAAGAACCGAAGTGACATGATCTATTTTTTGATTTAGCATTTCCTCAAAATCAGAAAATTTTTCAGATATAATGTGGGCCAAGTTTTCCGTTAATTTTCTTTCAAGCAACTCAAAGGAATCAGTACTGATTACAGAGTTCGATCGACTAGGTGTAAGAGAGATGCCACTGCCTCCATCACTTACTTGCTGACTTTTAGAGTTGCTCCTTGTTTGTCTGTTAAACGTAACAGGTGTGACTGTGGTGGAACCTTTTGAGTTGTTAGTTCACTTCGCGATTTTGCTCATCTTTGGAACTCGAAGAAAGAAATCTTTCAAATCAGAAATAGCCCTTGATACGGAGCATCTGCAACAAAGAGCTCTATTCCTGCAATCTCCAGGGCAGTTTCAGCAAAATTTGATTCCAAGTATACAAAACAAAATACACAATTCAGTCAAATAAGTTCACCTGCAAATCACAACGTTTTCAATCCTGCCATAACACCATTCGCTCAGGTTCACCAAAACTCAAACTGTCACATACAGCCGCCACAGTGCACATAGGCAAACGCATCATTATATATCAAACAAGAGCCAAGAGCTCCAAATAAAAAAATACGGTACAAAATAAAAATGATTATTTAAATAAAATAAATTGCAGTTTTTTGTAATTTAAGAGGTCACACATACTCTGATTTCCTCAAACGAAAAAATACTCTTTATTGTGTGTACCGTAAAGTGTACGGCCATAATATATGACTGCCGAAGAAACAACAATCATACTCAAAGACCACAGGACAATCAAATTCCACCAAATCAACGACCTAGAGAATCGCAAAGCCCCAATACCAATTCCCGAGTATATAATGAGAGGAAAAATGTGAATTTTGTTTTCGTTCTAGACATGCCGTTGAGAGCTGCCAGGAAAAGCGAAGATGGGAAGCCCTGAGTCAGGGAAACGACGTACCGTCGACCAAAAACTCCTCGGCTTGGCAACAAATAACCCATCCAATTAAATATTGTCCCCTCATACGCTCGAATCCAGTGTCGGTACAGTAAAACTTCTTTTAGATATAGGCCTGAACGGCAGAACTAAACTTGTTGTCGACAAAGGCGCTGAATTAAGTATAATAAAGAAAAGGTCAATTAGAGGCCTCAAAATAATTAACCACAATGAGTCATGCACATTCCCGCCTCCAGTTGATACCGCAAATACGCTGGGAAATTGCCAGGGAAACTTCGTTTTCAAAAACGAAATTCCCTGCAAGTTTCAAGTCGTAAAGAACTTGCCTGGCCTTTCCGATGATGGACTTCGAGGAAAAGATTTCTTAGCGCACAACTGTAACGTTGAGGGTCCAAACAAAGACCAAGCTTTCCTCGCACTGAAACTAGTCCTGATGAATTTGCTTTGCCATTATAGTTTGAAGTGGACAAACTACATTCCGAAACAGCAGTCGAAGTAAGAACTCTTGCAGAAGAGGTAGAGGCTAAACAGGTTGAACTGTCCACCTGCAGTGTCTTCAGGGCTTCTTAAACGGGAAAGGCTGGCTGCCAAACTCCAAAAAAGCCCAAGGAATGTGGAACGATCTGTCTGGGCAAACAACCGACCGACGAAGTCAGACAGCAATTTATTACCTTTAAGGAACCAATATACATACATGCGCGGCCACAAATTGTTACTCCCGTCCCGTTAAAAACTCAAGAAGAAATGCTCTGTTTATCATAAGAGATAACCGAAGGAGTCATTTTGGCTAACACTTTGCTATCATCTTGAAAAGAATTAGTGCTGGTTATTATTCTCACCACTAAACGTTCACCAAGTAGTCATAAACAGCTTAAACTTACAGCTGTATCCCATAAATAACTACACAACAGTCCCGCCAACAGATACAGAAAGCCACAAAACTACGCATATTCCCATATTGAACGCAAAAGAAGCTTCCAAGCTATGTAGAGCTGGAGCTGAGTGTCTAAAGCCTGCTAAAAATTTGCATATAATTTTACCGTCTAAGACTCCCGGACATAAGTCCTTTTTAACTAAAGCAACGCCATATAAGAACGGTAGTGAGTAGCCAAAGCCTATGCATATTACTCCACCATCTTCCAGTATCAAAAATTTAGCGTGGTCAAAACCCAGTAGCATCGACGCGCATGTGTATCCCACGTAACCTAAGGCAAAGACCACACGGGTGTACAAAACTCACCCGTAGGCAAAGCGGGAAGAAAATACCCTGCAACATGCTAATTTCAACGCAATAAAGTATCAAAGGCAATTAAATAAAACCAATCCAAGAACAGGAAACAAATTTGAGAAAAAGAATAAGTCAACCGAAATTTCAGCTAAAAATCAGCTATATCACAACATGTACGCTACATATACCCGGATTATGACACTCAGGAAGGCACATAACCATGCTGCCGAGTTTCTAGGCTAGAGCAAGATCTCAGCATAGACCAGAATTTAGCCGCGAAAGAAAAACTGCTATATCAGAACTCTGCAAACAGCACAAAGAAATCCTCTTCCTCAAAGGTGACAAACTCACCTATACCAATGCGATAAAGCATAACATTCCATTGGTGCAAGATCAAGAACCAATCCATCAAAAAATATACCGCTTACATGAAACACAGCGTAAAGTATTTAATGAGCAGCTTAAAGAAATGCTAGACAGCGGGATAATCCCGTCTAGTAAAAGCCCTTGGAATTCACCTCTATCAGTTGTCTACAATAAAGCGGGACCAGACGGTAAAAAAAAATGGCGCGTCGTGTCGACTTTCGTTAGATAAACAAAAAGCCAAAAGGCGACTCAATTCCGCTACCTCGAATCGAGGATATTCTTGACCAATTAGGTAATGCAAGGTAATTCACTACCCTCGCTTTGCCTAACGGCTACCAACAAATCCTTGTCGACAAAAAATATTGACACAGGGCAGCTGTCGGCATAAGTTATTGGCACTAAGAGCTCCAGCGTATGCCATTCGGGCTCCGATTAGCCACCGCCACATTTCAACGCCTGATAAATTTCGTCTTGACAGGCCTACAAGGTCTCAAATGTTTTGTTTACCTAGATGATATTGTCATCTATGATAAAAATTTCAATGACCACAACAAAAAGTTGAGGAAAGTCTTCAATAAGTTGAGAGAGAACAACCTCAAACTGCAACCAGAAAAGGGCAAGTTTTTTAGAAGGGAAGTACGACGTAAGTGCTCTAGCGAAGGTGCACAGCTAGACCCAAGTAAGACGGTCTGCGGCCAAATGTTCCCTGTTCCCAGAACAGTGCGGCAAGTCAAATCCTTTTTGGGACTTGCCAGTTATAGAAAGTTTATTCCAGACTGCTCCAAAATTGTACTTCCAATTACGAATTTACTACGAAAGGACGTAAAGTTCACTTGGATTTTTCGAAATCATTTAATCTCACATGGACGCAAGTAACGAAGCTTTAGGAGCTGCTCTTTCTTAAGGAGAAGTCGAAAAGAACCAGCCCATTGCCTATGCAAGCCGCACCTTAAATGAAACTGAAAGAACTTACTTCACTATAGAGAAGGAGTTATTGCTTATATTTTGGGCTATAAAGAATTTCAAGTGCTATCCTCAAGGCCGAAAATTCACGGTATACACAGACCATAAACCTCTCAAAGGTGTCTTCATAGTGAAAGACTCAACTTCCCGTTTGGTGAAAGTTTTCAGCACAAACTATTAGAATTCGTACAACAGTAAGGCTAGTGCACTAAATCACATCCCTTAGGCATTAGCGGACGGCAATTTAGGCAATGCCTTAAAGTTAAAAGCTCTAGTCCCCCACACGATGCACTCAGATCTGGAGGAAGATAGTTCTCTAAAGGACAGACAGAAAAAGGTACCCGCCCATTGTTTCGTCATGACTCGCGCAGAAGCAAAAGGTCCAAGAGATTACAGATAGCTAGATAGCTCCAGTACAGAGAGTAACGAGCACACGAAAGTGGATCAACACGAAATTCGGACCCCAGAGGCAAATACAACACAAACCAAAACAACGCTTGATCCAAATATAAGTACGGGTAAGACACCCATATTTTAATCTTCTGTAATGTAGGTATACATTTATTATATGCATTATGGAATTCTAATTCAATATTGTGCAATATTAACCCAAATGAATTATAAACGCATCAAATTTTACTGATGACATAAAATGTTTCAAATCGAAGAATAACAAGACGCCTCACAAACAAGTTATTATTTGTAAATATTTGAGAAATTCTTAAATTTGAATTTTCTATCGCGACGCTTTTTCAGCAAAAGGAATGTTTGGATTAACTTTAAAGTACCTCCAAAACATTTTTCTTGGCAATTTTCAATGTTATAAACGCCTAATATTATGAAATAAAATAAATATGTTGGAACAAATTTGTGTAGCCAATATGGTGGCAATAAGTTCAAGAAAAATATGGCGGATTTTGAAGGAATTTCTCTATGCAGTGCTCTACACTTCGTTTTAGTGATAATAACGGGCCAGTCACCTATTCACAAATTATTTTCCGACTATAGTGACTGACATGAAAATTGATAGGTATGGCAAAATTAAAGTGGCATATATAGACTCCTCATATCACCCTGTAGTTTTGGAATGATGAAATGGTAACTATTAAGTGACTTTTAGTTTGACAGATTATTGGCCATATTACAGATTGCGTTGAATGCGACCGATGAATGTATTTTTAAAGCCTGTTGACGCTTCGCTGATTACCCGAATAAAGGTTGACGGATTCGATAAATGTCAACCCGTAGCGTATTCTATTACCTATAAGAATGTAAGCTAGTATGATAGATTTTGCTAATTCAATTAAAGTGAACATTCCGACGCGTTAGCATTGTAATCCAAAAGGTCGTGCAATAAAGTAAATTTTGTTAAATCTATATAAATCGAGCCGAGTTTATTTCAATTTCCCTAACCCGTTTTCAGCAAAGCAAACATTGGCGCCCGAGCAGGGTCCAGGTCGATTAATTCGCGAGCTCAAGCCGTAATTATTTCGCAGTAGATCGCTCATATCGAGCCGGTTTGAACTTCATGATTGCGCGCTTTAATTACGCCGGGTCAAAGAAAGTTGCTTAATCGATTTATTCGGTGCAAGTACTATCTAAATAATAGCAAGCTTTATGTGAAATTGTGTTGTGCAAATGAACGCAAGCCAAGAAGTAAAAAATGTTGGTGAACGGTAAATGGATTATACGGCGATTTACGGTCGCTTTATCAAGCAACACAATACAACCACGGGAGTTTGCATGGGGGGAGTCACTGCAAGTGAGAGAAGTGTATGCTATCGGTGGTGAAACTGTGGAACACTCAACTCGTTGAGATCTATTACGTTTTTACTATTCGGGATTGGAGACTATCGTTCCAACCTAATTTCGATATTTTCGTGAAAGAAATATTGTTCTAATAGCATATCGATATTTTACAAGCAATAACCCAAAGTGGATTGACGTGTGTGGCTGAACAAACTATCGTTCCAACCTAATTTCGATATTTTCGTGAAAGAAATATTGTTGTAATAGCATATCGATATTTTATAAGCAATAACCCAAAGTGGACGTGTGTGGCTGAACAAACTATCGTTCCAACCTAATTTCGATATTTTCGTGAAACAAATATTGTTCTAATAGCATATCGATACCTTAGAAGCAATAATCCAAGGTGTTTTGACATGTGTGGCTGAACGAATTTGAGTGCCATGTTTGTAATTATTATTGTCCGCTTTGACGCCCGCGTATATTTTCGGAAGTATTCTGGAATTTGATGATCATCTACGAATCACACAACAAACATAGGGTAGCATTTGTAATTTAAAGAAAATCAAGCATCTATTTACCCTTGCTGAGTAAGTAATATTTGTTTGTATATATTATTCCGACATGGAAGTGCTTAAGAAAAGACGTGGGACAGACAGCAAAGGGACAAATCAGTCGTTTCGAGGATTATGTGAGGGGTATATCAATGTGAGATTAGATAAACTGGAGCAGTATGCCGAGTAGATAAACTATGGCGTTTCTGCGACACCCTTTCAGCTTCCAGGATTTCGCCACAGATGGCGGCACCGTCTCTAGGTGGTTTGAGTCCGTGCTAAATGTAGGTTTGCGTCTTGGCTGTATTGGTTTGTGCCTCGGGTATACCATTGCGTCTTGGATGCACGATTGTGTCTTGGGTGCACCATTGAGTCTCGACTGCGCCCTAGCGGGATGTGTCATTTGGTCTTGACTGCGCCCTGGCGACATTAGCACGTACTACCAGCATGCTCCCGTAGGACGGTTTTCTTAGATAGATATGTGGTGCGCCTAAATGTAGGCTTTTGGTTTTGAACTAATATTAGTAATAATTAAAGTTAACGCTAGGAAATTTTTGTTCATGCCAATGGATTCTAGATGGTTGGGGTGGGGCTATTAGGGGGGAAGTAATTTTCATCAGAAATCCTCTACGGGCTCTGGTTTTCGAGATATTAGCGATTTTACCTTTTCAATTAGCGGGAGAGTTCTAGATATCGGCATGACGGTCATCATGCTTTTGCTGCACCTAAATAAGTTTTCTTAGCAGGGAAGTTGTAGATATCAGCATCATTCGAATTTCACAACATTACATCACCATGAACAGATTCTACACGATGTCAGTGAGGGTTCTGGGGTATGTGTATTGAAAAGTCTAATGTTTTATAAACACTTGTTTGGATATAATGTCGCGCAAGGCTGCGACTCGATTCTTTATTCGTTGCTGAATATCTTTTGGGGAAGAATAAACTGATAATTCTTTCTGGATAAACTGGTGCTTTGGTGCTGGGTGCTTTCCTTCAATTCTATGATCTCGAATTTCTCCTTTCCAGTAATGCATCCAAAAAGAGGTTTTTCTTCCACTGGTTTCTCAATGGCTTTCGCTGACAGTTTTCCATTTATGCCATCAATGACCGATTTTTCCTTCAGGAACTCGATCCCCAGAATACCGTCAGCTGGAATCGACTTAGTGTCATAAATGATGTTAAACTCGTATGGCTGTTCTACTCCACCTATGCGTAGTGTGGCTTGCAAGTTCCAATTGAGATTTCTTGTGCCCCAAACAACCCTCCAATCATTATTTTCTTTAGAGTTTGTATAGGCGTATTTCCTTTAATACGATTTACCTTAATTATATAATATGTTGTACCTGTATCTACTAATAATGTTAATTTACCTGTTATTCCTATATGTGATTCTACTGAGATAATGCAGTTATTTAACACACTTAACTCTATGGCACTGGCTTGTTTCTGTGAGCTCTTCATGGTCTTGAATTCTGTTAATAGAAGACAGGTGCGGATAATTCCGCCAGTTGCCGCTCCCCGTTTCCGATTTTTAGAGCATCTTGTTCCGCTAGATATTTTTTCAAACAATTTGCGGTATAATGATGGCAGGTTCTACAAAATTGGCAATAAAGGATTTCTGGGTCAGTTTGCAGCTGTCCTGGAGCACCACCAATTGAAATATTCGCGAACCTTATGCTTTGTGTTCGGCAACTAGCAGTATCGGGACCACAGTTTCGGCATTTTACACAGTATGTTGGTTGTTTTCTTGATTGGCATTCCTTAGCAATATTTATTTACTTTATTTATTTATTTATTTGAAAAGTTACTACGATAATGAACAGACAAAGTCCAATAATACATTACCGTACAAATTCAACAAAAATATTAAATAAAAAAGTAAGAGGAAGAAAAAATTAATAATAATATAAAAGAAAAAGAAAATAGGTACATAATTCATGAAAAAGAAAAGAAAATATAAAATAAAAAGCGAAAAGTGAAGAAAATAAAGATAAAAATAAAGCTAACTAAAACTAACTAAGAAAGAAAAAATAAATTAATATGTACAATACTACATCAATGTGAAGATATAAAAAAAAAAACAATAACAAAAGGAGAAAAAAAGTCAATTTGAAACGAGGCATTGGTAGAAGGGTGAAATGCTAACTAGAAAGTCTGATCTCATTGAGTGTCAGTCTTTTAAATGTCTGGAGGTCGGTTTTAAAGATATGAATACAATTGAAATTTAAATTATACGATTTAAGAATTCTGAAGATAGGCGACTTTTCCTTGATGTTGGATCTACGAGAGGGCAGTCTGAAGTAAGGTATATTTCTGGGTGTACGAGTGGGAGCGTTAAAGTCGATTCTAGAAAGTATATAGGGACAATCAAATAGACAGTTTACCGTCTTAAAAAGAAATATATCCAGGTATGCTCTGCGCTTGACCAAGAATTGCAAGTTAAAATGACTGAGCCTTTCGGGATATTCAACGGAAATATTATAGAATTTAAATAACAAGAGCATGAAAAATTTCCTCTGAATTGACTCGATTTGATCAGAATAAGAAGAGTAAAACGAATTTCACACTTGACATGAGTATTCGAGAATACTTCTAACTATAGAGTTAAAAAGACTAATATAAGAGTCGGATCATTTAAAGGACCTGCATGTACGAAAAATAAACCCGATTAACCTAAATGCTTTGGAAGTAATGACCGTAATATGTGAGGCAAATGTAAGCTTTGAGTCAAATATAACCCCCAGGTCATTTATTTCATTCACACGAGAGATAGAAATATTGTTAAATTTATAATCGAAATTGATGGAATCACATTTCCTAGAGAAAGACTTAACATTACTTTTATTGATGTTAATTTGTAGAGAATTCTCGTTACACCAGGCTTCGAGCTTCTTGATGTCCCTTTGGAGGCAAAAACAGACATTGATATTTGAAATTCTCCTAAATATCTTAGCGTCGTCGACATAAAGTAGGAAAGAAAATAAGAGGACCGCGGATTTTGCTTTGAGGAACGCCAGACAGCTGTTTATAAGGGATAGATCGGAAACCATTAAGAACAACTAATCTGTTTCGATTAATTCGGAAGGAGAAAAACCAAGAGATTGTATATGTGTGGAATCCTAGTTGGGCCATTTTGAAAAGATCACATTTATGTGAAATTTTATCAAATGCCTTTGAAAAATCGGTATAAATGGCATCGACTTGCGCGCATTCATCAAGAGCGTTATCGATAGTGTCAGTGAAAAGTACAAGATTGGTAGTGGTTGAATGCCCAGGAAAAAATCCTTGCTGCTGGCTACAGATATGCGCTTTGTCTTGGTAGAATAGTTGACAATAGGTAAATATTCCCACTTTGCCCACACTGGAAGCACTGGATGGGCCTAGCCGGTGTTGCACTAGCCTGTTATCCACGATATATTCCTGCTGCTGTTGCAGATGGGCCCGTCTGTAAGGCTTCTCTGGATGATCTGCGGGTATCATTGTTGAAACTGTTCGCCCCCCAGAGATCTCGCATTGTTGCGGATTTCGCCCGCTTCCCCAGACTTCTGATTCTCTGCCCTGGAGCATCCTTGCATCCTTCTCGAAATAAATAGCTTCTTCTTGTACTTCATCTACAGATTGGAATCTCCTACCCGTCAGATGCACTTGCGTTATCTTATTCCCTATACTGCTTTAAAATTACACCCTGCGTACGCTTCCAATTCTGCTATTAGTCCACCTTCCTTATTTGGGGTACTTAGCTGCGACTGCTGTTTTAATTTTGTCCAGGAGCTCTTTCAATCTGTCAGCGAATTTTCGACTGTCCTCTCCAGGTTTTTGTTTACACTCAAGCATTTCCGTACGTAGCTCACTGAACGATTTTCTAGGCATATATGCAGTCTGAATAACTTTCTGCAGAGTTTCAAAATCTTTCGGCTCCTGGGAACACACTAGATAGTACGCGTCATCTGTAAGTCGAAATTTCACACAGTCCATGAAGATAGCTTTTTTCTTCAGTAGCCAGTTGATCGTAGAGTTCCTTGCTGCATTTCAGGAAACAGTACACTTCTTTTTCCAGCTTTGGTGGACTTTCCCCAGAAAATAATGGTATATATTGGGATACTATATCCATAACATCCCCATGTGCTTCCGGCCATACTGTTCTTGAGCCATCCGTATGATTTACTGCTTCTTGGTTCTTCTGTCTTTCCGTCATAAAAAGAAAGATATTATCCAGGTATGCTCTGCGCTTGACCAAGAATTGCAAATTAAAATGACTGAGCCTTTCGGGATATTCAACGGAAATATTATAGAATTTAAATAACAAGAGCATGGAAAATTTCCTCTGAATTGACTCGATTTGATCAGAATATGAGTATTCGAGAATACTTCTAACTATAGAGTTAAAAAGACTAATATAAGAGTCGGATCATTTAAAGGACCTGCATGTACGAAAAATAAACCCGATTAACCTAAATGCTTTGGAAGTAATGACCGTGATATGGGAGGCAAATGTAAGCTTTGAATCAAATATAACCCCCAGGTCATTTATTTCATTCCCACAAGAGATAGAAATATTATTAATTTTATAATCGAAATTGATGGAATCACATTTCCTAGAGAAAGACAGAACATTACATTTATTGATGTAAATTTGTAGAGAACTCTCGTTACACCAGGCTTCGAGCTTCTTGATGTCACTTTGGAGGCAAAAACAGTCATTGATATTTGAAATTCTCCTAAATATCTTAGCGTCGTCGACATAAAGTAGGCAGTCACTCTTAGTGATCGACGGTAGATCGTTAATGTAGATCAAGGAAATAAGAGGACCGAGGATTGTGCTTTGAGGAACGCCAGACAGCTGTTTATAAAGGATAGATCGGAAACCAATAAGAACAACTAAGCTGCTTCGATTAATTAGGAAGGAGAAAAACCAAGAGATTGTATATGTGTGGAAACCTAGTTGTGCCATTTTGAAAAGAGCACATTTATGTGAAATTTTATCAAATGCCTTTGAAAAATCGGTATAAATGGCATCGACTTACGCGCATTCATCAAGAGCGTTAGCAATAGTGTCAGTGAAAAGTACAAGATTGGTAGTGGTTGAATGCCCAGGAAAAAATCCATGCTGCTGGTTACAGATATGCGCTTTGACTTGGTAGAATAGTTGACAGTAAGTAAATATGCCCTCTTTGCCCACACTGGAAGCACTGGATGGGCCTAGCGGGTGTTGCCCTAGCCTGTGATCCACGATACATTCCTGCTGCTGTTGGAGATGGGCCCGGCTGTAAGGCTTCTCTGTATGATCTGCGGGTATCATTGTTGAAACTATTCGGCCCCCAGCTATCTCGCATTGTTGCGGATTTCGCCCGCTTCCCCAGAATTCTGATTCTTTGCTCTGGAGCATCGTTGCATCCTTCTCGAAATAACTTGCTTCTTCATGTTCTTCATCTAGAGATTGGAATCTCGTACCCGTCAGATGCACTTGCGTTATCTTATTCCCCTAGGCCTGCTTTAAAATTACACCCTGCGTACGCTTCCAATTCTGCTATTAGTCCACCTTCCTTATTTGGGTACTTAGCTGCGACTGCTGTTTTAATTTTGTCCAGGAGCTCTTTCAATCTGTCAGCGAATTCTCGAATGTCCTCTCCAGGTTTTTGTTTTCACTCCAGCATTTCCGTACATAGCTCACTGAACGATTTTCTAGGCATATATGCAGTCTTAATAACTTGCTGCAAAGTTTCAAAATCTTTCGGCTCCTGGGAACACACTAGATAATAAGCGTCATCTGTAAGTCGAAATTTCATACAGTCGATGAAGATAGCTTTTTCTTCAGTAGTCGATTGATCGTAGAGTTCCTTGCTGCAATGCAGGAAACAGTACACTTCTTTTTCCAGCTTTGGTGGCCTTTT
>OZ005740.1:134910520-134960436 GCA_963930735.1 Dioctria linearis
ATACCGGTTCATGCTGGCGCTGTACGCTACTGGGGGTTCCCCTACAAATCCAAACAACGTTACGCCCATGGGCGTAATTTTTTTGCCTGTATGCACGGTGTTGTTATACGCATGCGCTGCGGTTCTCAATAGCTCGTCCCAGTTTCGTGGCTCCCGATCAACAAAACTCCTCAGATAGTTGGCTAGCGTAGCAGCTGCCTGTCCACAGCGTTGAACTGGGGATGGTAGGCAGTTGTTTGCAGTTTCTTTATCTTCAACATTTTACAAAGAGCCTTTAAGACTTCTCCAGTGAAGTTTGCTCCCTGATACGTTACTAGCTGTTTCGGTAGCGAGTACCGGCTGAGGATTTGCTCAAACAAGGCCTGGGCTACAGTGTTCGCTTCTAGGTCTGATATTGCCACGAAATCTACAAACCTCGTCAGATCATCCATCATAGACAAGATGTACTTGTCACCCTTGTGACTGAATGGCAAAGGTCCAACTAAGTCAACATAGACTTTCTCAAAAGGTCTTTCCGCGATTTCCATCTTGCTGGCTCTAGCGTGCTTATTTTTTTGGCAAATCGTACATCGTGTAACATACCGAGCTATATCAGCCTTCATTCCCTTCCACCAGTAGAAACGCTTCACTCTGTTGAATGTTTTATTCCTTCGAAAGTGTCCTACAAAATTAGATTCATGATAATCTCTTAGAATTAGCTCAAATTCTTCTGGAGTGGTCACCAGTTTTGGTTCTGGTATCTTTAGTTTTTCTTCCGTGATTATCTCAGTCCACTCAATACTGTTACCTTCGTTTTCACAATCTCGCAACGGTGTTTGTTTTGGTTGTTCCGCTTCTTTCTGTTACCTAGCTTAAGCACGAATTATTGGAAGGCATGGATACTCCTTGTTATGATATGAGTCAGTTTCTTCAATGTGCCTTGGAATTCTGCTTATGGTATCGGCATTACCAATTTGTTTCCAGTTTTAGATATAATCTCAAATTCATACTCCGATAGTTTTTGGTGAAATCTAAGCATACGTGAAATAGTGTGCTTCACCTTGAAAACTGCCCGTAGCGGTGGGTGATCCGTTACTATTTTGAAAGGTTTTCCCAGAAGGTAGCACCTATAGTTCCATACTGCCCACACAATGGCCAACATCTCACGCTTTGTAGTGGAGTAGTTTCTTTCTGCCATGTTCAAAGTGCGACTTGCGTAACTAATTGGCTTGCCTTCTTGCTCCAGAACTGCCCCTAAAAAGTCCATACTTGCATCAGTGATTACCGTAAATTCCTTTGTGAAATCCCGATATATCAAGAGTGGTGGTGTTGTAAGAATTTCCTTGACACGACTGAAAGCCTTTTCACACTCGAGTCCCCATGTGAACTTAACCTTTTTTTTTTTAATAAACTATTAATGGGTGCCTATATTTTTGAAAAATTCGGAACAAATTTCCGATAATAATTGGCTAGCCCTAACAAAGATTGAACCCGGCGAACAGTTTTTTGTTTTGGGAAATTTTGCACTACTTCTACTAACCGTTTATCAGATTTAACCCCTTGTTCTGAACAAATATGGCCCAGATACACTACCTCTTTCCTTAAAAATTAATATCTTGAAGGCTGCAACTTTAGGTTGTGTTCCGTGAAGCGCTGGAAAACTTCTCGTAGTTTGCTTTTGTCTTCGTCCAAACACTTAGCAAATATCACGACATCGTAGAAATACAAGAAGCGTTTAATTAATCCCTTGAAGTCCCGTTAGAATTCCATTCAGTAGGGATTGGAAAAGTGGAGAGGCCGTTTTTAAACCAAATGGTAATCGTTTATAATGGAAATGAATAAAGTTGGTAATGAACGCTGTTTTTTCTCTGTCTTTTGTTTCGATTAATACTTTGTGGTACACCTTAGCCAAATCTAACGTAGTGAAGTATCTAGAATAACCCAAACGACCTAACATGTCCTCAATCCTGAAGTCTACACATAGCCGATACTTTCTTTTACCGTCATCATCTACTCCTTTCTTAGGAATTAGAAGTATGGGGGAATTAAATGAACTGTCACTACGTTCGATGATATCATCCTCGAGTAATTTGCTGAGTTGTTTCTGACACTCTTCTCGATGGGTTTCTGGCATGCGATAGTGCTTTTTGTGTATGGGGCTGTATTAGACATTATCGGTAACTTAAAGGTCTTCGTCGGGGTGTATGACAATTTGTCGCCTGACAAATGAAAGATATCACTATATTCGTAGCAAATATGGGCGACTGTTTCCCTTTCTTCGAAGTTAAGGTCTTCTCCCTGCACCAGTGATAACTTCATTAGCGTGAGCCGTTGTTGGCGACTATCAATCTTACTCTTATCCCGTTCTAGTGGATGCACAGTATACTTACTCAATTTTTCAAGCCTCGGCCTGAAAGTCACTAGTTAAACGGGGTGCTTCCTACGTTAATAATACCTGCCCACGCTTTGCCGTTTCTTGGCTTAATTATAGCATTCCCACAATACACTCCTGGCCTAAATTCTTTCACCATGCACACTAAATCTTCCTCACCTGTGACCGGAATTTCCAATAGCCCCTCTAATCTTCGGTTCAACTTAATGCTTGACCCCTGAGTTCTTTTACTTTTTCCTAAGTAAGGCTTTTCCTTTCGCTGTGTAAGATGTACATACGTGTTCTCTCTGCTAAGTAGTATATGGACACTTTGGATACCAAATAACGTTGCGTCTGTAAGGGACAGAAGACCCTTGCCCCACTATAGTGTAAATCCTATGAGAAATGGGCGTATGCACGGGAAAATGAAAGTTGATGAGACTAAAGTTGCTTTTTGTACCACTTGTATGTAAAGTAAATGGCGGAATTGGAAACAAGTTCCAGAATATGTAGGTGTGTTTATATCGTGTGACACTATTGATCTGAAAAATGAGACTAGAGTTGTTATGTTCGGACACATGTGAATACGTGTAGTGTACCTGCTCAAAAGGCGGGTTCATATTTTACGCGGTAGAGTTTCAAAGGAAGTTTGTTTTTTCAGTGGCGAGGTCTTGTTTCCGTGTGGGAACCATGGGGGGCTAAGTTTTTGTTTACTTGGGGTACGATCGTGGCAAGGTTTTTGTTTACGTGGGGGGACGATCGGGGCAAAGTTGTTGTTTACACTCTGTCTTCGAGGGGGCCTGCTGCGGGCAAAGTTTGTTGTTTATATTTTTTTGTGTAGAAAGAGAAAGTGGCTGGTTATAGAGGGAAGCGGTGTATAAATGTTGGGTAAGGTAAGTTTTTGCGTCGTTTCGAATTAATGCGATGATCTGAAAAAAGGTTAGGCGAAGAAATAAAAGACGTGGTTAATAGCAGTCAAGTATTTTTATTACAATCGATGAACATTTTTTTGATTTTTGAATGAATGAAAACTGAAGAAACCCTTTCTCCTCGTCTCTATTCGTTAAAACAATAAAATAATTTTGAATGGAGTTGATTTCATCCAGCTGTTTTTGCGTTTTTATTTTTTCGGAGAATCGATTTGGAAGGTATATGTATGAATTACCATCCAGGTAAATCGTTAATTTTTGGCCGTAGTGCGTTTTCACGTACTTGAAATAGTTGATTTTATATTCCTTATCAGTTTCCAGCTCTGCAAGTCTCAAAAGTATATACGCTGGCTCGTTTCCGATTATCGTCAACAATTCCGATGTGGAGTTTGCCTAAATTGGTTAATCATATTATTTTATTGACGTATAAAATTTTAAAACAATTATTTTTGACTTACCATATTATACAATAATAATTTTTAACCGAGAACTTTTCTCTCAATTGTTGATATAAAACTGTGAAATATACGCGAAAAATTCGGATTTATATACAATTTTTTGGTCGAAATCGCAAAATATTTTCTACCACTTTACCTACTTTTGTACAGGCAGAGTATTGATATCTTAAAATATACAACATATTTCAATAACTTAATGTTCCACAGGGTATCAGTTAACCATACGGATATTTATTATCATATTTTTACTCGACATAAGTGAAAAGAGAAGTTAGCGACAATGTTGCATTTAATAGCTAGTACTTTCTCAATGGCAAAAGTAAAAACAAGAACCAACAAACGGATTGGATTTTATTACTTTGTAAGCAAGACATACACTTAAACAGAGGAGACTAGGGTATATAAAAGGTAGACGAAAATACCGTCATTTTTATTGAAAGCGAACTTTTATAAGCAAACGTTGTGTTTATCACGAAATCTTGTGCGTATTTTAAAATCAAAAGCTGTAGTTTTATTAATGCTAGGTAGTGTGCAGAGAAAAAAAGCAAAAGTAAAAAGTAAGAGACATAATTTTTTTGTTACAGCAACTTCTCAGCAGTATCACCAGCCTAAATAGATTAATAAAATAACGGCGTCATGTCATCAGATAAGTTTTTAAATATTTTAGAACTAGTTGTAGAAAAGGGTGAAGAGTTTTTCCCATGTTTTTTAAGTTCAGGGTTAAACCAAATGTTTGAGAATAATGTTGCTTTAACCATAAAAGATATTTTAAAAGTACATAAAATTATTTTTTAATACGCATTTTCTAATAAGGACTGCTTCCAAAACCTTTCTGTTCAAGAAGCTCTTTCCACGCTGGTAAATAAGAGGAGCTCGATATAATTCTCCAATATCCGCTAAACCACCGCCACTTTGAATTGCGTAATATTTAGTATAATATGAATTCATTTTCGAAGTTATACAAAATGCTATTACCTCCACACTATGTTAAATTATTTGTTGTATGAGTATATATAGTTTATTTTCTTTTAAAATGGAGCATTATAAATGTCGGAATATAGCCTGGCTTGAAATCAATTAACTCCCCTTGCTGATTAGTTATTTTTATAGAAATAATTTCGGTAAAGGTTTTTTCAATAGGGCAGTAATCTACGTGTTGAAATCTTATTGTACTTTCACATTCTTTTAAAGGTATTATACGTAAGTATCGTACTAACTGATCACCTATAACTCTGGGCTGAATAATATCAGTGTAGACATAAATTACATATTTTTCATAACAGTCCTTTGATGTTTGCTGAGACTCTTGCGGTGACCTTAGTGCGCAGTCAGTAACTGATCTTTCCAGTCTAACTGGAAAGTCAGTCAGTGTGTCTATTATTGACATATGCTCCTGACGTAATCCTGCCGTATTAAAAGATTCTATTATTTCTGACAATATGGCGTTAGGCTCACGCTTATTTTCAGGTGTTTGGAGAAATATATCCGTAAAGAAGTTGGACAGGTTGTCTATATTAGTATTAATAGGCACTGGTGTAGTTAAATATTCTCCGGAACTTTGCTTTTCGTATGGAACATCCAAAATATTGGTACCTTTAATAATTTTTCGCTGTTCGGACGGTTTAGCATTAATCGAATATTCAATCTATTCAAGATGTTAAAAATCGTATCCTTAATTTGAATAATTATCTTTTGTTTTTTCTTGCTCGCTAAGAGTTTGATCATCAAATTGTACATTTGATATAAAAAGCGTAATACGATCTCTGACATTAAGATGAGATGGTAGTGGTTTTTTTTATTTTGATTGTGACTCCCAAATCTTCCAACCGCAGTTCAAATACATCATGTACCCTTTTGCCACCAGTATTTTTTCCTGTCTCACGAGCTCTTTTGATGCTAAGCGCTGGATGTGTGTAGTTGTCTATCGGATCTTGTATGACAGCATACTTTCTCTTCTGTCTAGGAATTTGTCCAAGTACGTCATCAACAAAGGCTTCAACTGACACGTAGTTTTTATATTTTAAAATAACATTTTCTGAAGCCCTCTTACCCCTGATATATGTGTAATGTAAACTCGTCTGGATCCTGTTTGTAACTTATTTCAGGTATAACACTATCAAAAAAGTCAGCTTCTAACCGATCCCACATCTTTTTCTTAACATCATCCAAGTACATGGTATACCATGATGGTGAAATAGCGCTATAAAATGTTAGTAGGAATGCAGAAAAATTTACTTGTCCTGCTCTGTAACTAACTTGCTCAAGACTCTCTTTAGTCCACTTCGAGTTTAACAGTTTCATTTATTTTGATGCTAAGTGATTGATTTCTTTTCTATGCTGCTCTGCTATTTCTTTCAATGGATCAGATGCCTCACGCCTTACCCTTTTAAAATTACTCTGATTTACTTCTTAAGTTGTATTTCGCTTGACTCCTCTTTTTATGGCATGATATGGCAACGAAATTTCAGTTATTCCATCACACCAGTCATCAGTAAACTTCCATGCTCTAGGTAGTGCATTTGTAAAAGCTGATAGCGTATTTTCGGGATAAATTTGCATGGAATTGTTACTTAAAAGGCATACGTAAAAGTCATTATCCTTTATATCTACAAGCATTTTGAAATTCTTTCACAACCAACGCTCAGTACACTTAAGATTTACTGCTTATTATTATTACAGATTTTCCCAAGGAATCGCTGAAATGCTGGAACTTCTAGTTTTTGCTGCGTTTTTTTAGGCGATCACTTTGTCGGACAACTTTCTTAACTGGTAATGAAAGCATATATTGACTGGGACCTAGCAGAGACGGCCTTAATATAGATTGATTTTTGGATGGTTTTCTACCTTTCTCAGTTGTAGGACTTTCCATGTCGATTTCTTCTAATATGTTCGCAGCTTCATCTATACTCATTTCTGCAGGTACGGTGTACTGGGTTATACCATCCTCAGCCGTGATTACCTTATAATATTTATCACGAGACTTGGTTTCAGAATTCGTCTTACGTATTTGTGAAGGTGGTTTCAGACTTTTTCCTATACCACTAGCTGATAAGCGACGTTGGAAGCAGGTGATAACGGTTGTCTTGGTGGTGATATTTCAGCAAGTTCGAAGAAATCCTCTTCCATTCTTTCAGGTGTGTTTTCTTTTAAGGGTGATGTCTGTGTTGATATTTCATCTTTAAAAATAAATTTAGTTTGAGTAGTACTGTCCCGCAAGTTTTTCTGCTTATCTTGCGGTATGCGAATAAAATTAGTTTGAGTAGCACTATCCCGCAAACTTTTTTGCTATTCTTGCGGTAAGTGAATATTTGGTTTTTCCTCTGACACACGCACAGCTTTCCGTCTTAAGTTTGAAAACTTTATTAACTCATTTGGGTAGTTATACGATTTTTCCCTATCAGATAAATCCTTGTTTTTTAATATTTTATCCATAGTCTTATCGAACCTAGATTGATTCAGGGAATCCTCAATATCGTTTTTCATTTTTTCGTAAACTTCTGGTGAAAGAAGTAACATTTTACTTAGATTATTTTTTTTAAACATATTTCTCGATTAATGAACCAATTACACCTGATAATGCACTTCCTGACAACACTGGTAAGAACCCTCCTCGCTGTATCAGTATTTTACGTTGTCTGGGTACAGATCTTTTTGCAACAACTAATTTTCGCAAATCCTTTTTATACGTACAGAGCGAATTGTACATTTTTCCATGAGGGATATGGTTTCCCTTCAAAGTGTTAAGAGTAATTTCGCAAAGAGTTTTAATGACCTCGGGTTCGTCATTTTTAATAATGGCCTGAATTAATTTCGGTCTCGCCGTTCTAAGAACATATAGTATATGCTTGTTGTCCCTTAATCGATTCATTCGTGACACCATTTTTACTGATTAAAGGTGGACAGAAACAACTTGTAAATGTCTTGTTAAAAATATCAGTATGGAATCTTAACACCTCGTGGATATCTTGAGTGGAATCTATCAGTAAATATCCATGGGGCACCCGTGTAATCTCTTTATATATTTTTAGCAGCTCTGAACTGTTTTCTGGATAAATCTGTCTCTCTAAATGAATAAACTGGCTCTTACCTCGAGGGTTGTTAAACACAACGAGGTATTTACAGATAAGTGATATGTCTCGGCAAAACTTGGCTTGATGAAATACATTTTGTATTACAAGGATTACTGAAAGATTGCGATGGTGTGAACCTTTTGTAAAGTGTTCACATACTTGTCTGCTAAAAGCATTTAACATCATATCGTCCAATACAATTAATGTACGTTCCTGTGTATAATTTACAAACTCTTCAGGAATACTATCAGCAAATTCGATATTAGTGAATGTGGTATCTGAGGGCAGAGCCTCATGTTCTGTATTACACCAGATAACTCTTGTTATTTGCGGCCTTGGTAAAAATATATTATTGAGAAGGTCTTTTATAAGTGTTGTTTTTCCACAGCCTGAAGGTCCAGCAACCATCATTGTAAACGGATGATTAAACTTGATCATTGCTGGATTTAAAAATTTTTATATAAAACTGTTATTCATTGGGTTGTATTCATACATTCGGTAAAATGAGTAGAAGACAAGTCGTGAATGAACTGCATAAACCAGCTCGCAAAAACTTTAAGCGACAGAGTGTTACTATCAAGGGTATTGATGATTTGTGGCAGTCAGACTTGGTCGATATGGGTTCGTACGCTTCAGAAAACCAAGGCTTTCGTTTTCTTCTCACCGTAATTAATACGTTTTCAAAATATGCATGGACCTCACCAATTAAAAGTAAAAAGGCATCAGAAGTTGTTAAAGCGATGCAGTATCTTTTTAATCAAGGTCGCATTCCAAGAAATTTACAAACAGATGATGGAAAGGAGTTTTTTAATAAATCGTTTCGACAGCTTATGAATCGCTATGATATTAACCATTATTCCACTTACAGCACTTTAAAAGCTTCAATTGAAGAAAGGTTTAACAGAACGTTAAAAAGCATGATGTGGAAAGAATTCAGCATGAACGGAAACTATCAGTGGATTAGTATGTTAACTAAGTTAACAGAAGCGTATAATTCAACAAAGCATCGCACTATTAAAATGCAGCCTGTAGATGTTGGCCCACGCAACGAGAAACGTTTATTGTCAACTGTGTATAAATATCCAAAGGTAAAACCCAAACCGAAATATAAAGTAGGTGATTGTGTTCGTATAAGTAAACATAAGCATGTATTTGTAAAAGGCTATACCCCCAATTGGTGTACCGAAATATTTGTTATAAATAAAGTCAAAACCACATTTCCAACGACCTATGTTCTCGAGGATTATGAAAGGGAAAGTTTTATGAGCTTGAGCTGGCTTCAGTAAAACATCCGGATCTTTATCTTGTAGAAAAAGTTTTAAAAAGACGCGGAAATAAAGTATTAGTTAAATGGTTAGGCTTTTCACCCAAGACGAACGCCTGGATTGATATAAAAGATGTCGTGTAATATTTTTAAAACATAGTCATCATGCTACTCTTGAAAAGAGAATCTGACCGCTTAAAAACTTTCCATAATCTTCCTTTAGATGACAGAAAGTGTTGCAAACTAGCAAGAAGTGGATTCTTTTACACAAGTCTTAAAGATAAAATAAAATGTTACTTTTGCTCCCTGCAAATGTATGGTATGAACTGCCCAGAAGACGTTGAAGCAGAACACATTCATCGATCTCCAAACTGCACGTATGCCAATGGTCGAGATGTATGTGGACTATACAATAAACCGCTCACTAAGCCGGCTCCATCAAAGACTTTAATTTATGCTTTCAACGCTTTGATGTTTTTAGCGGGTGCTATACTTGTTCTTGGACTGTTTTGTGAAATTTATTATTTTTACGAATACTTCAAACAGAAACTATGAAAAAATGTTCATCGATTGTAATAAAAATACTTGACTGCTATTAACCACGTCTTTTATTTCTTCGCCTGACCTTTTTTCAGATCATCGCATTATTTCGAAACGACGCAAAAACTTATCTTACCCAACATTTATACACCGTTTCTCTCTATAACCAGCCACTTTCGCTTTCAACACAAAAAAATATAAACAACAAACTTTGCCCCAAGCATGCCCCCTCGAAGACAGAGTGTAAACTACAACTTTGCCCCGATCGTCCGCTAACGTAAACAAAAACCTTGCCCCGATCGTACCCCACGTAAACAAAAACTTAGCCCGCCATGGTTCCGACACGGAAACAAGACCTCGCCACTGAAAAAACAAGTTTCCTTTGAAACTCGACCGCGTAAAATATGAACCCGCCTCTTGAGCAGGTACACTACACGTATTCACATGTGTCCGAACATAACAACTCTACTCTCATTTTTCAGATCAATAGTGTCACACGGTATAAACACACCTACATATTCTGGAACTTGTTTGCAATTCAGCCATTTACTTTACACACAAGTGGTACAAAAAGCAACTTTAGTCTCATCAACTTTCATTTTCCCGTGCATACGCCCATTTCTCATATGATTTGCACTATAGTCGGACAAGGGTCTTCTGTCCCTTACAGATGCAACGTTATTTGGTATCCAAAGTGTCCATATACTGCTCAGCTACTTTTTCCTTTTTCCTGCTACACTTTCTTGTTCTTGTTGTGATCCCAAAATCACAGCCACATGTACAATTACTTACCCCCTATGGGCATTCCAAAAGAGCATAAGCATTCATATTGCATAAGCAGTCATATTGTGTTCTCAAAAAACCACACCATACATATACAAATATCCATATCCAAAATGTACAAATATCCATAATTACTTACCCTCATAAATTTCTTCATATGTCCAAATATGCATAAAATGCACAAATATTCTTATTACATACCTCCATAAATTTCTTCTCGCATAAATACCCACTTAGGAAAAGTGAACAGAATGCCTGCTCAACATTTTTGTTCAAACATAAATCACGGAGTTAATGTACTCCACATTGCACATCACTCGCAATTTCAAGAGCGGGATCAGATTACAAGACCCAAGCCAAGAAATTGACGAAGTCACATACTTTAAAATCGTCTTATCTTTCCATTTTTTGTATGCTTATTGTCCGATTGGCCAGTTGAATGCACCAATCAGAAAAAATGTGTGATACTTTTGCTGACGAAGGGGCGTCAGATATTTTCGATGATCAAATATGTTGCAAGACTAAAGAAGTCGAAGTTCGGGATATGCACTCATCAAGTGCACACGCGGGCGACTCGAGATAGTTTTGTTATTTTTGAAACAAGTTTTAAATTAATCGTACGCAATACAAATTTTAATTAATCGTACGCAATAAAATTATTACTCCTAAATCCAGTGTTGTAAATTATCCTACAAAGAAACCTCCCTGAGCTTCCCCCTTCGTCGCTCTTCTCCTAACCGGAAAGCACGGTGGCAAACAGGGGATACAACAACTGGTGGCAGCGGTGGGATCCTTAATCAGAACAATTTCGCTATTTCGTTAAAATTAACTTAAACCGGTGTAACAAGTGTTTTATCTAAAAAAAAGATTTTATTATGATAAAGTGAAAAAAAACCACCGTAAAATATTGTAACAAAAGTTACACCGAATGTTACCGAAATATCCAAAATTCTTCAAAATAGCGTATAAAGGCGTTCATTAAATTCAAATTTCAAACTAAAAACCATTTTTATCGGAGCATTATCATATACATGTATGTGTGTTTAATATAATATGTATATTGTGGTCTATATTGACTTTAAATCAATTAAAACGTAACAAAAGTAGTACGAGAAAATAAATAATAATATCAAAAATTTGTACAATAACTTGAGTAATAATAACAATAAAACGATAACAATAGAAACAAAAACAAATTTGAAAAACGCATCAAAACTGGGCTTACTAACTTAAAGTAAACAGTGAGAAAAATACACACATATAAAAATAATATTATAAAAATCAAAGGTCGGTGGACGGACGGTCCCGACCCATCACTGGTGTGATCCCGAAAGAGATAGGTTGTCTCTTATAATCGACAATAACAAAGACAACCCTTTTTAGCAAAAAAAAAGGATACGACTGCTGAAAAGATTAAGACGTCGGACAGGACGCATTATACCATAAAAGGAACGCACAAAGGAAGAATAATTTAAAAAAAAAACACACACACAGAAATATGTATATATCAAGTAAGAATTTTTTCCTTTTCTTTATTATATAAGTATCATTATAGCTATCACATGTAGTAGTTAGAGTATTATTTAAAGAAACAAAAAAATATATAAGTAATTAGTAAAGTACAAATTCCTAATGCCTAATTAGTACAGTGCAAATGCCTAGTGAAACTATCTTTTTTGCAACACGTAAAATTTTAAATCAGTGGCTTGTTTCCGTATCGTGATTTGCCGACGGAAAGTTTTAGTTTCATCTTGTCTGATGATCGTTGCAATTTTTGCAAATATTTTGGTGAAAACTATAAGTGCGCACGCCTAGATCGGGATTTCGTGGTAAGAGAGGTCTATGCTAGTTTTAACCACTGTCAATTTAGAGATTCCTAGTGAACGACACTGCTTCAGTGGTTAATCCCTGCAAGATTTTCTCCGATGAATTTAATCTAAAGATTGTGGCATGTGTATGAACGTGTAACCAATGGTGTTAATTGTACGCTAAATTGCCCATTTATAAAATACTCGAGCGCTGAGCATCTAAATCAAATTAAAACAAAAAATGTGTGTGAAAATTATTTCCAATAACAGTGACTATTATTATTAGCTCATGTATTTGTATGAGGAAGAGCAGTCAGAGAGAAATACATATTCCCTTTAAAACCAACAGGATAATCCCAAACATATACAGAAGACAACAAACATTATTTTAAAACAGTTAACTATATTATATAATACAAACAAATTTTTTTTGTGTTGAATAAATTTAGCATGCAATATTCTACCGTAATATTTTTTTTTTTTTTAAAAAAAGAGGTCTAGTGAAATATTACTTTGCAACAAATTCTTAGTGTAAAATACCTCACCACGATACACAGGAATATTTTGTGTACATATAATGAATGATAATATAAACGAAATACATTACTTAGATCATTAAACCAACTTTCCTTAAAATAGATTTTCTATACAAAAATTTTGAGAAGTTTTATCGGTTTCTACACAGATGTCTGGTAGATTCAATAATTGATACTACGGAAACTGTGAACGATGTTGTTATTGTTGATGAAGGCTTCTCTGTGAAAAGAAAATAATTTTTTTTGTGCCTTTTTATCTGTGTCTTCAAGTATCACCCATTCTTGTTGTTAATATTATTTTTGAAATAAATTAATTAATTGACCATATCACAGACGATTTGACCAAATAATAAAATATCTAAATCTGTTTAGATAGCACATTGATTAAGTGAAATATTGTCAAGCATAAAAAATAAAATACGCCAGGCAAATTGCTAAGCAGCCTTACTTTTGCTCATGACCTTACACTGACATACAATACCACTTCTACTTACTTTTCTTTGTATGTATCATATCCATCAAATCATTTCCACTATCATAATTGTCAAGCACGCATGGTATCGATAGACTTTTATCAAGCGAAAATGGTAATCCTTCCTGTTTGAATAACTTCCCAATTAGATTAAAACTTATAGAGTATACAACGGGAAGATATAAGAAATCTGCTGCTAAGCGACGCGGTTTCGCATCGTCAAGGAGCATAAGACATAAAACATTGGAAAGAGCCGCTCTGATATCTGGTTTTAGTGTGCTCACTTTTCACGAAGAAAACATGCCAGTTACTGAAGCGTTATCCGTCAGTTTGTCTGACATACACAATTTAGTGCCCGAATTCGACGGAAATCCTGAAACGTTGAACAAGTTTATCGCTTGTGGTAAGATACTCGTTTCTTCAGCTAAGACTGAAGCAGATAAAAAATTCTTACTTGAAGTAGTAAAAAATAATAATAAGACAAAGAGCCAGTGACCAATTTTAGGTGGTCATTTCAAAAGTCACGAAACTTTCTACAGTAAATCCTCTGTACCTACTGAAGATGAAAAGCCACTTCTGGCAGCACTGTGTGGCCGGGGTAGACTACCCTAAAATTTTAAGGAGGGTAAGAAATAAGATTTATTTTAGTTAAAGTATCAGTCATAAAAATTTAGGAAATTACTTTCGACAGTATTTTGTCTTCATGGAATTTTTGCCAGAGCATTTACATCTCTCCTAATTGTTGACAGAACGCTATAAATATTTATAAAAAAAAATCCATTTTTGTCATTTCACCAGTCTTCAAATTTTAACAGAATCAATAAAATAAATAAACAATTAATAATATACAATGCCAGAACGAAATTCCATCACCAACAGTCTGCCAGAGCGAAAAACGTGTCCGTGCGAGTGCAGGTAAGACAGTGATATGGAAACTTGCGGGTTACAGTGATACGATACGATTCAACATCTCAGTAGTCGTTTACGAACATGTTTGGAGTGCAATTCAGTTTTACTCGTGCGCCGATTTTGCTATCAGAATAAATATTTTATACTGAAGTATTGCAAAAAAATTTTTTTTTGTTAAAGATTGACAATATATTCGTGTAAAGAGAATTTTAAAGTATCGTGAGGTAGATTTCTACGTGTGTTGATTTGCCTACTTCATTATATAATACTTCAGACTCGTATGCTATAGACTTTTTTTTTATACTCAGTTCTACAGTTACATTTTTAAAAAATGATTTGTGCAATTTGCAAAAAAACTGGTGATAAAATTTTACTGTTTGATACAGTTTTCTTTTCTTTTCGCAGAAGAAACATTCAGTATCTAATCCTGGTTCGATTATTTCAAGGTCATTATTTTCATCCTCGTGTCCTTCATCATAGATAGCATCTTGTTCCATTTGTTCTGTTTCCGTAGATGTATGTGAAGTCGATGGCTGAGGTGATACCGGATGATTTTCTGGGGTGGCAGTCACAACACTTTCTTCATCTAAATATGTTTGCCCTACGGCAGTAAAATTTGCGTAACACTTGCTGTGGTATCCAATATCACTGTTAATTTCATCATGTAAAATCACATCACAAAATCGCATTTGATGTTTCTTACGAGCGATTAACATTCTCCTACATTTATTTAATTTTTCTACTGTATCAAACAGTAAAATTTTATCACCAGTTTTTTTGCAAATTGCACAAATCATTCTTTAAAAATGTAACTGTAGAACTGAGTATAAAAAAAAAGTCTATAGCATACGAGTCTGAAGTATTATATAATGAAGTAGGCAAATCAACACACGTAGAAATCTACCTCATGATACTTTAAAATTCTCTTTACACGGATATTTATTCTGATAGCAAAATCGACGCACGAGTAAAACTGAATTGCACTCCAAAAATGTTCGTAAACGACTACTGAGATGTTGAATCGTATCGTATCACTGTAACCCGCAAATTTCTATATCACTGTCTTACCTGCACTCGCACGGACACGTTTTTCGCTCTGGCAGACTGTTGGTGATGGAATTTCGTTCTGGCATTGTATATTATTAATTGTTTATTTATTTTATTGATTCTGTTAAAATTTGAAGACTGATGAAATGACAAAAATGGATTTTTTTTTATAAATATTTATAGCGTTCTGTCAACAATTAGGAGAGATGTAAATGCTCTGGCAAAAATTCCATGAAGACAAAATACTGTCGAAAGTAATTTCCTAAAATTTTATGACTGATACTTTAACTAAAATAAATCTTATTTCTTACCCTCCTTAAAATTTTATGGTAGTCTACCCCGGCCACACAGGGCTGCCAGAAGTGGCTTTTCATTTTCAGTAGGTATAGAGGATTTACTGTAGAAAGTTTCGTGACTTTTGAAATGACCACCTAAAATTGGTCACTGGCTCTCCCTCTATTATCTGCTAAACGAACACACTAAGTTGGCTGTACAAGTTTTTGAGGACGGTTTACGAAATGCGAACCTTAGGTTGCTATCTAAAGCGCATAATGAAGCAAACTTGCAAAAGGCTCTTTCATATGCTATGGAGCAAGAGTTGCGCTCTGAAAAGGATACCCCTCCTACTTCAAATTTTTATAAATCAAATATCAGACCAATCCCTAACTGTTCTATATGTGGGAAGAGAGGACATACTCGAGATACTTGTTATTACACGGGAAAAACTCCCAATATAGAGAGAGCTACGATTAAAAGGGAAGTTCAGCACGTAAGAAGAATGAACTATCCAAACCAACAAGCACTTAACACTAGAACCTGGTTTGCACAACAAAATCAAGGCAGATTCCAACAAAATAACTGCACACCCCCTGTGCATAGTAATCCCAACACTTACAATAGGAGAGATCAACCGACTACCTCTAAATCAAATGAGGAAATGCATGGAACAACCACGCGAAGAAGCATACCTCAAGGTAATCGTGGAGTTAAATTTACTCAATACGCAGTAAGGCAAAACAATACACATTTCGGGGAAATGGGAAACGAAGAGATTCGGGCGGAAGTCGTCGGCACCCCCTCTCGAATCAAAGTCAGAGCCGACGTTCATCAACAATAAACAATTTAAATAAAATCACTATCATTGAAGCGTCTTTAGAAGACACCAAAGCTAGTCTTGTAGTAAATATACAATTCAAGCCATCTAAAACAGGATGTAAACGACTATTAATTGACACCGGAGCCGAAATTAATCTAATTAAATCTGATACGAGTCCGGAAAAGATAAAAAAATTAGTTAACCAAGAAAATTCTGATGTAGTAAATCAGTCCCAATATTAGGATCCATTAATGGCCAAATAATACTATCGAATGAACAATTTCATTTTTCTATTGAACAATCATTTTTGTTCCTAGATCCCTCTAGTATAGACCTGGAATATGATCGGCTGTTAGGTAACGATTTCTTGAGCGATATCGCTGTATTATCGACTATGATAAAAAATGTCTGGAGTTAAGGTTATATAAACCTGAGATGAGTTTCTTTAAAAGTTGTCCAGTAGCACGGGAGGATAATAAAACTTCAAGACCGTGGCACAATTGTGTGAATTCTGACTCATTTTTAAAGCAGGATAAAATAACAAGCTTACCTTCTATGGATAATAAATCTGAAGAAGAAAATGTAGCGAGAGTAGCTCCGGCTACTTGCGATAAAATCGTAATAACACCTCGGTGCAGGACTATAGTAGAAATACCATTTTGTTTCAAATAAACGACGAAATCGTTATAAAAAACAAAGAGATATTACCAGGAATATTTCTCACAGCAACGGCCAACTAAACCTCGTAATAAAAAATTACAAATATTATTTTTAAATAGTAATGAAACTGAAACTGTAGTAGATACTCGTAAAATCAATTTGGAATATGACAAGCTTAATGAATATAATATCTTAAACTATCGTCGCGATGAAGATCCCGTAAATCGTCGACTGGAAAGATTCAAATCCTTTTTAAAACTCGACCATTGTAATATCGAGGAAAAAACCTCAATAATTAATATTTGTAGAGAATACAACGACATCTTTTTCTTGGAGGGTCACGTACTGACATGTACTGATGCCGGATCTCATAGAATCCAAACCCAATTGGATAAAATCCCAGTCGGCTGTCGGAATCTCATAAAAACGAAATTCACCGGCAAGTTAGTGAAATGTACGAAGCAGGTATCATACAACATAGTAAGAGTCCGTGGAATTCTCCACTCATCCTAGTACCAAAAAAAGCTGACAGCCAAGGTAACAAACAATGGAGAGTTGTGGTAGACTTTCGTAAGCTCAACGACATTACAGTCGGAAATGCTTACCCACTTCCAAATATATGCGATATATTGGACCAGATGGGAAAATCAAAATATTTTAGCACTCTCGATTTGGCGAAGGGATTTCATCAGATCTTGGTAGATGAACGTGACCGAGAGAAGACTGCTCTTAGTATTTCTTTTGGTCACTACGAGTATAATAGAATGCCATTTGGTCTGAGAAATGCCCCGGCAACATTCCAGAGACTAATGAACAATGTCCTCATGGGTATAAAAGGAATAGAATGCTTTGTATACGTGGACGATATTGTTATATATGGGTATGATCTGAAGGATCATAATAACAAGCTGGTACATGTTTTGGACAGACTGAGAGAAAATAACCTTAAACTTTTGCCTGACAAATGCAATTTCATTGAGAGAGAACTCACATATTTGGGTCATATAAATTCTGAACATGGTTTGAAGCCAGATCCAATGAAAATAAGCGAAGTTAAAACGTATCCTAGACCGAAAAAAGAAAAAGATGTAAAAATTAAAATTATACCCGACTTCTCCAAAATCTTTAACAAAATTACTTAAAAAAATGAAACCTTCAAATGGGACGCCTTCTGTGAGGAGGCATTTGCGATATTGAAAGAGAAACTCATCCATGCACATGTACTCAGATTTTGAGCAACAATTTCTAGTAATAACTGACGCAAGTGACGTAGCACTAGGAGATGTGCTGTCGCAAGGCAAACTGGGAAGTGATTGTCCAATTTGTTATGCCAGTCGTACGTTTAATCCAGCGGAAACCAGATATTCAACGAAACAGAAGGAATTACTGGCAATTGTCTATGCAGTAAAGCAATTCCAATCTTATGTGTATGGGAAAAAATTTACTATTCTAACAGATCACAAGCTTTTGCAATGGCTCATAAACTTGAAGGAACCATCTTCTCGATTAATGAGGTGGCGAATTTTATTAGAGGAATATGAGTATGAAATAAAGTATAAACCTGGTAAATGTAATGCTAACGCTGATGCATTATTAAGTCGAATAAAGATCAACGAGTCTGAAAATAATGATAAAATTATACGGGTTCTGACCCGAAATCAAACAAAAAAACAACTCGAAGTAAATTCCCCGAGAAAAAATGATCTAGATAAAAATAGCACAAATGGTAACACAATTAATCAAATTTGGCAGAATTAACTGAGAACACGGAATCGCTTATAACACGAAAAGTGAAACACAAATATTTTCTGTTACCTCTGTTTAACACAACCGAGGGACTTGAATTAACGGAGCTCTTCCCTGCTATTAATAGTATTAAGATAGGTGAATATGAATCATTTAAACTGAATAATGAGTTCGTTTATATAACCAAAATACCCATCCTCATAAGAACTGAACAGGATAAGGAGTACATGAAAAAATCCTTAAAACAATATTTAAAGTTATGTGAAAGAAATCTTTTGGGGAAGAATAAACTGATAATTCTTTCTGGATAAACTGGTGCTTTGGTGCTGGGTGCTTTCCTTCAATTCTATGATCTCGAATTTCTCCTTTCCAGTAATGCATCCAAAAAGAGGTTTTTCTTCCACTGGTTTCTCAATGGCTTTCCCTGACAGTTTTCCATTTATGCCATCAATGACCGATTTGTCCTTCAGGAACTCGATCCCCAGAATACCGTCAGCTGGAATCGACTTAATGTCATAAATGATGTTAAACTCGTATGGCTGTTCTACTCCACCTATGCGTAGTGTGGCTTGCAAGTTCCAATTGAGATTTCTTGTGCCCCAAACAACCCTCCAATCATTATTTTCTTTAGAGTTCGTATAGGCGTATTTCCTTTAATACGATTTACCTTAATTATATAATATGTTGTACCTGTATCTACTAATAATGTTAATTTACCTGTTATTCCTATATGTGATTCTACTGAGATAATGCAGTTATTTAAAACACTTAACTCCATGGCACTGGCTTGTTTCTGTGAGCTCTTCATGGTCTTGAATTCTGTTAATTGAAGACAGGTGCGGATAATTCCGCCAGTTGCCGCTCCCCGTTTCCGATTTTTAGAGCATCTTGTTCCGCTAGATATTTTTTCAAACAATTTGCGGTATAATGATGGCAGGTTCTACAAAATTGGCAATAAAGGATTCTTGGGTCTGTTTGCAGCTGTCCTGGAGAACCAATTGAAATATCCGCGAACCTTATGCTTTGTGTTCGGCAACTAGCAGTATCGGGACCACAGTTTCGGCATTTTACACAGTCTGTTTGTTGTTTTCTTGATTGGCATTCCTTAGCAATATTTATTTACTTTATTTATTTATTTATTTGAAAAGTTACTATGATAATGAACAGACAAAGTCCAATAATACATTACCGTACAAATTAAACAAAAATATTAAATAAAAAAGTAAGAAGAAGAAAATATTAATAATAATATAAAAGAAAAAGAAAATAGGTACATAATTCATGAAAAAGAAAAGAAAATATAAAATAAAAAGCGAAAAGAGAAGAAAATAAAAATAAAAATAAAGCTAACTAAAACTAACTAAGAAAGAAAAAATAAATTAATATGTACAATACTACATCTATGTGAAGATATAAAAACAATAACAAAAAGAGAAAAAAAGTCAATTTGAAACGAGGCATTGGTAGAAGGGTGAAATGCTAGCTACAAAGTCTGATCTCATTGAGTGTCAGTCTTTTAAATGTCGGGAGGTCGGTGTTAGAGATATGAATACAATTGAAATTTAAATTATACGATTTAAGAATTCTGAAGATAGGCGACTTTTCCTTGATGTTGGATCTACGAGAGGGCAGTCTGAAGTAAGGTATATTTCTGGGTGTGCGAGTGGGAGCGTTAAAGTCGATTCTAGAAAGTATAATAGGACAATCAAATAGACAGTTTACCGTCTTAAAAAGAAATATATTATCCAGGTATGCTCTGCGCTTGACCAAGAATTGCAAATTAAAATGACTGAGCCTTTCGGGATATTCAACGGAAATATTATAGAATTTAAATAACAAGAGCATGGAAAATTTCCTCTGAATTGACTCGATTTGATCAGAGTAAGAAGAGTAAAACGAATTCCACACTTGACATGAGTATTCGAGAATACTTCTAACTATATAGTTAAAAAGACTAATATAAGAGTCGGATCATTTAAAGGACCTGCATGTACGAAAAATAAACCCGATTAACCTAAATGCTTTGGAAGTAATGACCGTAATATGGGAGGCAAATGTAAGCTTTGAATCAAATATAACCCCCAGGTCATTTATTTCATTCACACGAGAGATAGAAATGTTGTTAAATTTATAATCAAAATTGATGGAATCACATTTCCTAGAGAAAGACATAACATTACTTTTATTGATGTTAATTTGTAGAGAATTCTCGTTACACCAGGCTTCGAGCTTCTTGATGTCCCTTTGGAGGCAAAAACAGTCATTGATATTTGAAATTCTCCTAAATATCTTAGCGTCGTCGAAATAAAGTAGGCAAGAAAATAAGAGGACCGCGGATTTTGCTTTGAGGAACGCCAGACAGCTGTTTATAAGGGATAGATCGGAAACCATTAAGAACAACTAAGCTGCTTCGATTAGTTAGGAAGGAGAAAAACCAAGAGATTGTATATGTGTGGAAACCTAGTTGTGCCATTTTGAAAAGAGCACATTTATGGGAAATTTTATCAAATTCCTTTGAAAAATCTGTATAAATGGCATCGACTTGCGCGCATTCATCAAGAGCGTTAGCAATAGTGTCAGTGAAAAGTACAAGATTGGTAGTGGTTGAATGCCCAGGAAAAAATCCATGCTGCTGGTTACAGATATGCGCTTTGACTTGGTAGAATAGTTGACAATAAGTAAATATGCCCTCTTTGCCCACTCTGGAAGCACTGGATGGGCCTAGCCGGTGTTGCCTTAGCTTCTGATCCACGATACATTCCTGCTGCTGTTGCAGATGGGCCCGTCTGTAAGGCTTCTCTGTATGATCTGCGGGTATCATTGTTGAAACTATTCGCCCCCACGCTATCTCGCATTGTTGCGGATTTCGCATGCTTCCCCAGAATTCTAATTCTCTGCTCTGGAGCATCGTTGCATCCTTCTCGAAATAACTAGCTTCTTCTTGTTCTTCATCTAGAGATTGGAATCTCGTACCCGTCAGATGCACTTGCGTTATCTTATTCCCTACGCCTGCTTTAAAATTACGCCCAGCGTACGCTTCCAATTCTGCTATTAGTCCACCTTCCTTATTTGGATGCTTAGCTGCGACTGCTGTTTTAATTTTGTCCAGGAGCTCTTTCAATCTGTCAGCGAATTCTCGAATGTCCTCTTCAGGTCTTTGTTTACACTCCAGCATTTCCGTACGTAGCTCACTGAACGATTTTTTAGGCATATATGCTGTCTTAATAACTTGCTGCAGAGTTTCAAAATCTTTCGGCTCCTGGGAACACACTAGATAATAAGCGTCATCTGTAAGTCGAAATTTCACACAGTCGATGAAGATAGCTTTTTCTTCAGTAGTCAATTGATCCTAGAGTTCCTTCCTGCAATTCAAGAAACGGTACACTTCTTTTTCCAGCTTTGGTGGCCTTTCCCCAGAAAATAATGGTATATATTTGGATACCATATCCATAACTTTCCCATGTGCTTCCGGCATAGTGTTCTTGAGCCATCCGTATGATTTACTGCTTCTTGGTTCTTCTGTCTTTCCCTTCGATGTGCTTCTCTTAGCTGGAATATCTTGCCATTCTTTCGTGTCTCGTGGTTTTTTCCAGAACACTAATTTCCTTGGTGTCCACTTCTTACTGACTTATTGCCGGTATGCTTGCTCTTGCGGCAGTGGACCCTCGGCTTTAATTCAGTCTCCAGTTCCCCCGCCGTCTCTTTTGCTTCCTTCAGTTGGTGTCCCAAAACAATATTTTATTTATCAGAGCCTTGTTCTTTCTTTTATTTTCTTCTAACAATTGTTCTGCTTGGATCTCGCCCCTTTGGATCACGTCGAGTGTAGCCGTTACAAGCAAGTCTAAAGCTTCGCCTTTCGTACGGGACTTGGCAGCTGTATTCCGCTCCTGAATCAATTTTCTCGATTCTTCACTTGATGTTCGTTTTTGTAACTCTGCCGTGAGATGCTCTCCAATATACTGCCAGTTTCGCTCGTAGCTTTCTAACTTCTCCTTATACTCTTTTAGTTCCTGCGATCTTTCCTCTAACTCCCTCTCTTGAGTTTCGAACCGTAACAGTTGCTCTCTTGTCAGTACATTACTTCTACCCACCGACATTGATGTCTGAACCAGAAGATCGTCTAATTCTTCACTCTGTTCACTCCAATCCAAACCTAACTACATATGACTCCCTATACCTTAACTTATTAAAACATAACACCTAACCAAGAAAACAATCTCACCCAACAAAACAACTTACAAAAAAGTTAATTAATTTTAAACAACATCTAGTAAAACTAATTCAAATTTTTTGCAATTTCTTTATTCAACATCACTTTCTCCTGCACTTTCTAAAATAAATTCTCCTTAGATTAACACTTTAATCACAAACATTACAGTTGACTTGACTTTTTAAATGAATCACGAAGACATAAACCCAACAGGAGATATCAATATCGAGACTCATAATCTCTGTTTAAAACTTTGACGATTCAGACAAATATAGCATATACTCTATCAATGCTATAACATACGCGAAGGAGCTTCGTAAGAACAGGAGTGATATCCAACTTTTAAGCACAAAAATTAAATAACTTACTACACTTCTCATTTATAATAAAAACATAAAGGCCAACGATGAGAACACAAAACATTCATTTCCCCACATTAAATGAAAAATATTGAAAATCGCCGGAAACAAAACAAAAACCAAACATCGATGAAGTAACTACTTAACCTATATCTTAAATTTTCAACCTAAACACACGGAAATGAGACAAAAACTTTCAAACGCCCATAATGATTTAGCCTTAACCTATATAAAAACGCACATCGCAATCATGAAATCAATACAATTACACTGACATAGGCTTCCCAAAATCGCACTCAACACTTAATCTAACACTTCTTAAATTTATCCTGAAAAGTACATGGAGCAGCTAAAAGAAACAGAACTCCCACAGTTTAAAAAATGGAGCAGCTAAAAAAGCATAACTCCCAAAAAATAAAAAATAAATATTTTAAAAACACAATACAGTTTTTTCACCGGATGGGCCAAATTGTCGTGCAACTCTAGCAATTATAAAACTCACGAATCAATAAAACAATAGATCTTTAAACCAAAGAAAACACACGAATTGCATTTAAGACAATACTGCATTAATCCGAACTGACCAATCTTACTTTATACTAAACTACCTGGCGCTTAGGTAACCTGAACAGTCTCTAACCAAGATAAGACTGTACACTTTACGGTACTCGCCAAACCAATCATTGGTCTTTTATGTACCAATATTCGGAAATAAGCTTTACTAACAACGCGGGTGTAAACAAACGACAACAACCTTGTCGTTTGTTCTACCTGTTGAAGCTCCTGAGTTGCTCAGTAGTAAACAATCGATTTTACCATGCGAGGTTAATTATTGTCATATTCGCCGATTGCTCCACTCCACGCTCATCGCCACCAGCTTTTGAGCTAATCGGCAAAATAGCCAACGCCTGCAGAACAATCCCATGCGAGGTTATTGTTTAGCAAACGCTAATAATTCTGCCAGAATGTGCCCTCGGCTAATGAGAGTATTTTCCGTATATTGGGCCATAGCAGTCTTGTAAAAATACTTCTCAGAGTTTTACTTGCACCACTCGGACTAGCCCATCGAAGCCTGGTAAACTTCATTGAGGGTCCCTAATGGCTAGAAGTAGTTACGCTATGGCGTTTGTGGACCACTTTTCCCATACAAAAAGTGGCAACTTTTTTCCCAAACTTCTTTGGGAGTCCTGGATCACTACGGAGGAGGGGGAGGGGACTGAGGTCGCTTTTGTACTGAAATTTTGACATTATCTAGAAGTTTTCTTTTAGGAGGATACTGATGCCAACAACAACAACCAATGTAGGTAGGTATGTTGACTTGGATAAGTCCGATAATCAAATTCCGAATAGTGTACACAAAATTGTAAACAAAAATGTAAACAAAATTCGCCTCGAGCCGAGTAAAGTAAACAAATTGAGGGATATTTACACACACACACACGCACACACATACACACGCAAACACCCCCCCCCCCCAACCACACGCACACAAACTACTTCATACTAAAAGATTTTCTACCAGGCGATATTCAGTACCATGTTATAAAATTAACAAGAATAACAACTAACGTAGGTAGATATGAAATGCCTAATTTTTGATCTTCAGGTGTAATGCTTCTAATTTTATTCATTGCATAAACAATTCCTACAGCCGAATAATGTAAACAAAATCGCAGTCGAATAATGTAAACATAATCCTCACAGAGTCGAGTAAAGTAAACTAATAAAAAATAAAATAAAAACTGAAAAAAAAACAAAAACTAATATGTTGTCTTAGATGAGTAGTAAAAATTGAAAATTTCTTTTGCTGAAAAAAAAACAACTGCGGATTAAAGCCGAGAGTGATCATGATAACTAAAAATAGATCACGGCTGCTTGTAAGAAGTAGTGGAAATTAAAGCCTCGGTGGACAGGTGGCTGGAAATTTGATACCGCCAAGTAAACTAAACAATGGTTTTTGTACTTAAGAGTGTGTATTGAAAAGTCATAAGATGTATGAAAAATAGTTTTTTATTTTAAAGCTTCTTTTTACAAAAAATTGTTTTTATTTCCAATAAAATTTCTTATTACAAAAGGATTTCTTATAGCACATTGTCCAATATGAACTTGGTAAGATGGCGCATTTGCGTTAATCTCTATTAGTTTTCCACAGTTGTATTCATCTTCGACGTTAATAATGATTTCACCCTCTCCAATTATCTTCTGCATCCAATGAACTTTTTCAGCTCCCTTTACATATATCGTTTTGTTTCGAAGCAGTGATTCAACTATAATATACAGCTTGTGATACGGTATGTAGCCATCATCCCAGCGGAATCCATGAAAATTGTGTTGAAGCCATGTTACTTGTCTCTTTTTGGCTGAAGTCAACTCTTTGCATCTGAACGGTGGTTGAAATATAAAGTCCTGCATCTGGTTTTCATTGTTTAAAATTTCCAGTTCTTTAGTGATAAATTCATTGAGATTTGTTTTGAATCCTTGGATGTCTACGATGACTGCCATCTTCTTAATTTAACTTTCTAACTTCACTTGTCACCGGACTGTATTCCACTATTCGATCGTGTAGAAGCAGACAATATGCTGTTGTATTAGCCCCGTACATTTTCAGATGTCTTGAATTCTAGCCTTATGTCAACAGGTCCAGTTTTTATTTTTTTATTTTGATGTGAGCAATCAATGACAGCGATCGGAGCATCGGTTTTGAACTTCTCCCATGTGAGGAATGGCTGATACTGATGACCATAGGATGATTGTGTAAACTTTATATACATCTCATACAGCATTGCGTATCTATTCAAATCAAATTTCAAATTCAAATCAAATTTCAAATTCAAATCATCAAAGGGATATCATTCTGAGTTCAAATGAACTGTAACATCGGTGAGTTTGCAGTGATCAAACTTGCTTGCATCTTTGGTTTTATCGTTCCTTCGAGCCGTTTGTAATGCTAATATTATAAATCGAGGTTTCTCCAGTTGATTGGAAGTCTTAACTGACCAGGTTTGATGCGTGGATTCCGGTAGTACTGGATACTCATATATGTCCCAGCTGCGGAATGGTATTTGTATCAGGCGACCTCTCCCGATAATTTTAAATAGTTGCAGCTTTTCATCATCGGATACTGTAACATGTGGGGTGCTCCATTAAAGTTTGGTAATTTCAATTTTCCCCACATCAGTTGGTGATATAATGGCATTATCGTCTGTCCTGCTCCGGATCAATATGAGTTCATGTTTGGAATTTATCAGAATTTTCTTGTAATCTTCAGCGAATCCCAATAAATATTTCAGAGGTACACAATAGTTAAACAGTCCATTGGCTGGTATAACGGATGAATCTGGTGATCAGCTGCCGTTGAGTAGTATCCTGCTTACATTTGCATTTAGCGATAGGTAGTTTTTTAATGTTGTCGCAATCCCTAGATTTCTTGTACGATCGATTTCCACTGCATTCAATTCATAGCGTATTTCCTCAAAAAGAAATGGTAGAGCGTTGTTAGCTAATTTTGCAATTGCTGAAACGGCTCCATCCAGCTTTGTGAGCGACCCCTCAATGTAAAGAAAACTCCTGCTCGGTAGAAGATTCAAGTCCTGATATTTTACAGAGATACGGACTTCAACGCTCTTTTTAAATGATATTAGAAATGGTGAATAGGAGTGATGTTCAAGTTTAGTAACATTGTTATCAAAGCGAGCGTCTGGTGCAATATCTAGTATTCCTTTATTCATTGTTTCAGCGTTAAGCTTATCGATAGTAAATATGCTGTATTTGCAAGTGTTAATGTAGGTCTTGACCGCATCAACTCCGAACTCGTATTTATCATTATTGTATATCAACATGCTGTGGCTTCAAAAGTTACATTTGATGGGTATAGTCTCTCCTCTGAAGTTGATTAAGTCACCGTCTTGGTCAAGGAGCTTCAATGTTAGAGAACTTATACGTTTGGTGCTCACAGGCAAATAGATTACATTTTTGGGTACCTCCACTATTTTATACCCAGGCCCAACGTTCGGGGAAAACTCGTGGAGAGTGTGTACTTGTGTATTGTTGAAGAATGATCCTGATATAATATTACATTCGATGCTTATAGTATTTACTTTAATGATGTTGACTGGCAACTCTGATGTATGCACTATATTAGCAGATAAGTTTCTTTTACTGAATCCTAGCAGAGGAGCTATGGATCTCTGTTTTTCAAAATGTATTTCTTCAGTATCCTTAACTTCACTCTTCAATGTATTATTGTTAGCCTTTATCGCAACCTTTATCCTTTTCCCTTCTTTATCCAAGTATCCTTGTACATATTTTGCTATATCATCAATCTCATAGGATCCAACAGGTATCTCAACAACCTCATTCCCTACATGAACCAGATTATTGCTCAGATCAATATTTGGTATAGAGTTGTATGTTTGAAAATCAATTAATCCACAAACATAAACCGCTGCTAGCTCCAGCGGGGGAAAGTACACAGCAAAGAGTAGAGATGAATTTCCCGTGAGAGTAAGTGTTAATGACATGGCGGTTGATAATGAACTGTCACAATCTCAATATAGATACATTTATTTATAGATACTAATTAATGGCTATAACAATTATATAAAAACTCAAAACATAAATAAATGACCGCAAATTACTGCATCATAGTTCTGATAAGAACTGTAGTTGTACGTAATATTACTACCCAAGTAGTTTACGAGCTCCCGTGGTGGTTGGAGATTGCCAAAGCTATCAAAGCATTCGATATTATCACCTTTCTTGTAGTACGCTACCTAGTGTGTACCTGCTCCAGTTGAGATGTCCAAGTTAACAATACCGCTTTCTCGCTTCCATGGCTTTATAGGTAGATTATCACGCATAAATACCCCTCTGAAGTGCGGCAAGTGTGTGGTATACTTGTGAAGATCCAACTCGTTTAGCAGTCGTTTGGGTAGTGGCTTTAATAGTTTTTTGGTTGAGGTTGTAGATAGAGTCCAAGTCCTTTTCTATACGGCTTCAAGATCAGCCCGTTTCCATCTTTACCAACCGCTATAGTTTCCATTGCTTGGTTATGACGTTTGCTTTCTTCCAATTTTGCCTTTGCCGCACTGGTATCATTTACTGCTTTAGCTATGCCTGCTGCACCTCCCGATAGTGCTCCCAATACTGAAAGCCCAGCAAACAACGGAATGAGGAACGGAAGTGCCCCACCAACCTTTGGTACAGGTATCACTCGTGGAGTTTTAATTGATTTCTTCTTTCTTTTCACAATATTTTTAGCTGCACGAAGAGCTATTTTTGTAGCTTCCATCAAGTCTTTTGGTTTTTTGATTTTTAAAATCTTACGTGCATTTCATACTGCTTCTCGGAATGTGGGTTGGCGTTTATTTTTATCCTTAAGACCCATACCTAGCTTAATTTTAGCCTCCATTGCGTTTGTTATAAGATAGGCGTTGGCACGTTCACTTAAATTTGCATCCGTAGATTTTGCACGCTGCCAGGCTTTTTCAGCTAATATTTTATCAGCTATATGTCGATCACTTGTATCTTTATGTCGCGAGTATGCTATATCGTGTTGTTTATAGGCTGCGTCCAGTGGATTAATGCTTGGATCTCCTCTCGCCAATCTTTTTTGTAACTTTGTTTCTGGTCCACAGTACTGGTATCCCGGTAGATGTAATTCTACAGGTAATTTGTTGCCCCCTTTCAAAGCTTTACTGGAGCGTTTCGATTTGTGATCCGGCATTTTATAAGGCTCCGATGATACTGTTGAAATGTAATATGAACAGGTGTACTTATAGGAATCCCGTTAGTCTTCAATATGCGTTTCATTAAACAACAACAAGCTTTTCCTGTTTGAAATGCTGATGTAGCTGTTATGAAGGTGAAAAAGAAGCATGGCCCCTACTGCCTAATAGCATAAGGAGCATCATTGTTGGACCATCCAATTGTGGAAAAACTAATGTTATGATAAGTTTGCTGGAACATCCCAATGGCCTGAGATATGAAAATATTTACATATATTCAAAATCTTTGCATCAACCAAAGTATGAATACTTGAAGCGAGTGATGACTCCCATATCAGGATTGGGGTATTATACATACTCAAATAACTGCGACGTTCTAGCACCAGAGGAAGCCAAATCACATTCAGTGTTTATTTTCGATGATGTAGCATGTGAAAAGCAAGATAATGTGCGATCCTATTTTTGCATGGGTCGCCACGAAGATATAGACAGCTTCTATCTCTGTCAAACATATACGCATATACCAAAGCACTTAATACGTGACAATGCTAATTTAGTCATCTTATTCAAGCAAGATGACTTGAATTTGAAACATATCTATAATGATCCTGTGAATACAGACATGAAGTTTGATAAATTTCGAAGAGCCTGTGCTGAGTGTTGGAAGGATGAATATGGTTTCTTGATGATTGATAAGGATAGCTCATTAAACAAATCGAAGTTGTAACTCAGACGAAAGCACACCGAATCCTGTGGAACTGCTGAATAAATTAAAGCTGTTCACCTGTTATCAGACCTGTTTAAAATCTGTTAAGCTGTTATCAGAGCTGTTTGAAAAGCTGTTAAGCTGTTATCAGAGCTGTTTGGAAAGCTGTTCAGCTGTTATCAGAGCTGTTAGAACAGCTGTTAAGCTGTTATCAGAGCTGTTTGGAAAGCTGTTTACCTGTTATCAGAGAAGCCGTTATTCAGTTAATATCGAAGATGAATGAAAATCTATTAAAAGAAATCATCAAGACAAGGAATGCAGTGCGAAGGAAATTTAAAGCTCTAAAGACGGGAAAGATTGAAGCAGAAGCTGAACTTGAAGAAACTTTTAAGCCAATCACCAAACCCTTAAAAGCGTTTCTTACCAGAGTCAAAAACGAGCCGGCAGTCAAATTGGAGCCAAAAGAAGAAGAAGAAAAAGACAACGAAATTGTGGACCCTTTTACCCCTCGAAAAAACCAAAATATGTGAAAATGGAGGCCAGTAGGACACCTATAAATTATCCCTGCCATACTGATCTTGTAGTGTTTAGTTTATCCATCGGCAGCAATGATGATAGCTTAGCTAAATATTCAGCCATAAAACGGAAGGAATAGATGAATCTGAATTTTATGTAGCTGCCGTCCATGTGCTTGGTGAACGAGATATATCTTTCCTTGTTTATTGGTAAGAGATACACTTTCCCAGGAATAGATGTAGCTATATCCTTAATAATGAAGTGAGCATCATATCCGGATAAATTGTGAAAAATGACTGGAACTATGGAGCAATCTTGGTACATCAGATTGCATGAAATGTGCGCTAGTCCGCGGTATTTTCCTGTTAAGAGAAATTATGAAAAAATGAATTGAATTATGATTCTCAGTATTTACCCCTTAAGTGGCAATGGTCCCGAACTCGTTCCTCATCGGCTGCAAACTTTTTTTCGCATATATGGCAGAAAGTATTTTCCATATGCGAACGCCGTTCCTCTTTAGTCAGGGGATGCATTGGCCTGATGTTCAGCTTCTCCTGTTCAGCTATGGGTATAATTTTTTGCAATTATAATGCAAACCATTGTTTTCAATTGATGCCTCGATATGCTCTGTAATATGAGAGCTTAGCTTCATGTTTGCAGTGGAAATAGAATCGTATGCTGTAAACTTCATGTTCATGGATTCGCTGTGTATTTAGATCGTTTCCCTGATTTGGCTTCAGCATTGACTCAAGATCGGCATACACACAAAACAGGATTGGATTCTTATGGTTATAATTCTTATATTTCAACCATTTCTTTTCCTCTGATGGAAACATAATCCTGCAATCGTTTTGTTTTCGCATTCAGGAGTGTGTGATGTTAATTTTTCTTCAGAGTAAAAGTAGAGCAAACATCTATCACAAATATGTCTTCTACCACCACCGTGTTTCGAAATTTGTTTCGATATGAGGCGCGAAAGATCTTTAATCCAGCATAAATGATATCTGCTGGCATCATCATCATCATCGTTGTCATCATTATCCATATGATCTTCATCTTCATCATCATCCTGGTGATCTTGTAGCATTAAGAGATTTACATGTCGCTCCATCCTGTGTTTCGTAAGTCTAACTGGAACTGTGGTGAAGAAACGCTCTTTCTCTAGGATGAAGACGTTTATTGATAAATCGTTCTGGCCTTCAAATTGCGTTTTTTGCTTAAGCGTCATGGGAAATGTTATTCCAGTTAAATTTAGCACAGTTGAATAATGTGGATATGATGAGTGTTAATTACAGCATCAATTAAACATGTATATACATACATGCATGCATCTCTGAATCGATTTCGCTTCACGCAGAATTCTAAAATTCATGCATCAATAAAGAAATGCAAACATGTAGATATGTACATACCTACAGCATTCTCATTGCATGCAGAATTACAATTCTCAGCTGCAAGTATAAACATATATCTATAAACATATTTGCAAGTTCAGTAAAGTCACTCGCTACTGACCTACACCAATTTCTTAATCATATAAAGAAACAAGTGAAGGCAGTGACACAATCCCCTGCGTGCAAGAATTCACAGGATGCAATTTGATAACCTTGCGCCAGCGGTAGAACTCAGGTGAACGAAACAATAATGGTTCACGATGATGTCATAATAGCAGCAAAGCGGCGAACCGTCTGCGGAAGTATTTATGTATGTACATGTGAAAGCGATGAATGCCGTGATGTAATAACAACAAACCGGCATAAGCTTTGCGGAAATTAAATTATGAATGCCACAAAGAAACACTGCGGAAATAATATTTATATACGAATAAATGCTGTGATGAAATTAGCTTAGCGTAGTAAGAGAATAACAATAGTATTAAGTGAAAAACTGTATAAATAAACTGTGATTTTGAATAAAGAAGTCAGTAAGTGAGTTAGTCAGAACACGAGTTGTTTCACTTACCCAGGAGTAAAGCTAGTAAGCTGCTCCATTCATCTGTACCTAGGAGTAAAGCTAGTAAGCTGCTCCATTCATCTGTACCTAGGAGTAAAGCTAGTAAGCTGCTCCGTTCTCATATACTAGGAGTAAAGCTAAATAGCTGCTCCATTGAATCGTACTGGGAGTAAAGCTAGTAAGCTGCTCCATACGCATCGCTGCTCTACCTATCTCGGGACAATCAAGGAAAACGCCCAATCATCTTGACGGCACGTAGTGTAATTACCGTGTCGTGTTCCAGATCACAAGGTGCTCAGATGAGAGTACTAGAAGTACATTAATAAACTCAACAATTTTTGGCGCAGCCGGTAGGATCGAGGAAGTTATATAAATTCGAACTTGAAAAACCTTGATTCTCGAATTTACAACAAACGAGTGCATAAGAGCGCATTATTTTTGAATCTGGAACACAAAACCGAGACGTTGGGCATTTCTAACAACATCCATTGACATCAGTAACAGCAATAAAAGCATCATATCTGCATAGCGGAAAAAACGTTAACATCTTTTCTATTCTCTTCAACTAAAGTGAAGTAAAAGTAAGTTAAAAAAAAAAAAAAAAAAATTTAAAAAGACGCGTCAATTTAGTAGCAAAATTACTTTAGACTAATAAAAATTAGTAAATACATAAAGAAATAAATACAGTAGTCACAGCGATATATGTGCATGTACATAAGCGACAAAAAACAGTAGAAACATTTTAATTAATCATTCTTCGGTTATTATACGGAATTAGATAAACTACCTAATCTCTTTTTTCTTCGCTCTCAATAATTACGTAAAACTCAAAGTTTTGTCTTTCATGCCAAGACCTGATCAAAGCTCTCCTGGCTCAGATTTTGAGGCAGCTATAAACTCATTGTCTTTTGACAACACAAGTCCTCCAGACAGCCCAATAGTAGAGCGAATTTCACCCCAAAGCAGACCATCCATAAATTGGTATCGCGAGCATCGCTCAGGTAAACGCTTCAGAGGGCACAGTCTAATTAATTTCCTAGCAAGAAATTATAGTTTAGGCGCCCTAGTATCCCAGGAGGCGTTAGACACACCAACTTCGAGTATAAACACTCAAATTACTTCCAACACAGTGGAAGACAATAAAACGGATAAAATGTCGGTAAACTATGAAAAAGTAGTAAAACTGACGGCACAAATGGTGCCTTTGTTCTCTGGGGAAATTAGCGCGCTAATTCTTACAGAATTGCAGACTTTTATAGGCTGTTGTAAGCAAGTGCAACAGTGTCTAGGGGAAGAGGAAAGGAAAGCTTTCATGCAGATTTTCCCCACCAGATTGAGAGGAAACGCGTATCAATTAATAGCGTCCAGCTCTCTCACAAAATTTGAAGAAGTCGAACAACTGCTTTACCGAACGTATTTACCTCGTGAAACATACCATGAACTAATAAACAAGTTAATTACTTGCCGGCAATATCCGCCAGAATCATTTAGTTCATTTACAAATAGATTAAAAAGTCTTTTAATTCAATGCAACGAGGCAGCACAAAGTAAATACGGATCTGAAAATTTTAAAGTAGTAAAGCAGCAAATAGAAGACTTTGCTATGGCTTCCATAAAGAGTGGTGCAACTAATCCCCATCTAAGCGCCTATTTACTCACATTGAATGAAAATTCTTTGGAAACTCTCATTCAAAAGGCACTAGATAAGGAAAGATTGCAGCAAGGACTCTTTTTCATTCCACAACCAACAAATTACATCCCTAACCCAACAAACTCTTTCCAAGTGGACCCTTTTCTAAGACATAATATCCCAAATTTATCTAATACCTATGGTTATCCCATACCTGAGAGTGTAAATTTGTCTTCCTACCCTTACACAAAGGAATTCGGAAGACATAACATAAAAACTGGAATTGGTATACCTCCAATAGCGGAACAACCAAGAGAAACTTCAGTATCTTTTAGTACCGACAGAAACTCAGAAAATTATTGGCGCTCTCCTCAAACAAACATAACAAGGAAATCATTAGGAAGTCCACCTCCAAACAGGAAATCTTTTTACGAACAGGCACGTATGACGAGTGCCTAAAGCGTAAGAATACTCCTTATTGTACTAACTGCAGAATGAAGGGCCATGATGCCCAATATTGTAAACAGAATATTAAAGCGCCACCCGAACATGTAAGCTCAAAAAACAATGCTCGGTGGGGCTCTGCAGATAGGGAACAAAGATTTAACCCCATACATAATATGTGCGATTTCTGTGGGAGAAGAAGTCATACGGTGTCCACTTGTCAACAGAAACAACGATGGGAGGCCACACATTCGGGAAACGGCATACTGTCGACCGAAAAATCCCCGGCTCGACATTAAATAAAACTGCTCAAATTACTTCAGGGTCCTCTCAAACAAAACAACAATTAAGTAGAGAAAATGTACCAGTGGTAGACTTACCACTGGACATAGGCAAAAACACAGCCGTTCGGCTGATAGTAGACACCGGAGCTGAAGTAAGCATCATAAAAAAGGAAGCACTAGATAACCCAAAACATATAGAACGAAGCCAAAAGTTAACTTTGAAAACTCCATTTGGAGATGGAGAAACATTGGGGAACTGCCAAGGCAACTTTTTATTAAGCCGCAGTGTCCCATGCAAACTCCAGGTAGTAGAAAACATTGCCCAAATTTCCCACGATGGGCTGTTAGGCAATGACTTTCTTGCAAAAAATTGTAATATCGAAGGGCCTAATAAATTACTCCGGTTCCCTCGCACGGAAACCAACCCTATTGAATTCACGGTACCTCTCGAAACATCCCTAGAAGATGGAGAGGAAAAAACCAAGTGATCAATTGGAGGAGCAATTTAAATCACGGGCACCAGATAACAAAAATGCTTTACCTCCAATGGAAGAAACTCTGAACATCTCAAAAGAAGATCAAAGTAGGCAATATGAAGTAGTACTTCAGCGATCCAATAGAATACCCCCTCGATCTCAAATGGTACTGAGCATACCGCTACAAATAGACCAAGAAATGATCTGCTTGTCTCAGGAGATCCAAGAAGGAGTATTTGTCGCAAATTGCCTAGTTAGTCCTCATAAAAGCTTCATACCGTTATCCGTTCTAAATGTAAACACGGAACCAGTATTCCTAAGGAACTTAACGCTTACTCTAGTTCCAAGTAATTGCTATAACATACAGTATCTCCATGTACCTTTGGACGACGTAAATACCCAAAGTACTCATAAAAAGGGTGATCCACCTTTCCTAAGTGCACAAATCAAAAGCACACACAACGTCAAAAACGACAAATTAAAATTTAATTTCAACCCACATTTCCTACGTGCACAAATCAAAAGCACACACAACGTCAAAAACGACAAGCTCACATGCACTAATATCATAAAGCATACCATCCCCATACTACACAATCAGCCACCCATAAATCAAAAGATGTATAGACTTCCAGAAACACACCGGGCAGTCATAAATGAGCAAATTAAGGAAATGTTGGACAACGACATAATCCAATTAAGTAAAAGCCCGTGGAATTGTCCATTGCTGGTAGTCCCCAAGAAAGCTGGGCCCGACGGCAATAAACGTTGGCGAGTAGTAGTAGATTTCCGTAAAATTAACGAGAAATCTATAGGGGATGCCTTTCCATTACCCAGGATAGAGGATATACTGGATCAGCTTGGGCATTCGCGGTATTTTACTACACTTGACCTTGCAAGCGGATATCACCAAGTATTGGTTGACCCAAGGGATAGACCAAAAACTGCATTTAGTACCGCTTACGGGCATTATGAATTTAAGAGAATGCCATTTGGGTTGAAAGGCGCACCTGCGACTTTTCAACGCCTGATGAATTACATTCTAACGGGTCTCCAAGGATTAGAATGCTTTGTCTATCTCGATGATATTGTAATATATGGAAAAAATTTACAAGATCATAACGAGAAACTGGCTAAAGTATTCGACAGACTTCGAGCCCATAATCTTAAATTACAACCCGAAAAGTGTCAGTTCCTTCGCAGAGAAGTAATATACCTCGGACACAAATGCTCAAACGAATGGGCACTTCCAGATCCCAGTAAGACAAGGTGTCCAAAATTTTCCTCCACCACAATCTATCAGACAAACTCAATCGTTTCTGGGATTGGCAAACTACTATCGCAAGTTCATCCCTAATTTCTCAAAGATAGTCAGGCCAATAACAAATCTATTATGGAAAGACATCAAATTTAATTGGACGCAAAAGTGCCAAGACTCTTTCAATGAGATCAAAAATTCTCCTATAAATCCGCCTCTACTCAAATATCCAGATTTTACCCAACCTTTTAGTCTAACAACAGATGGTAGCAATGAGGCATTGGGAGCTGTATTATCACAAGGGGCAATAGGCAAAGACAGGCCAATAGCGTACGCAAGTAGAAGTTTGAATAAGGCGGAACAAAGATACTCCACAATAGAAAAAGAGTTGCTCGCTATTGTGTGGGCCGCCAGGAACTTCAGGTGTTATTTACAGGGCAGAACGTTCACGGTCTACACTGACCAAAAGCCCCTGAAAGGCGTATTCAATGTGAAAGACCCGACATCGAGATTAGTCAGGTTTCACCATAAACTCTCAGAGTTCGACTATAAAATTGAATATAAGCCTGGAAAATATAACACTAATTCAGACACGCTTAGTCGAATACCTGCCCAGCTAAACCAGGAAAACCCCAATTCGTTCATTGTGGAAGCTCAGGTACATCACCGAGCCGATTCCGACATGGATGAAAAGGATTCTAGTTCTCCAACACCCTCAAAGCCTACACAAAAACATTGTCATGCTGTTACGAGAGCTCAAATAAGGGAGGCACAAAATAATATTGAAGAGGAAAATCAAAACACAGAAACTCCCAATAAAGTTCAAAAATATCCACGGAACCTCCAAAATGAATTAGTCGAAATTGACTCCACTGATAGCAGCAAATCCGAAAGCAGTGCATCTGAACACGCGAATCACCCTGGAACCAAAATCTAATAAATTCTCAACATACTTTACCAGAAAATATCTCAGACCCTGAGGAAATCGAAACAATTCTGAAGGACTATCATGACTCCGCATTTGGTGGTCACCAAGGAGTAATCAAAACTTATAGAAGAATAAAGAAGAAGTGTAAGTGGAAAAACATGCTTAGTTCTATCAGGAAATATATTCGGAAATGCTCTAAATGCCAAAAACTGAAGGCTAGCCCGGAGTATCGTATGCCAATGGTCATAACAGATACTGCCCATATGCCCTTCGACAAAGTTTATTTAGACATAGTAGGTCCTCTTGAGGAAACGCACTCAGGAAACAAATATATTCTGACTTTCCAAGACAATTTAACGAAATTCGTAGATTGTTATGCCATACCAAACGGCGAAGCAGAAACGGTAGCAGAAATATTTTTCGATGAGATAATCACTCGTTATCGCATCCCTAAAAAGGTAGTAATGGACCAGGGTTCTAACTTCTTAAGCGATCTTTTCAAACGAGTATGTAAACTTCTGAAAATAAAAAAAATGCAGACTTCCGCTTACCATCCGCAATCCAACGGCGCACTAGAGCGAACCCACAGACCCCTAGTGGAGTATTTGAGAGCTATTGTGTCTGAAAATCCAAAGGCTTGGGATCGATTCCTGAGAACCGCGGCTTTTGTATACAATAATAGTCCACATGATGGATTCACAGCGGATGTTCCCTCTAATCTGAAAAGAGAGCCGGAACCCATTTACAACCACGAAAGTTACTACCACCTTCTGAGGTACAAAATACAAAAAGCGTACGCTACCGCTCGGAAAAATTTGTTGAAAGCTAAGGAAAAGTCAAAAGTTTACTACGATAAGCGTTCACGTCCAGTAACCTTCAAAACAGGAGATAAGGTTTTATTGAAAAACCCCGCTAAAAAACACAAACTTTCCCAGATATGGCTAGGACCATATCTAGTGGTACAAGTCTTTAACAGTGTTAATACTGTTATTCAAATCGGTAAACGAAGGGTAACAGTACATAACAACAGATTGAAGCCATTTCACGAATAATGGCTGTCAAAAATAAAAAATAAAAAAAAAATGGGGGCAGTAAAACAATGGACAAACTTAAGAAGCAACAAAAGGCAATCCAACACACCTATTCAGTCAAAACACCCACAGTATTAACTGTCAGTAACCAAAAGGTACAGTTAGACACTGAGACATACCCTAAAATTTCTAAAGAAGCTACGGATACCTTGAACCATGATGGATACCAAGTTTCAAGATAAACCATCTCCACAACAAGAGATTTTTCCCACAAGTAAAGTCAAGCAGATCTCGCAAAATTTCCAGTCGGAGATCACTAACACAAACAAATCAAAATTTAAACTCTAACCTCTGTACAAGTAACGACAGCGAGAAACAAAGAACAAGCTGTCTCACAAACCTCTCATTCAGAATTAAAGGATGCCATTAAACAACGTGCCACCCATCAGCAACAAGCAGGTAACAGACAAAATTTACCTATTCCTCCACCACCACCACTTCTACAAACACTAAGCCGTGTCGAATCTGAATCAATTCCACGCACCCGCCATTTACAGGTAGTTTAATTCCATCTCTAAATAAATTCTGCATAGCCAAAGATAAAACAATCATCTCAATGGTGAATTCAATTGCTACACACTTTTTACATGTACATATATCATTAATAAATCAGTATATTTATAAATGTATAAATAGGGTTAAGTTAAATTTTATAAATAGCAAAAAATATGTATTCACACATATAGTGCTAATAAAAATAAATATGTAATTACACATATAGAACATAAAAATAATAGTACCATAAAATATGTACCCACACATATAATACTAATAGCAAAAAATATGTATTCACACATGTAGTGCTAATAAAAATAAATATGTAATTACACATATAGAACATAAGAGTAATAGTACCATAAAATATGTATTCACACATATAGTACGAATAAGTACCTATAACAAAAAAAATAATTGTACCAAAAATGTATATAAATTGTTGTACTCATGAATAGTAGACATAAAAATAGTTATAACAAAACAATAAAAAAAAATATATATATATAAATAAATAAATAAGTTCAAAATACAGTTAAGCTAATACAAATTAACCCTCGCTTAGATAAGCTTGGTTCTTTTTAATACAGCTAAACACCACATGTACTCATCTCAGCATTACGTATATACATACAAAAGTTTCAAGTAAATATTTTTCTTTTTCCCAAGCCATCAAACAAATAAGTTAATTTTTTAATGCGTTATTCCTCTCCCAAGAATAACACATTTTGTTTAAAAAGGGGGAGATTTGTTACATACAGCATCAATTAAACATGTATATACATACATGCATGCATCTCTGAATCGATTTCGCTTCACGCAGAATTCTAAAATTCATGCATCAATAAAGAAATGCAAACATGTAGATATGTACATACCTACAGCATTCTCATTGCATGCAGAATTACAATTCTCAGCTGCAAGTATAAACATATATCTATAAACATATTTGCAAGTTCAGTAAAGTCACTCGCTACTGACCTACACCAATTTCTTAATCATATAAAGAAACAAGTGAAGGCAGTGACACAATCCCCTGCGTGCAAGAATTCACACGATGCAATTTGATAACCTTGCGCCAGCAGCGGTAGAACTCAGGTGAACGAAACAATGGTTCACGAAGATGTCACAATAGCAGCAAAGCGGCGAACGGTCTGCGGAAGTATTTATGTATGTACATGTTAAAGGGATGAGTGCCGTGATGTAATAACAACAAACCGGCAAAAGCTTTGCGGAAATTAATTTATGAATGCCACAAAGAAACACTTTGCGGAAATAATATTTATATACGAATAAATGCTGTGATGAAATTAGCTTAGCGTAGTAAGAAAATAACAATAGTATTAAGTGAAAAACTGTATAAATAAACTGTGATTTGGAATAAAGAAGGCAATAAGTGAGTTAGTCAGAACACGAGTTGTTTCACTTACCCAGGAGTAAAGCTAGTAAGCTGCTCCATTCATCTGTACCTAGGAGTAAAGCTAGTAAGCTGCTCCATTCATCTGTACCTAGGAGTAAAGCTAGTAAGCTGCTCCGTTCTCATATACTAGGAGTAAAGCTAAATAGCTGCTCCATTGAATCGTACTGGGAGTAAAGCTAGTAAGCTGCTCCATACGCATCGCTGCTCTACCTATCTCGGGACAATCAAGGAAAACGCCCAATCATCTTGACGGCACGTAGTGTAATTACCGTGTCGTGTTCCAGATCAAAAGGTGCTCAGATGAGAGTACTAGAAGTACATTAATAAACTCAACATGAGGTCCTAGCGGAGTTATCATTTGCTGCTGCAGAATATAGCGCTGAGGTTACGGCCCACGCGAAGCATGCTCCATCATTGTTTTTCACATTAATACATTCTTTCTTTGATGCAATCTCCTTCAGCAGAGGTATATAAAATGATCCCCGAATCGGTTCAAACTTGTTGATATGCACCGCTAAGTGTATTATAGAATGCAGAGCCCAACCACTATCTTTCTCTTGAAACTCTTCTAGTTGAGTGAGTATTAGGTCGTATATATTTAATTTATACCACTCATTCAAATTATCCTCTACACTGATTGGGGCAGTTCTTGCTTGGAAGTACTTATTGTCTTTAATAACTTCATTATCACCAGTTTCTTTAATAAACTCACCGCAAAACGTTGTAGCAACTTTAATATGATATTGTTGTTTTAATGTATTCTTAATGCGGCGAGCAAGTAATTTCGAAGCATCTTGCATAAACAGCTTAGGATCTAGGTGGCTAATATTCACGATAACACCTGCCCTTATTCTACCTACGAATGCTGTTTTTATTTCTCCCCACTTAAGAAAATCTCTTCTTAGTAATCGTTGATTAATTCCTCCACCTCGATGGGGAGCTTTGATTAACACTATCAACGAATTAATTTGAGCAATACAGCTGTGCAAATGTTGTTTCATAGCATTCTTATTACACTTCCGAAATACCGCTTAATATTTACGAATGTTTCTGTTGCACTCTTTAATAATATTGTTTTTTTTTCACAAAATTTGCATAATTTAAACACTTCAACACATCTTCTCGCAATTTCTTAATTAATGAAAAACTTTCATTTATCACTCTGATAGACATTTTTAATTTTTTTTATCAACACTAACACTTTGAATCACTTAGATTGACTGGTGCTCCCCAAGAGTTTGCTTGCGCTTTTATAGCAACGGTTTGTAAACATGAATGATCCTGCTGCTACAATAATCATTGCACAGGATGAATTCCAACGAATTTGCTTACAGGCTGAGATGATATCGAATTACACGATAAGAAAATCACTCAAATTAATTTGATTACTTTATTCTGCTGGTCGAATTTGCAAATAAGATTGTTTACATGAATGCATACATGAAAATGTGAAAATTTGTTTACATTCCAATGAAACGTTTCGATCGGTAAAATTCTTGGAACAATAAAATTTTTGACTGCCTGCAGGAAGTGTGGTATCAAATTATATGAAAAGAATTAACATGAATCATTTGCTGATATTGCTTAAATTTGTTTACAGCAGGATGTTTACGAATTCCAATGAAACGTTTCGATCAGTAAAATTCTTGGAATTGGTTTGCTTACGGGAAGTGTGGTATCAAATTACATGAATCATTCACCTTAATGTGCTGATATTGCAAATTTGCTTTAAACAGGATTAAACTTGTTTTGGAATCATGACTATAAATTGAGGAGCTGAATCAGATTTGCAATCAGTTTTATTTTGGAATTCAAGGAAGCAACAACGACTTATAGTAAAACAATGGCTGGCGCAATGGAAGAACTAAAGAAGCTGGAGCAGTACTCACCAACCTTGAGGACATCCCACATGGAGCTGGGCCAGAAATATAAGGTTCTTGCAGCAAGGCGATGCAAAACTGCATTTGGAGAGCGTGTGGTTCTCGAGTTGGCAAACTACCATCTTTTTCTTCCTTCGAGGTACAGAAGAATTTCAGAGGACTCTTTGAATGAAATAAACACCAAGGGCGACTTCTACGTAATCAATAAAGGAGCAATCGGACGTTCATACAAAATTGAATTTGTTCAGCATGACGAAAATTTGAACCCAATTAATTATTATAATCGTTGTTGTTTTTATTATTAATATTTCTAAATTATTAGTGATAATGAAAGCTACATTTAGTACTAGTGCTCCACAAGTTTATATAATTGAATATGAGCCCAGAAAAGGACCTTGGGAGACATATGCTCTGGATCGCTTTCGTTTCCAAGATAGGATTCATAGAACTTCATTTATATTGCTACCAATTTTGAATATAGCACATAGGGAAAAAGTTTATAACTTAAAATTTAGAAATAAATAATTAATTTGATGTGAATAAATAAATATTGAAATTTAATTTGGTTTGACAACATTATTTGCAGCAAAAGAAATTGTATCAATACACCTCACAGCAACCATATCTTTACCTTAAACTTGAAGTTTTCTATTAAATATTTACAGCAAGTGTTGATATTACATAAATTTGTTTATTTTATGAAAATTACGCATCACCCCACATTACTAATTGCCAATTAGCTAATTACCAACCAAGCTGTTAATTGCCAATTAGTAATTATATAATTGCCAATTAGCTAATTGTTTGAACAAATGTCGCTAATATCTCGAAAACCAAAGCCCGTAGAGGATTTCTGATGAAATTTTTGTTCCCCCTCCCACCCCACACCACCAAGAATCCTTTTCCATGAGCAAAAATAACTTGAAATATTAATATGCTAAAACCAGAGCCCGTAGAGGATTTCTGATGAAAATTTCATTACGCCCCCCCCCCCCCCCTCACATACCAACCCTCTAGAATCCATTGGCATGAACAAAAATTTCCTACTATTAACTTTAATTATTAAATCAAAACCAAAAGCCTACATTGAGGCGCTAAAGAAAAATCAATTATTACTAATATTAATTCAAAACCAGGCGCAACACTTGAAAACAACAAAAGACTACATTTAGGCGCACCACACATAAAAAAAAACCGTAGCATGCTGCTACGGGTGGTACCTCAAAATGACTCTGAAGGGTAATGCTGCATTCTTTATTCGTCACACAGCTATCACAGATGCTAATTATGAGGCCACTTGGACTGAATTAAATGCGCGCTACAATAAGAAAGGGCTCATAATCGAGGCGCACATCAAGTCCATAATTGTGCAACCAATTATTGGGCAAACTTCGCTGAGTAAGTTGAAACGACTGTACAGCATAACTACAGAAGCTTTGCAGGCTCTCAAGGCCTTGAAAATTCAAACTGATCAATGGAGTTATTGGTTTATCTACGTTATAAGGGGAAAATTATATGCTGAATCAAGGCAACTGTGGGCACGTCATTGTAGCAAAGAATAGCTCACCTTCTCGGACCTGTCGAAATTTATTGAGGCAAGGTTATACGAAATGGAGTCCCTTCAAAGGTCAAGCAAGGTGGGTGTTGCTTCCACAGAAAGAGGTAAGGCCGTTCACTCAGTAACTGTGCACGCCTGCCCAATGTTTTCAAAGGGCCATGAACTCTTCGCGTTCTGCGAGTTTAAAGGTCATAGAAGCTAAAAGAAAATTTGTAAGTGAACGAAATTTGTGCTTTAACTGTCTGAGCGGGTCACATGCTGTAAAGAAATGCAAGGCTCGAGGATGTAGAATCTGTCAAAGGAGAGACAACACATTGTTATATGCGGAGTGCCTTGGAGTTAAAGAAGGCGAAAAATCAAATGTTAATGTAGACGCTTTTGCACGGACACCACTTTTTGGAAGGTCCAATGATCAAATAATTACTTCCAACTTAGCATCTTATAGACGCATGCAGGTCCTTTTACGAACGGCTCTCGTGTTGATAATGGATTCCGCACAAAAGCCTCAATTAGCTAGGGCTCTGTTAGACTCTGGATCTCAAGTAACTCTAATTACAGAAGCAAGGGCTGGGACTGCAGCGAAGACAACGACGAGTCTAGATTATTGGATTGGGTTCGGCTGCGTCGAAACAAACAATAGGGGTTGTAGATATAGTTGTTAGATCACGAATTCACATTAAATCCATAAGATCAACAGCTTATGTTTTAAATCGAGTTACTTCTGATTTACCTCAAGTTTCGGTTTCCGAATCGTATCCCCATTTAATGAACCTTGATCTGGCGGATCCAAGCTTTAACTGTAGCGGTCCCATAGATATTTTGATTGGCTGTGATATTTTCTTGGCTGGATAATTAGCGGAAAATCCGAAAAAATGGAATCAACAAATGCGTCGAGCTATCACATCACAGTAAATACGGAAGACACTAACAGGCTATTGCAAAGGTTTTGGGAGCTTGAGGAGTTCCCAGATTCTTCATCAAACATTATTCCAGATCCAGCTGAAGTGCATTATGAAAAAACCATCAGAAGAAGCGAAGATGGTCGTAATATTGTCAGACTACCATTTCGAGAAAATGTTGATTTTGGGGGCTCTGCGCAAATCGCGATGCGTCGCCTTCAATCAATGGAAAGGAAATTTGAACGGGATAAAAATTTTGAGCAGCAATACAAGGCGTTTCTAGCGGAGTATCAGGACTTGGGGCATATGCAAGACATCTGTGATATAGCGAACCATCAGCCCAGAGACGGGGTTTTCTTACCTCATCATGCCGTAAGCAAACCTGACAGCACTTCCACCAAACTGAGGGTGGTATTCGATGCGTCGTCTAAGACTTCTGCGGGCTATTCTTTGAATGACAAATTATTGGTAGGCCCAGTCATTCAACCGGACTTGATTACACTTCTCATGAAATTTAGACATTTCCCTGTGGCTCTTAGCGCGGACGTTGCAAAGATGTATCGCCAGCAAATTTTATGGAGATTCAGTGAAGAAGAGGCTATATAGCTTTACAGATTAAAGACATTGACTTATGGTATGGCGCCAGCATTTTTCCAAGCAACTAGGACCTTGAAGCAGCTGGCTTTGGACGATGGAAGGAAATATCCTACGGCAGCGGAATTATTAGTAAATAGTTTCTATATGGATGACTTTATTGGAGGGTCAGCGGGGTGAAGCTCGAAAAATTATGGCGGAATTAACAACTCTACTAATAGGTGGAGGCTTCGATCTCCGCAAATGGGTATCTAATTTTGAGGAATTGACATCTGATTTACCCGCAACTCAACGAAAGATTTCTATTCCCTTTTCTAAAACATCAGCCTACACTGTGAAGGCACTCGGACTAATGTGATGTCCAGTAGGAGACTATTTCAACCTTAAGGTAAACTTGACGTCAGATCCTTATATTACTAAGAGACAAATTGCATCAGAAATCGCGAGAATCTTCGATCCCCTCGGAGTATCGGGCCCTGTTATCATTGTGGCGAAAATGTACTTGCAGCGATTATGGTTAAACGGTAGTGAATGGGACGCCCTTCTCGATGAAGTCAATATGAAGAGTTGGAGCCAATTTAAGAAGCAGTTACCGCTGCTCGAAAAGCTACAGGTTCCTCGTTATATTGGCAAGCGAACTCATATGATGCAGTTACTGGGATATGCGGATGCGTCAGAAATGGCTTATGCAGCGGTGGTGTATTTGCGTGCCAAGCAGGAAGGCGGTGGTTTGGAAGTTAACATCGTCGTGTCTAACAGTAAAGTAGCTCCTCTGAAGAACATCTCATTGGCTAAACTAGAGGTCTGCGCGGCACATCTATTGGCGAAAATCATGGCGAAAATCATGGCCAAAATAAAGGAAATTCTGCACTTAGACGCTAGTAATAACTACTGTTTTCTGACTCAACGATCGTTCTTTCCTGGCTATCTCAGCCCCCTCGGCATTGGAAGACATTCGTTGCCAACCGAACGTCGGATATTATAAAGCTTCTTCCAGGGGTAGAATGGGGACACGTATGATCAGCCCACAATCCTGCCGGTCACGCATCACGGGGAATGGATCTAATAAATTGTGAATTATGGTGGCACGGACTCAATGGGCTGCTTGATGTTGACTGGCAATTTGAACGTCATAGTCGTCAACTGCAAGAGATCCCTGAGCAACGTAATTATAACTCTCACTGCGGCAGTTATCGAGGAAGGTAACAGCTTTATGCGAAATTATTCTACGCTGGGAAGGTTGAAACAAGTGACAGCCTACGTATTTCGATACATACGAAACTCTAGGAGCTCTGCACATCAAAGTTCAGTAGGACCGTTCACTTCTGCAGAATTAAAGCACGCGCTACATTGGATCGTGAGGCAATCTCAGAAGGACAGTTTCTCTAAGGAATTAGGAACACTGGGACTGTGAAACTTACCTGTGAAATCCAAACTAGCTCCATTAGATTGCTTTGTGGATGAAAATGGGCTGCTGACAGTAGGAGGGCGAATACAAGCTTCCCGTCTCGAGTATTCAAGCAAGCACCCGATAATCCTAGAAGGCGCCAGTTGGCTGGCACAACTGATTGTTCGAGAATCTCACATAAAATACTTGCACTGTGGAATACAACTATTATGCAGCGTTATACAACAGCGATATCACATTATTGGTTTACGAGGCCTTGCTAAACGGGCAATTCGAAAATGCGTCACATGTATTAGGCATCGAGGAACTACTGTCAAACAGCAAATGGGGAATCTACCATCATGCCGGGTGCAAACTGGCCGGCCCTTTTTGAACTCTCGGATCGACTATGCCGGGCCTATTCATACAAGACCATACAAAGGTCGAGGCGCAAGGACGGTAAAGAGCTACATAGCTTTGTTTGTTTGTCTGGCGACAAAGGCGGTACACCTGGAGCTAGTGACGGAACTATCCACAGAAGCGGTCATCGCTGCTTTTGAAGAGATGTACTTCGAGAAGAGGGATGTGCTCCAATCAATATAGCGATAACGCCACAAATTTTGTGGGAGCAAGGCAAGTGCTCAACGAGCTGCAGCAATTTATTAACAACAAAGATCACCAGGAAGGTGTATTGAACTTCTCAGCTGAGAGTGGTATTACTTGGTACTTTATTCCCCCTTCCGCACCCAATTTCGGAGGTCTATGGGAGGCCGGCATTAAATCGGTAAAGGCGCACCTAAGAAGAGTAGTGGGGAACGCCATGCTGACAACGGAGGATTTGCAAACAATATTATGGCAAACCGAGGCCTGCTTGAATTCTAGGCCCTTATGTCCACGATCTAATGACGCCGCAGACATCGAAGCAATAACTCCTGCTCATTTTTTAGTCGGGGGTCCGCTTGGCAGTGTTCCAGAATGGGACTGTATCGAAATTCCAATCAATAGACTCTCGAGGTGGCAATTGGTACAACGCATTCATCAATCGTTCTGGAAGCGATGGGCCTCAGAATATCTGTCAACTTTGCAAGCTCGCACTAAGTGGAGAAACGCATCGGATAACCTTGCTGTCGACGATTTAGTGATAATTAAGGAGGAAAACACGCCTCCGTGTATTTGGGCTCTCGGTCGAGTGATTTAAACTCATCCAGTTAAAGATGGACATACTAGAGTCGTTACGCTTCGCACTAGATCTGGAATTATTAAAAGGCCGATATCAAAACTCGTCGTACTCCTAAAGAATTGAAACGGCGTTTCAACGGGGGCGGTATGTTGACGCACTCGATGATTACCCGAATAAAAGGTTGACGGATTCGATAAATGTCAACCCTTAGAGTATTCTATTACCTATAAGAATGTAAGCTAGTAAGATAGATTTTGCTAATTCAATTAAAGTGAACATTCGACGCGATAGCATTGTAATCGAAAAGGTCGCGCAATAAAGTAAATTTGTTAAATCTATATAAATCGAGCCGAGTTTATTTCAATTTCCCTAACCCGTTTTCAGCAAAGCAAATAAATAAATAAATAAATAAATAATATAATGCCTTTTCGAGTTGTCGCTAGAAAATTAAAATCCGTGAAAATTAATGTGTATTGTCGAGAGTTTGATGCAGATTTCGATATTGTCAACAGACTTTTCGATAGAAAGTAAATAGTTATATCACACAAAAGTTTTTTTTATATGTTTTACCGCATTTTATTTAATCTAAATAATAAATTAACAAAATAAGCTTTTCACACGTCATTCAATTTAAATGACATAATCTACAACATCATAATTTTTTTTCACTTTTTGGTTTCAAAACTGTAGTTAAAGGTACTCACTTCTTAGTGGCATACAAATATTTACAGACACAGTTCTCTCTTTAACCGTGACATGCCCGTCGTTATGATGTTCTTAGCACAACTTTAGAGATTGTCGCTTTAGAGTGCCGATGATGATGGCGAGAACGTCCTAGTCACTAATAAAAGCATTATATTATATACCTATAAAATTTTCTCACTTCTTAAGGATTTTCGATTGTGAAAATTAAGTGTTTATCACTATGCAGTTTGTACTATTAAGTGTATTAAATGGAACTAACTCGACGTGAAGTTTTAGAGTTATAAAAACGTGCTGAGCACTAGTACATATCACCATGAAAAATAGATTTGTTTTGGCCCTTAGTACTGATTTTTATAGGGAATAAGCACGTGATTTACTTTTATGAGTGAATATAACGCTTAATTGTCATTTTATGACTGCGAATTTTAACCATGGGGTGACAATTTAGCGGTTATCACAAAACTATCACTGAGCTTTTAGTGATAAAACTAATTTTTCACTACTCTAAGGTTTAATGTAAGAAACGATGTGATCTTTTTTTGGGGATCTCCTATCATTAAGAAAAACTACGAAACCTTGTTTTAGAAGTTTATTCACATTACCTGTTTCTGCAGTGACGTTTTATTAAGTTTATACTCCGCCTGAAATGGCAAGGATGGAATTATATTAAGGCGTTCCGAAATAATAATAGAGGTATTTACCTGTGTCTGCAGTGACGTTTTATTTAGTTTATATACCACCTGAAATGGCAAAGATGGAACTTTATTAAGGCGTTCAGAAATAATAATAGAAACATTTACCTGTGTCTGCAGTGAACTTTTTTCGTCCAGTTTATATTTTTCCCTTTCCCTGAAAAGAAAAGAAGTGGAATTTCATCAGTGTAGGTACTTCAAATTAATCAAAGAAATATTTACCTGTGTCTGCAGTGACGTTTTATTAAGTTTATACTCCGCCTGAAATGGTAAGGATGGAATTATATTAAGGCGTTCCGAAATAATAATAGAAGTATTTACCTGTGTCCTTAGTGACATTTTATTTAGTTTACATACCACCTGAAATTTTATTAAGGCTTTTCCGAAATAATAATAGAAATATTTACCTGTGTCTGCAGTGAACTTTTTTCTTCCATATTTTTCTTTTGCCTGAAAAGAAAAGAAATGGAATTTCATCAGTGTACTTCTAATTAATCAAAGAAATATTTACCTGTGTATGCAGTGAACTTTTTTCGTCCAGTCATATGTTTCTTTCGCCTGAAGAGAAAAGAAATGGAATTTTATAAGTGTAATTCTAAATAATCAAAGAAATATTTACCTGTATCTGCAGTGAACTTCGTTTGCCTGAAAAGAAAAGAAATGGAATTTTATCAGTGTATTTCTAATTAATCAAAGAAATATTTACCTGTGTTTTGCAGTGAACTTTATTCTTCCAGTTATATTTTATCTTTTGCCTGAAAAGGAAAGTAATATAATTTTATCAGTGTATTTCCAGTTCATCAAAGAAATATTTACCTGTGTCTGCAGTGACATTTTATTTAGTTTATATTCCGCTT